>VDFB02075385.1:0-56000 GCA_007258455.2 Sequoia sempervirens
GGAGGAACAAATTTGCACTATCTTTACTAATAGCTCCAAGAGGCAAAAAGTTGTCTTATATTGTGTTAATCCCCTCTTGTCAATATATGGAATGGAGGTGGACTTGGTTACTAAAAAATCCCTCATGTGGATGATAAGAATAAAATTAAACAAAAAAATAATTAAAAAGTGAAAGAAAAAGAGTTTCCCAAGTGTCTTAATAGATTGTATTAAAATATAAAGCCTCTAGCCCCCCCCCCCCCAATAAATGATTACAAAATATTCTATCTAGAATTTTAAATGGTTGGTAACTCCTTATAAAAGAAATGTTATGGATTATTGTAATTCCAAGTCCAATTTGGAATTTATTTGTCTACAACAAACCAAAGCTATGAGATTCTAGCTTGATTTAGTTTTAAATTTTGTGTCAAAAACATTAATGTTTTTTGTACTTAGCATGTAAAACGTAAATGTGGGGCTTCCATTTTAATTGATTCTAAATGGGTCTCATTGGTGGTTGATAGTGGTTCCGCGAGAGTAGTTTGGGTTGTCATTGCAAATGATAAGAATGAGTATCAAGATAGATGCAATTTTTTGAACTAGATTATTCACACTCTCCCTATAGTTCCTTGGACTTTGAGTGGCGATTTCATATGGTAAGATCATAAGAAATATTAAACTAGGGTTAAATATTATTTATGGAAAGAGAATGAACTATATTATTTTATAAAATGAAAAGTTTCTTTAATTTTGTGGAAACCAAACTGGATGAAAGTAGTGGAACCCATTTGATAGGTACGGGATTCATGGATAGCTTTGATAGGGGTGATGATATCTTGTGAAGAATTAGGTTCATGAGGGGGGTTAGGAGGGATATTGGGCTTGAATATGGATTATGACATGGAGATGAAGGGATAATTAGAAATTGACTTGGAGAAGGATCATGCAGGGGATTAAAAGGGACGTTGGGATTTTGAGATGGATTAAGATAATGTAAGGGACTAGGAGGGGTGTTTGGATCCTAATATGGAGGGGGACAATGATATGGTATGTAAAGGAAACTTTGATCTTAATTAGGAAGGGGATTATGAAGGGGAGGAGGGGGGATGTGTTTATCTTGATTAGGAAGAGTATCCTATGACAGAGTGAAAGGGAGAGGATCATTGGATGGGATGGAAGGTGTTATTTAATATTTACTTGCAAGGGGATCACTAAATGGGATGGAAAGGAGATGATCATAACATGGAAGGGAATCATATTGGATGGTAGGATCTTGATATAAGGTTGGATTATCTTGGATGCCATGATCAAATATAGGATCATAATCAAATATTAGATTATCATAAATATCATGATCAAACATGAGTTATTCATCAAATATTATATTATCATTGACATACAATATTTTCGATGGAGTGCATGATGGCTTTTCATCTAAAGATTTTTTCTAATTGTATGATATTGATTTAGGATAGGGTGCATATGGGTATTCTTTGGATTAATTTCTTGGAATGATTGAATTTTTTTGGATGTTATAATGGGGGAGGAAGGTAGATGGATTATTCAACATGAGTGCATATAGGGATTAGAGATAGAGGTGGATACATTACATGCGAATATTACATAACTTTATTTGTGCTTGGGAGTAAGAATCCTTTACTGGTAGTCCTTGGAGGGAATCATGAAAGCCATGAGATGGAGTGAAATTTTAGGATTAGGGTTATTTAAATTATAAGGATGTGGATGGTATTTGAGGGGAAATTTGGATGGTGGTTAGGTGGAGGATGAGAAATAGGAGATGGATTGGAATTTGGTGGAGGTGGGGAGGATGAAATTTTGGCACCAATACTAAGGGGGTATCTAAGCATGGACTATTTATCATTGTTGAAGTAGTAGGTGAGGATGAAATCAATAATGGTGGATGGAGACAATGTGGATGGTAAGGTTGTGGGTGGGATTTGTGAGGAAATTTGGATGGAGGTTATGTTTCCCTTATAAAAGGAAGGTGGAGGATGAGAAAGAGGAGATGGATTTAAATTTGGTGGAGGTTGTGAGGATGGAAGTTTGACACCAATACTAAGGAGATATCTAACCATTGACTCTTTATCATTGTTAAATAGTAGGTAAGAATGAAATCCGTAGTGGTGGATGGGGATGATTTGAATAGTAAGAATGTGGGTGGTATTTTATGGGAAATTTGGATGGGGATTTGGTTTCCCTTATCCAAGGAAGGTGGAGGATGACCAAGATTAGAGATCCAAACCAGCTTTCCAACGCCTTCTGAATTTCAAAAATCTAACTTGTTATGTAAAAGTTATGCATGATTTCATGAAACTATCTATTTTAAGCATGCAAACAGAGGGGGGTTTGATCTAGCCCCCTAAAGGCATGTTCCTAATCACCTAGATGACCAGGGGCTAGTGGCTAAGTGATGGGAATCTTGTTAGTAATTAGGTGTTGTACACCTTGCTTAATTTTTATAATGTTTCATTTATTATTATGTGTGGTGCACCTTGGGGACCTAAAAGTATGTGCATAACTAGGAGTTAATATTCTTGGGGCCACTTCATGTTGTATGTAACATTGGGACATAAGTTGTAAGTTATAAAATTGTATTTATTTAATATTGGGGAATAATTTAATTAAAGTACCCAATATTAAATGTGGGGACATGGTTTTGTAATCTCATGGTTTTTTCATCATATTAATTGCTAATTAAGTTCTTAGTTTATAAGTAAATTTTTATGGCATTGTTATTTAGGTCGAGGAAACACAACCAATGCTAGAATGTTTTGTGGGAATCATCTTCCAATATAAATTTACTCTAGGAAAATTGGTTGTTTGTGGGGGTTGGTAGGGAGGAAGATTAATGTCAAGTACTTATATAGAGACTGTAACATCCCTCCTCTTAATACTCAAGTAAACTCAAGAATTTACTAGAAGGTAAATAAACTAGTAACCATGAGAGAGATTTTTTTTTAACATTTGCATAAGCTCAAGAATAAAGTACAACTTTTCTGGATAATTTCAAACTTGAAATCATACATAATTGCAACTAGAATCAAAGAGAAGTCCTTACACTTTTCATTTATATTACATAAAGTACAAATGGCAAAAGGACAATTTTACCTCTTAAGTTTGACTGTCATAAGCCATAACATGGAGTTCACTACATCTGGAATGTGGTTATCTATCTTCACAAGCCTTGGTGAGTCTTTTGCTACAAATGGAGAGCATCATCCGAGTGCTTTTCCTCCAACCACAAACTCAAGCGGTCCCCCGCACACTTCCTAACTGGAAGTGGCCCTGCTCCTCACGAAGGGTATAGATATAAGGAACTGTCAAGTTTCTCCATATGAGTCCTAGTGACGTGTCCTACAAAACTCAATCAACCATACAACTCTAGATCCATTCTAGCTAAGTATGATCATTCTAATTGGTCATGCCATCTAGACACACACCTTTGACTCATCTTAAAAACTGTCTCATCCTATAGTCTTACTTACTTTATTTGGTACTCTAGACACAAACTTGTCTATATAGAAAATCCATTCTAGCCAATCTAACTTAGAACTAATCCTTAATCCAGGATATACATGTAATGTAAAGATTTAGGTATTTCAAACCTTTTAAAAGTCCCTTATTGCATTCTTGCAATATCTAGGGTTAATGACTTCTTGTCATTTTACTCTCAAGATTCAATACCCAACATCTTTGATGCATTAAATTGAGTTTTGACATTATCATGGAATATCTTAAGGTATTATAAAGACTTCCTATCTTGTTCTATGGTTTTCTCAACCTTTCACTGTCAATCAGTATATATATATATATATATATGTATGTACAATGTCATATCCAACATAAGAGTTATAGATTTCCTATATCCTCCTTGTTTCAATACTAGGGTTTAGCTTCTCTAACCCAATACATGGAAATATCAAACATCCTTGTTTTTCCAAAGGTAATAACATAAGTGTAACTAATCATAAGAAAAAAATGCTTCTAGTCTTTTTTAGACCACTTGACATTGTTTAAGTTCACATTTTACGTACATGAATAAACATAGTATTCAAGGTATTCCTTCACCAATATAATATCTAAAAGAATACTATCATTTCATATCAATAGTCTTGATCTAAGTCAATCTTCCAACACAAGTTAGGTTTTAATATCTTATACCTCATTCGTGAAGTCTAGACATTCGTAAAGAGATGGCTTCCATTTATGGTGAAATATAAGAGTCTCATACTAACCATAGTATCCATTCTCATAAGTATATAATTACCTAAGACAAATAGTTCCACCAATAAACCAGGCAGGTACTTAGTGCCACCTACAAGACAATACAAATTTCCTCTTATCTATTTTCTCCTTCACCAACAAGGAGTCAACATATCTTTTAAATACATAAGATGAGTCTTAGTTATCATAATAACTTTCATTAATAGTTAAGCTCTGTTATATGGAATCTATGACTCCACGTCACCTTATTCCACTTTCTAATCATATCATAAGTCAAACCATATTCACCACCCTAGGTCTATCCATGGTTCTCAATTCCAATTTAAACTATCCCATAGGATAGAATAATATTCTTGATATTATAGGCATACCTTTCCCTAACTAAATAGAATGGTTTCATAAAAGTTGATAGCTCAAATTACCCTAATGAGCTTTTTCTAAAAAACACTATCCCCATAAAGCTCACTCATAAGTAAAACAAAGGGTTTAAATCTTGTAATAATAACCATATAGGTCTTGGTTATCAAAAGTGGAACAAATTCTAATACTAATTATTTGGCTAACATGCAAGCTTCCATATGATAAAACTATGATCATTGATGATCACTCCACCTCCTTTGTTGAGGGTAAACAAGTACAGTCATAATTATTTAATAAACCCTTCTTTAACCACAATAAGGTTTTCTTGCAAGTTAAATCAAGATTTTGTTTGAGTGTTGTAAGCATAGGTATGTTTAAGGCCATATCAACCATCACCACAATTGTGGTGGCTGTATTGGTTATATGCAGGCTAAATCAATAACTAGTACTAATACCATAGTTTGGCACTTCTCGTACCATGACCACCTTAGGATCGACTCCTTACTCGAGACTTGGCTCTGTTTTATTCTATCAACATTGTTATTCAATGTGTATATGTTGTAGTATATATATGTGCTCAGCTATAATGGCCTTGAGCCATAGTTATAGTATGGATTATAATGCATTAAGCTCACCAGCCTTCATGACCTTGAGCTATAGATATAACATGGTAAACATTTCCATATAGCTTGATTTTTGCAACTGTGAGCTTTAGTATTGGAAGGGATATAATGTATTAAAGTTCAACCTCCATGGCCTCAAGAAAGTCACGACAAGGAATAATTAATAGTATAGCTCAGCCATAAGTCTCGAGCTTAAACAAAATGAAGAATAGAGAGCAATACGACCTGATTGTAAGGCCTTGATCCTCTGAAATGAAAGGAAAAGATTTAAAGATTATTCAAGCTTGACTGTAAGGTCTCGAGTCATTACCATATAGAATATATCAGAGATAAGGACACCAAAGTAATAGATATAAAAACATCAACCCCATATGATATGTGCATGCTATGGGAGTTCGATATAAAAGGAACTCATAACTAAATATGTATGCAAGGATAAAATCCTTTACTCTACTTGAGCACACTCCTTCAAATGCAAAGGTATTCCCAGTTCAGCCTCCATTGCCCTGCTTTGAATGTCTTTTCCTTTCGTAGAGCTAAAAACTCCCCCTCCAAAAACCAAAAGATAATATTCATCCTAATTCACATGCCTATTTTCGTGGAAACTACCACCATATACCAAGGTGGCGTGAGTGGTTTCTCCCACTTGGCGAACTACCACGATCTTGGCTTGTAGAAGCATGACACCTGCTAGTCTATGGTGAGCTCCAAGCTCCCATTAGTTATGATGTCAACTATATCAATGTAATAACACAATATCATAGCAAGTATTAAATATCAAATTTATATAATTATATTATAATATTTTAACATGCATCCCCTAGATGCATGCAAATACTAATATTAACGAAGATGTCATTTTTTCCAACATCATAATGAGAGTCATTGAGAATAAACGTTTAAAAATTGAACACATCATATATATGAATATACTTATATGTGAGTCATTTTCATCGTAATAGCTTATGCATACACATATGTATCCATACGTACTTGAACGTAAGTGTTTGTACGTTGACAATATCTATGTCTTCATACACACATAAGCATTCATGCACCCATCTATACGCACGTACGAGTACATATGCTTACCTTATCCCACGTATACCTAGATTCATATATTCATTTGTTTTATATAATAAAAAGAGAGTTAATAACCCTTAAGAGAATCATATCAACACAAAGGTCGACTTATCGATTACTATCGACAAGATTCTAAACACGTTAAACAACATAAACTAGAATTTAAATGACATCGACAACTTTTTGAGTTGAGAAATAAACTTAGACCAAAAGGGTCGAGTATCACTTACCCTACTCAACTAGGTTCACCATTTTGCATCAACACTAGACCTAAGATGGTGACAACCTACTCTTTTCCTTGTATCTATACCCTTCTCTCTGATGATGCTCTCCCTCCCTTTCTTGGAGGGCAAAAACCCATTTCCTAAATGCAACTTGCAAACACCAACTTGAGATTAATGTATCATTAATCATTTCATCACATCTTGACAAGTTTTAAACACATGTCAATTTTAGTCAAATAAACATAACTCATGAAAACATTGATTTTCCAGACATTTTTACTAAACATCAAATCATTGAATCATGTGTAATCATCTACTAATTACTTCAAAGTAAAAAGTAAAACATAGTTAAAGTTAGGGATGTGACATATCTCCCATCGTAAGAGTCATCGTCTTCGATGATCCAATGCATCCAAAACCTTAATAAGATAAATTTATTGTTTATCCTGCAAAAGCGTAAACAATTGAGAAAAAATTTGATATAGAATCATGATAAACTTTCCATTTCATATTAGCCTTTGGATACTGGTCCCACTGGACCTTGCATTTAAGAAGCTCAATCATGACCACGCCCTAGTCCTATACCTATAAAACATTATGAGAATATAATTATCATCTGTTATATACTTTTCAAATGTAATTCATATAAAGCATTTTACCTCCTAGTAATGGCTGATAATAGAATGATTTTGTAATCAATCAAATTGATAACTTCAAGAATTTTGAGGAGTCCTTTATATCTAGGAGTTGGTTTGGAAAACATTCCTTACTTTATGAAACTTTTCTTCTCTAGCCAAGAATTGTGTTAGTGTACGGTTGGAATTTACTTAGCTTTTCTATCTATTATTAGCTTCCACCAATATTTTCTGATTGGTTTGATTTGTTTATCCATTTTTGACAACATTTATGGACTAATGCTAATCCTATCTTCTAGCTTACCAAACTTATAGGAGTTTAGCATCTTCTTTTGTACAATGTTTCAAATGGAGTCCTATTGATAGTAGAATTATAGAAGTTATAACAAACACCATAAAAGGTGGATACACTTTCTACGTGTAGCAATCACCCATTTTATCACAAGTTTACCAAGAGAATTTCACCAAAGGTTAACAACATTAAGTGAGTAAGGTACCACTATTCATCATGTAAGATACAAGAGTAACATCAACCTTCACTTTTCTAGCTAAAAAGGTTATTGATCAAGTACCAATTTCATTTATTTTATACATCATTAAAATAAGCTGATAAGTAAATACAAGGGAAAGGATCAAGATTCATTTTCTAGTCCAACTATCCTCCAAGACTCAACATGCCATTGAAAAGAGGGAAAGCATCACTTGGCTATTTTTCCTTCCAACCACAGACTTAAGCGGTTCCTTGCACACTTCCTTCCTGGAACTAATCCTACCTTTCAATGAAAAGTTGTGTTGGAAACCCTCTCAGCTGCCATCTAAGCTCTAGTGTGTACCCCCACTTAACTAACTCTGTCGCACTACTAAGGATACCCTCCTACTAAGTACGACAACTCTGGTTAGCTAAGTGTTTGGAGTACTATGAACTGACGAGTGCATGTAGTGGCAACAAAAATCACTATGGTCATAGTTTTATATACATACGCTTTGCAATGCACGTAGTAATGGTTCACTACCCTACTTGACTTGGAGAGACTATTCACTTGGGCTTATTGGATTACCTGTCCACCCACATACCATAACAGAAGGTTCAAAAAGTGATATCCGCATAAGATCTCCTTCTGATAGCTTACATATTAATTATATAACCCTAAAAGTGTTTGAAACCAATTTCTTTCCACACAAGGTTTCTTTCTTCTATAAAGCTAAGGATATACTAGGGGTAGTTATACAATTTACTCCCTTACACAATCCATCAGAGGCCCATATAGGACATGATAGAGAAGAACAAAAAAGTTATGGTATATCCACCACAAAAACTCAACTCGATATCAAAATATAAGTAGTTTTAATTTCAACAATAAATCAAAGAATGAGCTCTTCCAACAATAAATCAAATTTTGACCAACCACCCATAAGATAAACAATCTTCAAAAATTCGGTGGCTAGACCATTTAAAAATAAAGAAATAAAACAATGACAATCCTTGCCAGTATTAAAAAGGAATTTTACCAAAAATCCAAGTAAGTGTCAAAATCCAGAAGAACACTGTTAATGCACTACATGACTTGACTAAGTCACTACAAGGAAGTAGATTGCTGCACTGTATTCGAATTTTCCAAAAGCTTATAGTGGGTTAGAGATTAAATTACAAGCGCATCAAACACATAAGTCCCTTAAGACTTTCATCATGCTCAAAAATTTTGTAAATAAAAGGGTTATATCGGATTCACTCCTATTTCCTAGAGTATCATTCACCTGTTAGATGATATTATAAGATCATTTTATAGCAACACACAAAGATTACAATTGGAACACAAACTTATTTTCTTCATTATGTATTACAAAACTCTACTAATTACTTCAAAGTAAAAAGTAAAACATAGTTAAAGTTAGGGGTGTAACAGAGACAATCTAGAAACATGCTAGAATAGGAACAAGTGTCATTGAAAAATATTTAGATTTGATTTTCCCAATCATAGATACATCAACTAAAAAGAGTTTTGAAAATATTTGAAAAGTTCAGTGCCAAAGGGATTACATGATGTGTGTTTTGTAACCTGAAACATAATGTATAGTAAAAATAATGTTGGAATTATTAGTTTTCATAATTAATATATAGCTAATAACTGCTTTTCTTCCCATATATTTCAAGAGATAGATAGAACTATTATGGACTGTGGAAATTTGATGTCTCTTATAGCTTTCCAAGGATCTTTAATAAAATGAGGGATCCTTTAAAGCTAGATTTTATTCCCTTTCGACCTTACAAGGAAATATCTCTATTATGAGGGGATGCTTGCATGTTGCCTTTCTCTCAAGGTAGCATTCTACCTTCTCTAGAATTAGTTTACTATTGCATGCTTCCATATTGCAATGTTGTGATAATGACAACTTAGGTACTAGAAAAGGAGCATAGCTTAAATATGACATATCCAGTTCTTAGTACCAATAAAAAAGAACCATCCGATTCAATAGAATTCCTTTGGAATACCACAATTCCAAAAAACAAAAGTAATACCTAGATTGACTCAAAGGAAATTTGTAAATAGAGGTGGACTTGTAGAGTGGCATCCCTTCATTTAGGATTAACCATGGTAAAAAAATCCAAAGCATTAAATTGCGTGAAATACTAATACTTCTATGTATAACTTTGCATTCAACTTGATACCATTTGTAGATGTATTTGAAGTGTGCTTAAATTCCCTTCTCTTTGTAATGCCATTCTCATAGAAGCACCCAAAAAAGTAGCATTTTCCAAGAATCTTACATTTAAAAAAAAAATAGTAATATTTAAATTGACTACATTGATAATTTGGTAACAGAGTTGGGTCCTCAAAGTGACATTAATTCAACAAGCAATGGTAAGAATGTTCAAGTTTTAGATCTTGAATTCCTAGTATTTCTAGACATAACCGTGCACACAACTTCATGTATTTAGTGGGCATAATTATACTGTGTTTCAATTCCCTACTCATCAACACCCTTCCCAAACATACATCCAAAGAATAATAGCATTGCACTAGAATCTCACATGAGGAAAAATAACAATACTCAAATTGATTGCAATGATAATTTATAACTATAAGCAAAGATACACTTAAAAGTGAGAACAATTCAACAACCAAAGTGATAATTTCCTAATTTTCATGGGTAGCTAGCTAGCAGGTATGTATATTTTCTAGAAATATATGCCATTTTTCTAGAAAGTGGTTTAGAACTAATTTGATCCCAAAAGTACTAAATGTACAAAACTCCTATGAAAATTATTTCCAAAACATAAAAACCTTTAAAATGGTGGAGATTTTGTGTTACCTGTAATGAGAAGAAGCCCAAATTCAAGCTGTTTGAGGAAAAAAACCCACTTTCCCTTCCAATATCCAGTCAAAATGATTAGAATGGTCCTAGGGGTGATGCTAGCCCTACAAAACATGTTATATTGCAAATCAAAGCATACAAATAATCCCTGGGAACCCCAAACCCTCTATCCTAAATTTTTTAATTTAAAAATAAAACATAAAAATGAAAAAAACTAAAACACTACTGCTATAACTATTACCTGAGCTTGATGGGCTTCTGCTTCCTCTTGTTGATTAGAGGCTTGGGTACATCCTCTGCTGGGTAAAATTTAGGAGACTTCTTATTGAATGCTTCGAGCTTTGCTAGGGGATTGGTGTGTTGTGGGAATGATCCCCCATTCTGCTTCTTGATCGCTTATATACCTCTTTTGTGGTATATTTTTGATATGGAAAAACAGCCTACACCCCTTATCAACTCTTTTCTCCTTGTCGATCAGGGCTTCCTTGCTTTGACTGCCATTTCTACTATGTTTTCCTCCTTCCTCCTTCCTGTCATCCCACTCTAGGTTTTCAATAAAAATATTAGGGTTGCGACTTGTAAAAGCGTATTGACGGCTATTTTACGCCTGTATTAATGCAAGATGATTAAACGTATCTCAATCATTCATCACTTTTCACCATTTTCTTGGCTATTTTTCGCCATTTTTTTCCTACTTTCCCTGCTGCTATTGGTTTCTACTCCAAACTCTTCTCTTAAATTCACCTTTCACTTCTCCATCTTGGCGAGCTATGCCTAAAAATAAGGTTTCAATGAAGGTTTTAGAGTATGTTTATTAAAATGAAAATTATGTCCTTGAGATCTTAATAATGAGCACATTTAGGTTTTAACATTATGACATGTTAAATACATATATAAAATTATTATAATTAATAAATAATAATAATAATTTTTTTATATAATACAAAAAATTAATATATAAATATAATACAAAATATAATTAATATATTACATATATTTAATATAATAGTAATACAAATTAAATTATATATAATATAATTATATTTATTATTATATTAATAGTATATATAGGTTATATTATTATTATGTATTGTATTCTATAATAAAAATTATTAAATATAAATATAAAATTATTATAATTAATAATTAATATATTCTCATATAGAACAAATTAAATTAATATATAAAAAATCTGATAGTTTAATTGATCTTTGGAGAGATTAGGAAAAATAATTATTTGTGATTTGACATAATTATAGGACCAAATTTTTTTCACTAATTATTTACTTGTTTTTTTACCCGACGATCAAATTAGTCATTTATAGCTGTGTTGCAGAAAATTACCAAAATTTAGTCATTTTTAGTTGTCGTGACTAACAGTTTTAGTCACATAGTCATTATTTGCCAAATTCTACTAGCGACTCTTGCTAAGATCTCCTTGTGGGATTTAATTTAAAAATCACTTACTTATCATGGTATGCTTCAAAATGCTTTGTAAAAAGTTGTGATCCCTCCTAGTGTACAACCAAATGATGTGACAACTTTGATTGAGAACATGAACTCACACAAATTGGATATTGTCTTTCAACATTTAATGTTGTAAAATTTCACCCCTTGCAATTTCACATACATTTTTGTATCCACTTTAGTGTCCCTTCCCTTAACATTTGTGTAGGCTTATTTTAGCCTTGCATCAACCTTTTTCCCCTCTCATGATGCTTAGGACCATTTTTAGCAGCTACCTTTGTACGTTAGCTTTGCGTCAAACCTTGTTCTTTTCTCATTCTCATCATTTTGTAGCATGATTTTTTTGGACACTAGTGTGTCACACAGACGTCCATACGCTACGCTAGTGTCTCATGACATTTCAATGTTTAAATAACTATTTTTGAGTGCTTTTTTTGGACACTAGCATGTCACATAGACGTCCATGCGCTACGCTAGTGTCTCATGACATTTCAATGTTTAAACAACTATTTTCGAGTGCCTTGCCACTTGTCAGCTAATTTTATCGGTGGTAACGGCCCGAGATGCCTTGTAACAGCTTGAGAACCTTATTCTCCCTCCTATTCTCTCTTTTAAATCCATTCCTTCAATTCATTTGGGCTCTCTCTAGCTTCTTGGCTTCTCTCTTGGACATTCTCTTATCTTTCTCCTACTATCTTTCTTGCATAGCTCACTTAAAATTGATATAAAACAACACTCTCACACTCTTACAACACTCTTTGCTACTCTCTTGGCTCTCACATCTATTGCTCTTTCTCTCTGGCTTCCTTAAGCCTTGCAAGTGCTATCTTGCTTATCTTATGTCTTTGAGCATCTTAGGATTTCTCACTATAGACACTTAAAAAAATCTTGATTGATATTATGCATCTAATTTTGATTAACTGACATCACTTCCTCCTAAATCACTTCAGACTAACCAATTAATTAAATAATCAACATTATTTAGTTAAAATCATCAATTTCTACTATTAATCAAATAATTAACTTTATTAGATTAATTCACTTTCTTTTGACTAATATTCATCTTATTTAATTAAATCAAATCATTTAATTAAATCCCCCTAAATTCCTCTCATTTGATTAAATAAATCAAATTATTTAAAATCAAATGTCATAAGTCTCCTAACCCACTCAAGTTAATTAATTATGAAGTAATTAACTCTAAATCACTTTCTAATCATCATTAACAAATCCTCTAGCTTTTAACTCCTCAAGAGTTAAATCAACTCATGGTCAACTAACTAGGTTGAACATGAAATTCATTTCTTTTAATGATCTAATTACCCTATTTATCCTCACAATGACATATTCCTAGGAATATTCCTCTCAACTACCTCCTCATTCAATTTCCCTCCAAAGGTTTTAAATAACCTCTTACACATCCATAAATACTTCTTACATCCTCATTTATTCTTCTTACATCCTTTCAAATCCTCAACCATAGTCATTTACTTCTTCTTACATCCTTTCAAATCCTCAACCATTCTCATTTATTTCTCTTACATCTCCTTTACTCTACAAATTCCCCAAAATGTGCTCCACCCCCATCCAATGGAATTGTGACAAGTGTCACATTCCTATTGGCTCCCCTTTTATCCCACATTCACCAATTTCTCTCATTCTTCAACCCTTGAGTCCTATAAGTAGAGGCTTTCTATACACAATATGGATCCACAACTTGAAGCATTTTCACTATAGGAATTTTCACTTAGCATTCACCATTTTTCATCATATTTTGAGCTTGTTTTATCATCTTAGGTACTTGGAATCAACTACATCATTGGAGCTTATCAAATGGATTAGGAAAGAGCTTCTTTCCACATCAAAGGAGCACCAATCCACCTATGGGATGAAGGTTTAGTTGTTTTAGTTGATTACATGCTTTCATTTTCATGTTTTCATCTTCATTTGGCTAAGAATCTCATAGGGAGTGATTTATTTTTTGTTTCTAACATGATTAACACTTCTTTGTTGTCTTTTGTTAGTTAACTGTAGATTAGACACTCACATTTTGGTGCTAGAAGGAGGGATAACCTTTTTATTTTGACAAATTTAGCTTAAAATTGATGTTTTTACAGCTATAGGAGGGCTATGTCGCCTTTGCTCTATTCAACACCACTTTTTCATACAACACAACCTTTGTTTCTCATAGAGCACTACCTTTGTCTTCAACATCACCTTTTTCATGTCATGTCGCGGTCATGGGTTTCTTTCGTGTCACCTTTGCAACGTCGCTTCTGTCTACTCGACTTTTCTACTAAATTTTTGCTTTTTGATAGATCGCCACCTTTGCTTCTGCATTACCTTTGTTCCTCAAACATCACATTTGTGCTCTATGTTTGTTGCAGAGGGCTTCCTTTGTATTTCACCAGAGCATCGCTTCTATTTTTAGCGCTGCCTTTGTCAACCCACAAAGCATCGCCTTTGTTGCTCAATATTGCCTTTGTAGATTGAGGAGGAAAATTAGTTTGGAAAACTAAAAACATTTTTTAATGCTCATTATAATAGCTTAGGCTTTCCAATTCTACTTTTCATTTTCTATTTTAGGACCAACTAGCATTACTTTGGGCTTAAAATTAACCATCTACTTGAGCTTTTCAAGTTGTACTAAAATTGAACATTAGGAACTTACTAGACATTGCTTTATGGGCTAAAATTGAACAAGAAAAATTCACACTTATCTTTTGGTGCTTAAAAAAAATTCACCTTTAATTTGGGGATTAAAAAGAACTTGTGCCTTCTTTGTTTTGTGGTTTTGCAATTCTTGTCATTCAAATGTGTATGCACTTCTCTCGCTCCACTTGGCGATCTTGAGAATCAAAAGCATTCCTTTGGCATTGGTTGTTTAAATCACCCACATTTCAATTTGGATTTAAAATTGAACCCCATGCTAGTGTGAGGAAAATACATTATGTGTGTTCCATCCTTGCACTTTACATGAACTAGGTAGTCGAACTACAAGTGTACTCCCTTCATTTTGTCTATCTTTAGAGGGGCCTACCTAAAAGACACATCCAAAAGGAGAACTCGAAGGTGAATCCAACTAGTTTTTCACTCGAGCCGGTATATAAATGGATAAGAATAAATTGTCAAGTCCTCATGGTATGTAGGCCTTAGCCGTACAGTGTCATTCAGAATAGGTTACTACCATTAAAAGTACATGAGCCCCTAGTAGGATTGATTAAAGCCTTTAGTTGCTTGCTGGACGCTTGTAAGGTGCCATGTCCTCAACTATCTGAACTAAGAACCAACTTGTTTAGTGACCAAAAAACTTTATGCTTGCTGGTGTAGGAATGGTCATTTTGAATCCGCCCCGCATTTGAACTATTCAAATTAGAAATAGGAAAATCCTTAGTATCTCTGGGTCCTCAAGATTTTGAGATTTGGTGGTCTCGAGAAGTGTGTGCTATGGAGGGGAGCCAGTGTCACCAAATCTTTAACTGTTCACTTTGTCTTAGTGTTTGGAGAAATCTAAATGGGGACTCAACGAGTAGTATATTTGGAGCCTAGGGTTGTACAATTTGTGAGTTAGTTAAAGACATTGCTTGGATCTCAAACATTGAAACAAACATTAAACAAATCATCAAAATTTCAAACCCTTTGGAAAGAGTGAATAACTTTGAAGGGTCCAATTATTACTGCTTGTCCCTAGGGATTTTATCCTTAGAGGCTTCTAAATATTTGGTTTCATATCTCAATTTACTCTCTCCAAAGTCAACTTAGGGAAACTATGGACTTGACTCTTTGATTTTCACATAATGGACCTTGTGGAATGAAAAGGAGCTAAGACATAGACATTTAGTTTAAACTTTAAACAATATGTGTTGATGTGGTAAAAAGAATCCATTTGATCAAGATAAAAAGACAATTGAACCCCACACATGTGTTTGTTCTTAGGATTTCCCACAAAATCAAGATTCCAAAATAAAAGTCTTTATGCCATCACTTCAAGATTAGGAGTCATACTCAAAAGGTTATAAGAAGATACATTAGAAAGTGTAACCTAAGAAAATACCATAAGATAAGCAAGAAGGTCACAAGGTTTTATAGACTCATTTTGTTGAATAATATAGACATGTATGCTCAATATGAACCCGATAATTTTTTAAACACCTTAGAGGCCTAACATGTTCTTGTAAACAAGTCTTTCTAGGTTCATTTAGGATCAAACCAAAATTTCTATTTTTCACAACATTTATCCAAACCCATCTCACAAACAACTTTTAGAACTTTGGAAAAATCATCTATACTAGACTTTTGGTAAATCCTTAAATCAAAATCAAAATCACCTTGTTTGGCTAGGTGTGTGGGAATGAATACTTTCTCACACATTTAGTTAAATTAGCACCCCTTTTGGACAAGTTTAACCCAATATCACATCTAACATCTTGGGATCTACAAGTCCATTATCCAAATCAAACCAATCAAAATAAAAAATCCTAAGGTCTAGTATTCATCCAAAGTTCTCAAAAGTTGAAACATCCAGATCACTCACCCTTCATCATTCACATCATCATAATTTGATCCTTAAACATCTTAGATTTTCTTTTTGTACCTAAAGTTAAGATCAACCAAATGAGTTAGAGGTTTACCTCCCATATTCCTAAAAGTTGATCCCAATTTTATGGTCCAAACAAGGTCACAACACAAGATCATGGAGCAAAACAAAGAAAAATCAACCTCAAGTTATTTAAGTCAAACTGCATCAAAATTCAACCGTAGGGAATCTATCAACCCTCCACTTAACCCCTCTCAACTACCACAAGATCCTTAAGTGGGAAGTTTCCAAGTGGAGGATGTCACCAACAACTTCCAAGGGATGTCCCAAGATGAAATACTTGAACTAGTTCAAAATATTTAAACACACAAGCTTGTCAACATAGTCATGAGGCTCAATCCCACACAATACATGTTGGCATTGGAAAAAGAAGGGGCTAAAATCCCTTCTGATTTTGATGTGACCACTATTGTTGAACAAAATTTTGGGAACATGCCACAAACATGATTCACACTTTCCTTCCCAAAAATCATCCAACCAGTCGTACAACCAACATCATCTCATGCCCCAAGTCAACCCATGATCACCAAGGGAAGTTCACTACTCCAAGCCCTTCAAGGGCATCCACTTGTCAACAACCAAAATTTGGAAGCCAATATAGTATTGGGTATTGACACAACCACGACAGGAGGGTCCTCAAGAAGAAAAATCCAGACCGTGCAACAAGAGTGACACAACAAAAGCAACACATAATATGGAGGAAAATGCAGATGCAAGTATGTTCATTAACAAAAATGTCAATTACATTCATCCGACAACATCCGAGCTTATAGATTCGGCTCACAGGCTTGATATAACATGTTCAATATTACAAAATTCCAATATGCTCCTATATGTGAGCTAAACTCTTATGATTCAGATTGACCTTAATCTACTCAATCAACTGGTAACTCAACTTCCCTTTTCTCATGATTGATTACAAGCTTTATACTATATCCATGATTCTGGAAACATCTGCGTCGGCCAAAGAACATCACATTCCCCAAGGAAAGAAAATGTAACATGCACATGAATAGGTCAGCTTCAAATTTGAATTACTCCATCAACAGGTGCATATAATGAAGTGCAGACCTATAAGGAAGGTCGGGGACACTCCATGGAACACTTAGAATCACATCGTCGAGATCTGCAAGTCACGGGGACGATCCATGAATGATCAAATTAACCGATTGGCTTGAAAACTATTTTGGTGTCTGTTCAAGAAACTGCCATGAAATTATGGAACTGATAACTTTCTAGAGAAGGATCCAATCATGCCAAAATCTTGGAATAAGGAAAATGAACATTCCCACGATGTACACAAAGATCTGTAGGACCTAGTGAGCAAAGATGACAAGTCCACCAACATGAATTGAGCAAGAATAAAATAAGAACAAAACTGAAAGAAAATATTTTTGGTTGATGCAAGATTGCCAAGAACCAAGGATGCTCCTACATCAGGTATGCCTAACATCGTCCCAAAAGACCCTAAAAAACCATATGTTCCACTCATTTTCTATGATACAAACAACCCCTCCACCTTTTCCGTAACATCAACATACCCTCTTAATGCACAAAGCTTTCTCCCCACTAAATCATAAGGACACGTGGATTTATTTGGACAAGTGGGTACTTTCAATGCTTCATCCTCACTTCCACAAGGGAACACATCTTAAATATTCCCACCATTCCCTATATTGACATAATCATCCACACCAACTCAAGGTATAGGGAAAATCCTTTCATCAAACACATCAATCCAAAATCAATCAAACCAAATCAATCCCCCATGCACAAATCAAATCAACACATCTATCATACCAAATCCTTCGAATGTGCCACTGATATCGCAACACCAAGTGGCTCCAATCAAAATCCCTCAAATAATCATCACACCATCTATAACACCACAAACATCCCAAAATCTAGTCTCCCAAGGACTAAGTATATCAACCATTACATCTACCACACAACCCCTTTTCATCACTCAACAAATACTTCAACAACCATCCCAACAATCTCTCATCACACCATCTCACACCATCCCACAAAATCCCCCACCTCCACCACTAAATCCAAATACAACAAATCAATACAATATCACATCACAAGCAGTGCAACAAGCTTACCAAAAGGCCTTACAATAATTCCAAGCCCAACAAGCTCAGGATCAAACTCAAGCACAAGCACAAGTGTAAGCATAAGCTTTGCTACAACAACAACAAGCGTAGGCACAAGAATAAGTCTAGGCTCAAGCTCAAGCTCAAGCTCAATACCAAGCACAACAAGCACAAGCACAAGTACAAGCTTTGTTACAACAACAAGCCTATCAACAAGCCTTAAAAAAATATGCACAACAAAAAGCGTTGATAGCACAACAAAAATCCCAACAACAAGTGCTATTGGCTCAACAAAAGCAACAACAATAAGAAGCCCAACAACAAGCATTGTTGGCACAACAACAACAATAGGCATACCAACAAGGGTTGCTCACACGAAAAAACTTACATCAACCTTTCATGAACACACAACAAAATTCCTTGAATCAGAACATGCAAGCCACCCTATCCTTCACCCAACAAACCATACCATCCCAAAACACATACATTCCACCACCTAATCCACAAAATTATCTCTCCACATAAGTCAAGTTTCTATCGTAACAAATACAAGACATACAATCAGGTAAGATAAATAAATCACACACATGAGGAAATTTATGCCCCTATCCCATTGATAGAAGCATTGCTATGGTTTTGTTTCCACTAGAATTCGAAATACCAAAATTTGACAAATATCGAGGGAACAAAAATCCAGAGGATCACATTAGAGAATTCCACATACATTGTATGGAAGTAGCATATGATGATTCTTATCTAATGTGACTCTTCCCTCGAAGCTTGGTAGGTCCAACAATGGAATGGTTCTCCTGCTTACCCACTAGAATCAAAAATTTCCAAGAAATTGTGGACTTGTTCATGGAAAACTATTCATTCAACTTAGGCGTGGAGGTAAGCTTGGAAGAATTATCAGGTCTCAAACAAGCTAAGGGGGAGAAATTTGCGGCCTTTTCACAACAATGGAGATCCAGAGCTAGCAAAAATGGTCCATGCCAGAGGAACAAAAAAATGGGACCATTATCTCTAACCTTGAAGGGAGCTTGTCCTTTCACCTGAAAATGTAATGCATCACAACATATGACCAATTGATCCCCAAAGCACTCAACATTAAAAGAGCCCTTATAGCACAAGGGGGAACACCTGTGTACCAATACAATCGACCATCAACAAGTTACAATGACAAACCTAACGCATGGTCCAAGAACAAGAATGTTACCAATGATGGTGTCATGGACACCAAGATTGTTATTAGTGCCCCAAGGCATAATACACAACAAAAAACACACCCACAACCAAAAATAAACACACAAAACACCCCACAAACCAACCCATCACCACAAAAACCCAATAATCAAATTGTCAACAATGTAAATGCTCAAGGGGGACCAACCCCAAAGAAGAAATATCCCCCAAAATGAAAATATACACCACTTGGGGAACCCATTGAATCTATCATGCAACAACTCGTACAAGCAAACCTCACCACACTCCCTGTTTACAAAAATCACCAAGAGCCTCAAGTTAAAACCACCATCGTATAATGAGAAGCACCTTTGTTATTTTCACAAAATAAAGGGACACACGACAACTAGTTGTATGAGACTCAAAAATATGATCCAAGATCTCATTGACGATAAAGTTATAACCTTTGAACAACTAGTAGGGAACAAAGATCTCAAAATATACACAAATCTAATGCCAAATCACAATAAAGGACACAACAATGGTAAAGGAAAGAGTTACCACAATGTGAACCATATCTATGACCATGTTGTCACATCATTGGATGAATGGGTAATAGTTGTCAATATCAAAGGACCTAGAGCCGAGTGTGGAGTCACAACATGTAGTGGAAAAATTTCTATCCCAGGACCATCACCACCACCCAAACCACCACCCACCAATATGAAACCAAACCCTAGTGGTTATAGCATCTTGGAACAACTGAAAAAGACCCCCATCCAAATCTCCATCATGGAGTTTCTTAAAATCTTGCTTGCACATAGGGACATCCTAGAGAAAGCATTGGCCACATCCTCCGTTCCCATAGACGTTGATGCAGACCAATTTCAAACTGCGGTTGGACATATCACTACACTACACCTCCTTACATTTTCTGAGCATGATATCCTGACCCAACTGTCTCATAGCCACACACTCCATCTTGAAGTCTTAGTCCATAAGAACAAAAGTCAAAAGAGTCTTGGTGGATGGGGGTGCAGGTTTGAATATTTGTACCCTACAACTAATAAAGAATTTGGGATTTTTAGAAGATGTTATTGAGAAGGGAAAAGGTAACACTATCAGGGCCTATGTTGATCAAGAGCAGGTGTCTCAAGGCACCATTCAACTCCCTATCCAAGTGGGGCTAGCAATCATTAAAACTACTTGCCAGGTCCTTGACCTTGAGATACCCTATAATATTCTCCTAGGGCATCCATGGATCCATGGGATGCAAGCTGTCACATCTACATTCCACCAATGTGTTAAATTCCCTTACCAAAACCAAGAAGTCATGATCCATGGTGACCTTGAACTGTTCTATTATTGTAAAAATCTAGAAGCCAAATACTACAAGATCCCCAAGTTCCAAAAAATGATGAGGGACCCACATACCCATATGTTAATCCATCCACTTTAGCCTCCACTTCTAAGACAAAGACACCCACCATTCAGAACATCCTAGATGTCAAGGCTGTAATCCAAGATAATGAGTGTGGGGACTACAAATTGAAAAAGAGTGCCTTTGTGATAGGAGAGTTACCTCAATCTCCTAGATCTCATGGAAAACTGCAACCAATTGACACAACATCTTAGAACTTCAAAGCAGAACCTACCACCTTCAAAAAGTGGGGAGACCTAAGCAAAGAGGTGGTGGATGAAAAAAGATGTATCAAGCCTATTATATCAAGATGAAAGACCTGTACCTAATCTTCCCATGGAGGAAAACAACCAAAGGTCTACATTTAATGTTTGGCTGGGGCTACAACAAAAATGAGAAGCTTGGGAAAAATGACAATGTCTTGTTTGAACCCATCATTCTTGAGAAGTGCCCTAAGAATCTTGGCCTTGGATGTCTTGATAGCCAAATTGACACAACAACATTAAAACATAATATTTCTACTCTATTTCTCGTAAAAAAGATAACTGATCTAAAACCACCTATCTTCCAAGGTCTCTGTAGTTGGTTCTCAACTGTACTGATGTTGTTCAGTGGTCAATGAGGCTGTAAAGTTCAAGGGACCTACTGGTTATTGAGCTTCTTGGTTGTTGTAAGATCAAACTTCTATCTAAACCTACTCTAACCAAGGGTATAAAAAAAAGGAAAAAGATAGATCAGGGATGTAAGAGTGAAAAAAATGTTGATTCATCTAGCTAACCAGACCTGTTACTCTTCAAGGAATTCCTAAATTGAACTACAAAACAAATCAACCTGTAATCAATACAAAGCTGGACATTCATTCACAATGCAAACTTTAATAGCAGATCACAAATCACCATTTCAAACAAAATAAAAAGATAAAACATCATTCTTTGAAAGCTTTCCAAATCAAATGATTAACAAAACAAACATCATTCCAGAAATTTAACTTAAAGCAGGTTTAAATCTGGCTGCTTCTACTATTGCAAAATAGATAAAAAAAATTTAGAAATCTAGCAAGACTCACCAGTGCACATAAACCAATGTCTTCAAATTGATTAAGATAAACTAAGAATCACATAAATCTCCATTATCTATCCTTCTGCTAACTCTAATCAACTAATCTATAAAACTTCTAACTATTTTTTTTTCTAAAATTCTAACCCTTACAAAGTAAGCAGATTTTACAATTAATAGCTCCATCATTCACATCATTCCCTCTCAAAACTAAGACATCAAAAGCTGTAGCTTTGTGTGCATACAATGAAATCAGAAAGATAACTTTCTGTTTTAGCTCTTAGTTTGGCTTCAACTGATTTTAGTTTGAAACTCCACTCTCCAATTTGGCTCATGTTGACTTCAGTTCGCTTCAGTTCAAAGTTGCAACTTTCAGCTTGACTTTGGTCAACTTTCAATTGAGAATTTGTAGTGTCTAGTTTAACTTTGCGTTCTCCCTCTTTGCAGAATGTGAGGCAACATCTTTGTCCAGAAATTACTCCAAGCAAGCCCACCATGTCCTCAGTTTATTTCCATCTTGACAATCTCTTGTGAAAATCTCCCCTTTTAGTTCCAAATCCTTAACATCACTTGTAAATCATAAAACATATTAATTAATAAAATTAATTAATCAATAATTAATTCCAAGATTAATATATTTCACATTATTTCAATTAAACAAAAATAAACTTCAAATTTCATAATTGAAATAATAAAAATAATAAACCCCTTTTTAATTTAATGTTATTTTAAAATAAAATAACATCAAATTCATGCTCAATACGGATTTAATATTCTGATGCATTTTCTTCTCTAAATTTGGGAGTAAACTCTTTCAACTCAAATGCAATGTTTGCAAATTTGGTCTTATAGGGGTATACATCAGAATTCATAACTATTTCTTCACAATTGATCTCCCCAACATGATTCATTCTTTGGATATTCCACTCCTTCATTGAATTTCATGAGACTAGTTTCATATCTATTGAATTTGTACTTGAATCCTTAGGTTAAGATAATCCAGTTTGAATAAATATCAAAGATGAACATATAAATTAATCCAACTTCAGATCCAAGCCCTCCTTCAAGTTACTTAAATTCAATGCCCTTGAATCTAACAATCTCTTGATTCAACTTGGTACACTTTGAATCCTTCAAATTTTTTTTGAATAAGTTCCACCTTTTGTATAAAAATTGACTAGGGTAAGTGCAATTACACCATCTCCATTTTATTCCATGAGATAGAATCTCTTGACACCTAGTAAATAGACCACGTACCCTATCTATGCTTTCACAATTTGCATACATTTCTACATCTGAATCTCATCAACAATCCCATTTTGTGTAAATCCTACAATTATGGTGTTTACGAGACCCACTATTTTCCAAAGCATTCAATCAAATAGTTCACTAGCGGGAGCAGAACCATTTATGAATGTGAATATTTTTATTGTTCCTATTTCTCACATTGTTCCCGGTTCCAAAAACAAACCTTTTATTAATGTGGGGTCAGGACGAGAGTTGATACCAAACATTTAAAGTTAAGTGCCAGGTTCGTGATTCGTTTTGAACCCAGCTCCGCTCATACCCATTTTTTAACCTTTTTGCCCCCTTTTATATTTTTTAAATCTTTTAAATTTAAATTTAAGAGGTTTTATATATATATTTTTATGATTTTTATGATTTTCAAAGATTTTAAATATTTTTAATTGTTTTAAATTTTTCAATTCATTTTTTAAATTTCTCTAAAAATATTTTCTATTTTTCTATTTTGTTTTCCTCTTTTTGATTTTTCTATGTTTCTTTAAGATTATTTCATTTTTGAATTTTTAAATCTTTTAATATAAATTTAAAATATTTTTTTATATATTACTTAAAATATTTCAAATTTAAAAGTTTTATGTTATCAAAATTAAAATATTTTAAAAATAAAAGATTTATTTATTTAAAACTTTAAATTTGAAAAATCTTTATTTATTTAAACCTTTATTTATTTAAATTTTAATATCAAATTGATTTAAAATTTATTTATTTCATCATTCTTTTTTAAAGGTTTATTAATTAATTAAATTTAAAGGATTAACTTATTCTTTTAAACCTTTAATTTAATTAATATATTTATTTTGTATTTTTCTGTTTTTTTATTTTTTTTAATTTTTTGATTTTGAAGAGTAGACATAAAAATGAAAATTGAAAAAATGAAGAAATGACAAAAGAAAAAAAAATGATGCAAAAATAGAAACGAAGAAGACAAAAACGAATAAACGACACGATGAGACAATGACAAAAAGATGATATCAAAAAGAAGAAGACCAAGAAGAACAAAAACAACCAAAACAAACGAACAATGCAATGGCGAAAGACGAGACAAAGCAAAAACATGCTAGAGGACAAGACGGGGACAAGATGGGACTAGACAAGGAATGCGAACCCAAATGACACTCGAAGGTGAAGCGGGGATCAGAGTTGGGGCAGAACTAGAACTTGAAACCTCAAAAGATGTCAAGTGTTGATTCCATCCCACAACTCAATCCCGACAAAACAAACCAGCAAAATGAAAGAAAAAAGAGGGGGTCCCCGAATTTTCCAAGCAAAAAGTTGGGGCATGTATGCAAGGAAGAACAAATGGTGACTTGGTTGGGAAAATTCTCTAAGCATTTTAAAACACATAACCCTCCAAATACCTAAAATCTTTGGTTTATGCTCATTCTAAGCAATCTAAGAAGTGAAAACATAATCAAAACTAGGACACGACATAGGTTTGAGATGAAACTGAAATATGTTTATGTGTGCAAATGATTCATTCCCCTCCATAAGTGTTGTTGTGATCAAAGTGGACCAAACTCTACCCAAGCTATGTAGTTGTGAATTACATTTCCAACGTGCAATGATATCCTGGGCATAGCTCTACTGCTAGACAGGCGTCTATATCCCCAACAGACTTCTTTTATTTCCTCTTTTTCTTAGGTGTTGATTCTTTTGAAGTATAATTTCTGGTTTTCCCTCAATCATCAAGTAGTGAAGCTTAAGTAGCGGGTTGAGAACCATAGTGGACATCTTGAAAGATATGTAACCCTTTAGATTTTTCAGTTGGAGTAGCTCAACTACCCCATTGATGTAAACTAACTAATGGATCATTTCTTAAGGTGTGCAGATCATGATAGACTTTCAAAAACTCCCCAAAACTGTATAATGTACCAAGTTCAAGTTCATGCTAACATTCCCCAGTTTGAAATGGATGAAGGTAAATCAAAGTTTTCAAAGGTACTGACTAATCAAGTGTTTGAAAATATAGATAGAAAACTCTCAACAGATTCACCTTTCGACATAACTTGCATACAACTCAGTTTCCACTATCAACACAAGGAACCCCCAAAAGAAAGACAAAAGAAACAAACAAGAAAACAAAGGAGCAAAAGAAAAGAGTAGACAGACACGATGAACCAACAAAACCAAAACAAAAAAGAGAAGAAAAACAACAAAAAACCAAAAACAAAAGAGAAATGGACAAACCTAGAAACAAAACAAAAACAAGAGGACATAGAAAAAAGAAAAACAACAAAATGAAAGAAAACAAACCAAAACTGACAAAAGAAAACCAGTTCTAATCTAGAAGTTGACACCTAACTAATCCTAATTTTAAAATTGACTCCAAAAGTAAGCTCTACAAACATAAAACTGTAAAAACCTATACATGAACCTGACTAATTTTTCATTACATAAGTCTTAATTTACTAGGTATAGTTTTGAATTTATTAAATTTGTCTTTATATTCAGAAATGTAAAGTTTATATGCAGTAAATTCATTTTAAGGGTATAAAGTTTGAAATATTAACAACTACGGGTTCTCGGATTTGTCATGATCTACCCACAAACACATTTTATTGTCCCTAACATCATAATCAAACTAAAAATCATTAAAACATAGAGGGTAATGAAAAGACACCACCTGATTTAAAAGATCTTCAGTTGCTGTGGTGTGCTCATGTTGTATGATCTCCTCTTCACGAGGTCTTAGCTCATGGAACACCACTCCATTTCACTCCAATTCATGCATATCAACATAAAGGGCATCCACTAGGGGCACATCATTATTATTCAAGAGGTCACAACAAGATTTAAAACTTACATGCATATCCCTATCATTACTAGTTTCAAACAACAAACTAGTACACTTGATTTCACTAGGATTATCAACCTCAACCTCATTCTCAACACCATAAGCTTTACCAATTATATTGTCAACTTCCTCAACATTTAAAACAATTTGTTCAAAATTTTACTTACCTATCATGAAACTCTCCCCATCTAATAGGAAATCAGAGCAACTTACCTCATAATGTGAACTACGAGGACGAATCTTACACGAGTCATCTACAACGAGGTTCGTTATGCAATTGGAATATTCATGTGCCAACATTGCTAATTTCATCTTGGGCATAGAGTCACAAATTTTATAGGTCTCCTCAGAAGGACTAAGCAACAAATCACCCATGTTGTCAACTTGCAAGTTTCACAAATCTACCTCTTCTTTAGACGAAGCATCCTTGTCAGCACTCTCTTCAAACATGTCACCCAAAAGAGTTTGAAAATCAGCATCCAACTCACATCATCATTAATTCTAGAGATACTAGTACATGGTGAACAAGGATTGTCTTCAAACAACTCATTTGAATGCACGAAGTCAAATCCAGGAAAACACCTCTTCAGTTCATGTTTCTACATATCAACTAGAATGCGCAAGTCACCATCAAGCTTATCACTGTTAAGATCAAATTCACTAATGCATGCTAAGAAAGGACTTTCTTCAAACATCACATTTGAATAAACAAAATAAAAAATAAGAGGATACTCCCCCATTTCGTTCTCTTCATCATGGTGAAGTGGTTCAATCTTTGGAGCAGGCTCTTGATAGTCTGCTTGACATCCTTCTACTTCATCTAACTGAACTTTATCATACATTCCTTGCTGCAATAAAACACTAAAATCATTCATGTTAGTATCTTGATTTTAATAAAAGGGGGTAAAAACTTTATTTAATATCAGAAAGCAACATTACAAAGGAAGAAAAGGACCAAGGTCCCAAGGAAAAACAAAAACACTGAACCAAACAGAAAAAACAACCAACACCATTATTCGTCGCCATTCCCAGCCTTATCCTCACCAAGAATATTCGTTAAATCAAGACAGAGCTCCTGAGGAACCAGCTCCCACTCCTCAATTCTCCATCCCTCATCATGCTCAGAAGCCCATTTCACCAAACAATCAGCAGCCCTATTCCACTCCCTTGGAATATGGACAAAATTCACCATTTCCATCAAAGAACTAACCCGCAAAATTTGTTGCACAACCCCAGCCAACTGCCAGCTGACATCCGTCACTTTCTGCTCAATAAGCAAATTGATCACGATTTGGGAATCAGATTCACAAACAATCCTTCTCCACCCCAAAGCATGAGCCCTCCCAAGAGCATCAAGAATAGCAAGCCCTTCCATTAGGTTGATGGTCTGTATCCCTTCATAAATTGAAAAGAGGAAAATCACTGAGCCCAAAGAATCTCTACCAATCCCCCCGATACCAGCCAAACCTGGATTGCCCCTTGAAGATCCATCAGTATTGATCTTCAAAACACCGTCAGAGGGAAGTTGCCATTTGCCATCCCTATCAATCTTTTCCTTCCCATGACGTCCTCTATTAGATCTATTCAAAGCCAGGGATGACCCTTGAATCCCCAATCTCTCCACCACCTCAGTATCCTTTTTCACCAACGGGAAGTCCACTTCACACTTTGCTTCCACTGTTTCCTGAACCATGCCAAGAAATTTCTGCCAAATTTGTTGCACCAGCCTCTGTTCCCCTCGAAATATCCTTCGATTGCGTTCCAGCCAGATCTAGCACAATAAGAAGATAGGCCCAACAAACCACACCTCCTACAAAAAAGAGGCCACAGAAGGGGGCCGACCCATCCCCTGCCAAAACTCAATCAAGGAGAAAGCATGAACACAAGGAGTTGTCCAAACACCCCACCAAAAGTGCCAAAGCTGGAGGGCGAAAGAGCAATGGAAAAACAAATGGGAAGAGTCCTCCTCATTAGCCCCACACATAACACAAACAGACGGCCCTTGGAAACCTCTCTTCTGAATGTTATCCCAAGTCAAACACTTATTCCAGGCCAACATCCAAACAAAACAATTACATTTTGGCCAAGAAAACTTATTCCAGACCATCTTCCACCACTGAACTTCAGGCCCAATCAACCTATGAGACAATAATCTACTATAACCAGAGGCTACAGTGTAGGTCCCCATAGGATTGGGGGACCAGGCTAGCACGTCATCATCATGGAGAGAGCTACATCTTCGGCTGGAGAGGATACTTTGCAGCACAGCAGAATCCTCCTGCAAACCAACATCAGGCCACTCATCTGGGGTCTTCCATTTGGCCATCTCTAACTGACCACAGGGAAAAAAGGACTTAAAGTCACTCACCCGTGACCAACCGGCCTCCAGAAATCTCAGACAAAGGTTCATCAGGTTGGGAAACTGGGAAGTGATGGGAGGAAAACCATCCCAAGAATCAAACCAGAAATGGACCTCTGTCCCCTTCTTGCAGATCCAAAATAATCCTTCCTTAATCAGCATAGCCCCTTTCTTGAGGGTTCCCCAAATCATAGAGCCCTTCCCCACAAGGGGGTACCTCGAAATATCAGAGTGAGGGATCCCTGGGAGATAATTCTGAGAGAGAACCTTGGCCCAACTCTTATCCTGCTCATTACACCACCGCCAATATAATTTTGCAGCCAAAGCCTCCCCAGTCAGAGCTGACTGCCTCAAGCCGAGGCCACCAAATTGCTTTGGACTACAAACCACCTCCCATCTAACCAAACTCCATTTGGAGGACTCCAGGAAACCAGCCCATAAAAATTGTCGCACAACAGAATCTAGGTCCTTAAGAAAGCCCATAGGGGCAACATGGAGCATGCATCTATAAATGGGCAGAGCCTGCACCACAGACTTAATCAATTGGACACGACCAACAAAAGATAACCATCGATGAGTCCAGTGGTTGACTTTCACCCAAAATTTATCCCCAATAATCTGCCAAGACTCCTTAGGAAGTCTACTAACCGAGATGGGAATGCCAAGGTAAGTCAGAGGGAGAGTCCCAATCTAAAATCTCAAAGTGAGGGCAATCCTTTGCTGAATGGGGCCCGAAGTGTTGAAAAAGAAAATGGAAGATTTTCCCTCATTAATCTGCAGACCAGAGGCAACCAGGTAAGCATCCAAGACTCTTTGCAAATGTGAGGCCTCTCTCATTGTAGCCACCCCCATCAAAGCAGTATCATCTACAAATTGTAAGTGAGTCTGTGGAGGTAAGGTGCCACCCCACCTCCACCCTTGAATGAGGCTAGACTCCACACTCCATTTAACCCATCTCCCCAAACCTTCAACCAAAAGAATAAACAAGTAAGGGGAAAGAGGATCACCCTGACGGAGCCCCCTAGAGGCACCAAAAAGCTCAGAATGGCTCCCATTGATAAGCACTGAGAAAGAGACTGAAGTAACACAACTCAAAACCCATTGAATCCATTCTTCAGCAAAACCAAATGCACCAAGAATCCGTCGAAGGAAGGACCACCTCACTCTGTCATAAGCCTTCACCATGTCCAGTTTGATAAACATCGCTTTTTCTTTAGAGATGGCCATAGAATGGATGACTTCAGTAGCAATAACAATCCCATCCAGAATTTTCCTGCCAACAACAAAACCACTTTGTTCTTCGGAGATCAGATCTTCAAGCCCCTTCTTCAACCTGTTAGCGATGAGCTTAGAAATAATTTTATAGATTACATTGCATAAAGAAATGGGCCGAAATTGGCTTAACCTATCAGCTCCCTCCTTCTTGGGAATAAGAGCAAGAAAAGTAGCATTGAGAGCCCTTAACATCTGCTTACTGAGTTGAGATTCATGAACCACAGCTAGGAGGTCAAGTTTGATGATATCCCAGAATTCTTGGAAAAACTCAATAGGGAAGCCATCAGGACCAGGCGCCTTCCCTTTCTTCATATTAAAGACAATCCCTTCAAGCTCTTCAAGCGGGATATCACTCAAGAGTTGTCTATTCAACTCTCCAGACATGAGAGAGGGGATGCAGGAAAGAATTTTCGCTTCCTCAGGAGACCCCCCTTGCGAATCCTCCCTAAAAAGAGAAGCAAAGTACTGCACTGCCTCCCTTGAGATTTCTGGGAAGGAGGAAAGATGATCTCCCCTGTCGTTCACCAGACCAGAAATAGAGTTGCCATGGTGCCTGGCTTTCACAGAATTGAAGAAAAAAGCTGTATTTTTATCCCCTTCCTGAAGCCACTCAATACGAGCCTTCTGCTTCCAATATATTTCCTCTTGCAGTTCCCATTCTTCCAACGTTTTCAAAGCCCGAGCCTCCTCCTGAAGCAACTCAGCCGTGACCCCATCCTCCCTTAACCTCCTTGTGATACCATCCAAATTGGCCTGAGCTGACGCCTTTGCATGGAAGACATTCCCAAAATACTGGCGATTCCACCGTTTGAACTCAAATTTAACATATTGAAGTTGTTTAGCAAAAACATACATTGCAGTGCCATATACAGGTCTACCTTTTTTCCACCAATCAGCCACCAAGTCATTTAAAGAGGGATCCCGCAACCACATGAGTTGGAACTTAAAGGAGGGCATACGAGGCACACGAGTTGACTCAATAGCCAGCTTAATCGGCCAATGGTCCGATCCTCTCCAATCCAAGATCTCAGAACAAGATGACCACATCCCTACAATCCAGTAACAAGAGACCAAAAACCGATCTAATCTTTCTGCAATGCAAAACTCACCCACCCGACGGTTATTCCAAGTGAACTGACCGTTGATGGGTTTGATATCAACAAGATTCAGGGTATTAATGTTATCATGAAGTAGCAGAGCAGAGGGCTCCAACCTTCGAGTGCCACCCCGCTTCTCAGCCAACTCACAAATAGCATTGAAGTCACCAGCCAAAATCCAAGGGTGGAAAGGCAACATGCTACGAATCAGCCTTATATGGGACCACAAACCTTGCTTACCCTGAAAATCTATAGGAGCGTAAATATTAGAAAATAAAATGACTTCCCCTGACTCAAAACTAGAAGCAACCATAGACAAAGAGGATTTAGAAGAAATCCACCAAAGAGGCCAGACTCTTCGAGGATTCCAAAAACATGCCAGACCCCCCGAAGCTCCCTGAGCTCCAATGCACTGGCATTCCTCGCTTCTCCACAACTTAGGTGCCAAACTTTGCATATTCTCAACAGATAACTTAGTTTCCTGCAAAAAGACGACATCAGGACCTTGCCTTCTAACTAACTCATGAACAGCCTTTTGTCTAGGACCGCTGTTCAAGCACCGTACATTCCATGATAGAACAATCATTTCAAGGGGCTTGAAAAAATAGAATCCAGAGTCTTTACTGCCCCTGACTCCACCAAATTCACACCTGCTAGCTTAATCTTTTCCACATCCTTTTTTCTGCCAGGTTTAACAAATTTCTCTGCCCCGCCCTTCTTAATATCTTTCTGCAAAATACCCAATTTAAGGGGAGGCTTGGATTTCGTAGCCGAGTCTGAACCAATGTTCCACCGAGGAATAGGAGAATCCACACTGACTGCTGTAACAATAGCCAAGGGTTCATGTATCTCACAAACCCCCCTCTGTTGATCAGCTTCCAAGTGCCGACTATCATCCCCTTGTGGATCCCTAGAAGAATCAAGAACAAGATCCTCTAGCGTTGATCCCCCAAGCCCTTGATCTAGGTTGATCAATCCTGGATTCACCTCCTGTTGGCTAAGCTCATCCAAAACCTCAAATCTATTGAAGGTACCTTCATCTTGCCTTTCTTTATAAGGCCTCTTTTGACCCCTGTTCCGATTTTGAGCTTTGACTGGGGCAAAACCATCAGAAGCACCTACCTCATCAGGAGAAATGCTCTTCCCTTTATCTGATTCAGGAACATTACTTACAGGTTGTGAAGGCTGGGCCTCCCTAGGCTTATATCTTGGGCATCTCCGCTGCAAATGGCCATATTCTCAACAGAGTCGACAACAAAAAGGAAGAGTTTCGTAGTCCAAATGCTGCACCCAAGAGTAAGAGCCCACACACATATCTATTGCATCGGGCAAAGGCCTACTTAGATCAATTTCAACACAAATGCGTGCAAAGGTCATTACCTTTTTACCCAAAGTCTGCAATGAAGTCCCAACAGGATTTCCAAGCACCGATGCCAAAAGGTGTAGCACATCCTCTCGACAGCATTCCACTGGAAATCTCAGTAAACGAACCCACACCGGGACACGGTTTGGCAGCTCCTCAGTGGGGTTAAAACATGCATGCCATGGCTTGATAAACAACCCTACCTTATTATGAAAATAAGGGCCTCCCTCAAATACCCTATTGCGATCAGCAATGCAATTAAATGTAACCATGAAATAATTGTTCGCCAGCAACATTATCTCCATTTCCCCCTCTGGTTCCCATGTCCTCCTGGCCCAAACCTCTAAAAATTGCAAGGAAACCCTCATCCCCAAAAACTTACAATATAATGAGTGGTTTGAGTAATACTCGACATCTTCAGCAATCATCTCAGCCAGAACAACCAGTTTTGGCCTCTCCTTGCACTTCTCGAGGCAACCGTTAATCTTCGTAATCCGTGATCCATTAGATAACCCCAGATCAGCAATTCCTGTATTCGGATCAAACAAATTGTTGTCGAACATCTTCATCCCTTAACTTGAAAAGTTTGGGCCTAATGCTGCCCGGAAATCCAAGTGAGGGCTCCTCACTGACGTCTCACCCTTAGAGCAATCCATCATGCCAAGGGAAGACTACAAGCCCCAAATATGGGTGAGGGAGCCCTCCCCACACCCTTTCTCTTATCACCGCCCCACACAAAACCCCTCACCTTCAATCCTCCCGACCGCCGCAGTAGAGAGACGAAAGAAAGTGACGGGCATGCAAAGCCCCAATCAAAAATAGACTAGACGCAGGAATCTAAAGCCCCACGTAACACTCACCTCAGATCCCAGGCAAAGCCGTCAAAAAACACCAACGGGGAAAGCTTCTCACGCCAGCAAAAATGGAGGAATTTGTAAAAAGGAAGGGCATAAACCCTTGCACGAACCAGCAAGGGAATAAGGAGCCGCAGCCAAGCATAGACCACAGCAGACAGAACAAACCACCAATGCCCACTTCGCAGACACAGAGAAAATCAGACAGAGCTAGGGCGCGGATGCCCTAGCTCGAGATGCAGACTGTGCACCCGCCATCGCTTCCATATATCACCTAATATCTAATTATTCTCCATGTTAGTATCTTGATTAACATTGAGATCCAATTTATTTTCTTGACAAGGGTAAGTCTGATTTGAATGATTATTAGGAAACCCTTGAATGACTTGAACATCCACTTGATCTTCCACCCTTGAAGAATCAATTTGGCATTCAACTTTGTGTCCACAACAAGATCCGTTTGCAGCCTCATTTGAAGTCATGATGTTCTTAGTTTCTATGTGTTCATTATTCAAATCAGCAGAATTTTTTTCCTATGTTAACTCATCATATGGTGTTTCTTCCTTGTCCATCATCATAAAAGAACGTATGAATGTATTGATAAACTTATTTTCCACATCTATCAAATATGTACTAGGTAGGGAAACTTTGTTAGTTGTTGGATCCATCTCAATGCAAGGATAAAGGTCATTAAATGATGAGGAAGAATTAAACATATTGTCACAATTACTCTCATCATTTTAGATGGATTGATTATCATTTTCATGTGTGCTAATTGTTTCATCTCCCTCATTAAGGGGATAAGTATTCCAAGGATCTTCCATAAGTATTCCTTCAATAGTGATCAACTATTTGAAATATAACTCCATCCTACCAAGGAAAACATGGCAATCCATTTGAGAATGTTGATTGGTTCGATGCATCCTACATCCATTTGGCCTAACAAGTTCTGATAGTTTTAGATCTCCTAATTCTTCGAATTTCTCCCTTACTTGAATTTGAATACGTGGGAAATCTAGCCAACATGAACCGCGCTCTTTTGTCCATCCTTCATCAAATTGATTCTCATCTTGGTTAGAAGAGTTGTTCAAAGCATTGGAAGGCATTGTTGGTTTCTCGTGACAACGATCCTGTGTTGATATCTCATTTCTTTCAATATCATTGTTATTATTAACATTTCCAATGAAACTAGATTCTAACCTGATATTTTCATTATGCTCTGTTTCATACTCTTTGTGAAACAAAACATCAAAATGATATACTTGCTCATCAAATGTTTCGTTTACAACTTCATCATGATCCAATGCATTGTGTAGAAGTATGAAAAAAAAGAGACAATATAGTTACAACTTCATTGACAAGTGGAATACTTACCTCTGTGGTTGGATTTTGCAGAGATAAGTTCTTCTAGTGGTCTTGCATGGGATTAACTTGATATGAAGTGTTGGAAAACTTGATGCTTGGAAAATTAGGAAGATTGTAGCTGCTTGGTGAGAATGATTGAATTTGGGTAGGGATGGTGGGTAAACCTATGCAAGGCCGCAAAGGATGGTAGTTTGCAAGCATAAGAGGATTATAAACCTGATTTTGGCTACTTGAATTTCTTGTGTCATGTCCAAATTGTGCTAATAAGAGAGATTTTTTCAATGCACGATTTAGGGATGTAGCCTCACCACAATGTCTAATTTTTTTTGTAAACGGAGGGTTCAAATCACAATAATAATGTTCTATTAGGATATGATCATCAATAACCAAATTTAAAGCTTGAACCCTTTGATACATAAAGAAGAACTTGTGATTGAATTAGTGAATGGGTTCTAGTGGTATCCTTTTCGTAGCTGCAAATTCATGTGATGGGTGTGGTGCATGTGCATGAGGATCAAACTAATCCTAGAATAAGATTTCTAATTCTATTCATGAACAAATATAATTTGGTGGTAGATTAACATACCATTGCCTCGCTGTACCTTGAAGTGTTTTGAAAAACAATTGATAGACGATATCCTCATGCTAAATCTAGAGAAAAATGACTAAATCCCTACAAATATTGACATGTTTAGAAGCATTTTGTCCACTATTAGGAAAAAATAAAGGAAGCCTATCATACATGCGACTAGGGATTTCATGAATAAATCTAGGTATACACAAAGGGCTACCCATTAGAGCTGGGTTTTCCAAGATCTAACCCACTCCCATACAACAAAGAAAATTGCTCAAGGTCCCTCCTAACACTAGTTTTGTTGATGGTCAATTGAACATAGCAATGTTAAATAGAATATTTCTACCCTATTTCTCCTGAAAAAGATAGATAACCTAAAGCAACCTATCTTCCAATGTCTTGGTAGTTGGTTCTCAACTATGCTGATGTTGTTCAATGGCCTATGTAACCGTAATGTTCAAGGGGCATGCTAGTAAAAGGGATACAAACTGTATCATACCAATTAATCTATATTTTGGGGGGGTATAAATAAATGTCAAAAGATAGGACAGAGCTCAGGACAACAAAGCATGAATGTAAATTTCCTTCAATTTAGACATATGAACTTCATAATGAGCATTATTTCTAAACAACTAAACCATAAAATGATAAAATTTATAGCATATCTATACCATTGCATTCATTAATAGTGCAAATTCAAGACATACAGATCATTCATCATTCATAAAGCTTCAAAATTAACAAGAACATATCATCAACTCATCATTAACATTCATAGATCAATGAACACAAAAAACCTCATTCACAGATAACTTAATGAAAATAGCCTCAGATTCAAAATCTTCTATTGATTTTCACCAAATAAGAGACATTTATGCACAACATTCACTGGAATACGAATGACTATTGTTCATTGACATCACCATTAAGATTGAAACTTGAAAATAACATAAAACTATATAAAAACTATAAAAATATCTAAGTGTCTTTGCATAAAGCTATAAAAAGAGTTTCTGAAACTATAGAAATTTTCCTAAAATTCTCCTTAGGCTGCTAATCCTTCTTCAATTAGCCAACCTTTACAATATGGAGAGAAAAATTACATATAGACCAGCCCTAACACTAATTTCTCTAGTGAAAAGAATGAGATCCACAAATCTAGGGAATCACTGGAGCCACCTGAGATGATTGTCCCATTGATCACCAGTTCACTTGTTGATGACTTAGTTGAAAAATATGACACACAAAGGAGGAAGGTAGAATTGTTGGGAATCTCCAGTTGAAGTCATGTCAAAGATCCTACAAAATAGGGATGAAAGAGAGAGTTGTCCAATTGATCATATCATTAGGTGTCCTATTAGGAATTGGACATTCCACTTCCACATCATTCCTGTATTTTCTACTCAATCATGTACTCATCATAATTGGTAAACACTTGTTGGAGCATATCTTCATCTGGCCTGTCCACCCAACTGTCTGCAAACTTTATCCTTTTCAATTTTGCAGAAGCAAACTTTTACATATCTCCAAGTTTAATAAGTTCTCTTCTGGAAGCCTTTATCTCCTCCTTGATATCCATTAGTCTATTAATCAATAAATCATCACCATCACCCCCCTTATTCATTGCCTCCTCAAACCTACTATTCCATTTTTCCTTAATCTTGTCAAGAGGGAGGTCATCTTTTAGGGGAATGTCTTCATTTACAAGCATGGCAATGACTACTCCCAGCTCCTCAACTTGTTCATTCAAATCTTTGGCAAGATCTTGTACCTCATTCCTATGATAAAAAATGATTGAGGACCGAAACCTAATAATATTGAAGTTATTTTCCATAAAGTATACATTATCCTCCTCAAGGTGGAATGCTCTAACAAAATTTGACTTGACAACTTACTAATGTCCTTCAACTTCTTGGTATATTCTCTATATTTTTCATCTTGTGCCCCAAGATCCTCAACATGTGAATTCATGTCATTGACCAATTCCAATGCATCATCATGGGCTTTATAACTTTGGACAAGCAACTCCTCCACTTCATGATTCAATCTATCAATCCATCTATCCAACATCCCTACCTTGTTTCTTATTTCAACAAGGTCATCAACCTCTTTCTTACTTAACAAAATAGGCAATGTAGGAGTACCAGATTGTATAGAAACATGAGATGATAAGTAGTTTAATAATTTATGCAATTGATCTAACTGAGCCTTGAGCTCATCCTTCCTTTGCTTGTACTTCACCATCCTTGACTTGGTAGAGGAGGCTACAATATCAACTAAATCCATCTGTTGGTTTCTTGTAGGCCTTCCCAAGTTAACAGTCCCTAACTGATAATCACTTAGCTGAATCTCTGATCTATCCTTATCTACCATGAGAATGGAACATTTAGCCACAATCTCCCCAACATTTGTCAACCTAGTGGAATGAAGAACCCTAGCCTTTTTCTTAGGCCTCTCCTTCTCAATCTCCTTCATCATATCATCCTAGTTCAAAAGTTGGGGCCAGACTACTTGTTTCTTTCAAGGTTGAGCTTCAACCACATTGGGGTATTAGGAGTAGTAACCACCTATTGCGAGGAAGAAGTAGTGGTAGAAGAGAGAGGTTGCAAAATGGTTGCCTTAGGTTGAGAATCAACCTCTTGATGTTTCTTCTTTTCTGCAGCTTCTTTTGCAAGCCTTTCATTTTCATCCTTCTCCCTTTCCTGCTCTAATTTCTTCTACTCATAAATTTCATCTCTTTGTTTCTCTAATTATTTGACTCTATCCCACATTTTATCCACCTCTTGCTGATGCTTGGCTTGTTCTTCTACTTCCAACTTCTTCAACAAGAGGTCTTCTTCATCCTTCTTTCTTTGAGCTTCCTCTACAGCCTTGAACATGGCTTCTAGGGCTTCTCTCTCCCTTCTTTGTTTAGCCTTTTCTTCTTCTAACTCATGAATTTTCTATAATAGAGCTAGCTTATCTATTTCCTCTTTGAGTTTTAGCTCTGCTTCCTTTTGTTGCTGCAAAAAATCTTCCTTTTCCTTTTATTTCCTTGCTAGCTCTTCTTCTTTAGCTATAGCTTCAAATTTTTGTTGCCTACCAAGTGCCTCAACTTGTGCTTTGGAATTTGCTTCCTTCTTATCATCCTCGAAGAGTTTCCATTGATCCTTCGGGGTGAGGACATGCTTAGTCCCCACATCCTTAGTCTCTTCATTCGGTGTAGTCACAAGAGTTTCCTTGTATGATTGGGTAGCCTTCAAATCAATATCAATATCATGGATCTCAACTTCATGCTCTTTCCCTTTTAAAGATTCAACCTCCTTATGAAGGCTTCCAGTGGGCATCTCATCAATAGGTTTCTTTGCAAGGGGAGGTTGAGTTGAGGTTTTACCTCTAGCAGTTGTTGAAGCTCTAGGTTGAGATGAAGTCTCTTCTCTAGCAATTGAGGTCCCGGGCTGAGATGAGGTTTCTTCTGCAATAATTGTAGTTCCTTCACCTTGTGATTTAGGGATATCCTGAGTTGGTACTGTTGGATGAGGCTCCTCCCAAGAGTTAGGAGGGAGAAACTCCAATGGATCCTTAGGAGCTATCCTCCTCTTCGTTCTCTTGTACCCTTGGGTACCTGCAACTTTCCTCTTCTTAGAAGTTTGAGCCTCTGGCTCCTTGATCCTCATCACCACCCACTAGATACTTTGATCCATCAGTATCCTTGCAATTTTCCTAATATCAATGGAATTTTCCTCATCCTAGTTTACTGGGTCCAAGTCCTTGGTACCTATGTTTTCAGCCTCATACTGGGGATCCAAGGTTACACCATTATCTGATAATGTATCCAAAATATCTTCCTTCACCCCATACTCAAACATTAATGGGATGGACAATCTTTCATAGTTCCTCCTTCTTACATCATATTCATCTTGTAGATCAATCCAAAAACCTTCTAAAAAATTAAAATGCTTCTCAAAGACAGTAGGAAGCAAACCATTCATCTTATTCTTGGGATCAAAATGCTTCTAAGATGTATATAAACCCAATTTCAAATAAATCAATTCATCACAAATTTCCTTAGCAGCCACATTATGTGCACAACTATACTCTCCTAACTTCATGGAAAATTTATGGAAACCAGTCTTATGCTTGCTAGCAAATTTAAGATTGACTCCTATGGCCTGATAGATGAATTCCATAAGGACAATTCTGTTACTGCAACATCTTGGAAGTAGATGAGGATGGCCATCAAAACTTGCCAACCTAAAGTAAACTTGGGGTATTGAATGTACCAATGTCCCCATTATGCAATGAATGCCATGGCTTCCCTGCATCACCTATCAACCGGTTAATGATTACATAAAAGAATGCATCATTAACCCTTCTATAGTGCAACTCTGATGTTTGCAAAGTTAGTTGATCATAATGATCCCACACTTTCTTCTATCCAAGGGCTTCTCCCAATACTCCAATTGCATTCAAAAGAGGGAAAATGCCCCTCCTTGTAGCTGCATACACTACATAAGAAGTCATGAAGAAAATCTTCATTTTCCCCACTCTAAGCATTTGAATATATAGGCTCTCTAATAAAATCATTGGCTAATCAAATTGCTGCTTACCATCCAAAATGGTTTAAATGAATGGAAACATCCATTCCTTATAGTGTGAAGAATCCCTCTTTCCGAACACTCTGGAAAGCATCATGATTATGTCACCAATATCCTTATTGAAATATGCTCTCTTTGGTTGATTAGGAAGCTTAGTCAAGGATTTATTTTCCACCCTCATCCATTTCTTGTGCATGTGAGTCCTATTAGCTTCCTTGTGGTTTCTATACAATTGTAATACCTTTGCTTCATTGAGTTGTTTGGGGTTCTATGGTGTGGCTGCATCACACATGAACCTTATCATCTGTTGAGTGAGATCAATGATGATATTCCCTTGTAGGTCCACACATTGCCTTGTTGTCGGGTTGTAAGCTACTACTGTAGTAAGTATGAGCTCTGGACATTGAACTAATAGAGGAAAGAGGGCAACATGTGCCAATCCGGATTGAACAATTCTTTCTTTTCTCCCTGTCGCATCCTTTGTGAAAGTTTCTTCAACCAACTCCTCATAGTTGAATGGCCCCAAGTTTGTATCAATGATATCAGTCTAGTCTGAATCCACCTTGTTGGCTGTAAGAGTGGGAATCTTGTGCTCGTATCTCAAGGTGTATGGGAGTTGCTCCACCTTTATCTTCTTAGGCTTTGTTGGCCTTGAACTTTTTACAACCTAGCTCCCTCTTTGAGAAGCTTCTTTAGATGCTCCTGGCATTTTTCACTCTTGCAAAACAGTCCTATATTAGATCTACAAAGACTTGGAAACCATTACATTGATATTACCTTTCATATCATCTTCTATTCATCCAAGGAAATTCTAGATACTTAGTCAAATTTTTCACTTACTGGAAGTGGAGCCAAGAGAGAATCAGGAATAAAAATCCTTTTAACATAGGTGGGATTGGGATTAGAACTGGGATGAGATCAGAATGGAAAATGGACCTAAAACCAACTGATGGTTCCAAGTTCATTTCCCACTCCAATTTCGCTTCGGCCAAAAGAATAAGGGTGTAGACCAAAATCAACATTCATCGGAAGCGGGATCATTTTGGGAATTGATTCTTATGCAAACACTTATGGGACAAGTTCATTCTCAAATCCACTTCTGCTAGTTTATTATTCAAATGAAGCACATTTAAACACACAGTCACACCGACTTCAGACTTAGGTCACATGAAACCATAAGGGAAATATAAATAAGGGGTTTAACCTCACCCTTAATAGGATAAAACCAAATTTGAACTTTTTAGGGCACAATATTGTAAAGGTCAACACACAAACCCTAGTTTGCACAACTCGTCAACTTATAGAAATTAGGGCATCAAAACCCTGATGTCAAAACCATTAACCCAACATGATAATAGGAACAAAGGGTTCGTCAAATAGATTCAAACACTTTTAAAGCATAAAAGATCCCTCAAAATAAAACGCTAGTTAAAACTAGGACACGATAGTACAAGCATGCCACCAAAACAAAGAAAATGACAACAAAATTAAAAAAATCAATGGGAAAAGACAAAAAGAAAACAAGAAATGGAAGGAAAAAGAAAACAAAACCAAAAGAAGCAAGCAAAACACAAACATAAACACATGAAGATTCATGAGAAAGGTCCCGTGAATGCGCGACGAACACTGCGAACGAGAAATAGGAAAACAAACAAAAATGGAATGGGGCGAAGACCCACCTACCTCAAAGCGCCAACAAACAGGATGAAACTCGATCCGAATCCACTTGCAGATGCTCACCCTCGACCAAATCATGCTCCTCTTTCAAACATTCTCGGTTGTAGTTTGCTAAAACAACTTAGGAAATAAAGATAATGAGCCAATTAACCTTGATTAAGGTTTAAAAGCCATTTCACGTGTGTGAGGAGGTTGTAATTAATGCAATAAATGTGGTTGGTTGGGTACGAGATTGAAATGAGATGAGTACACAAAATCTGCATATGTTAGAGGTAAAGAAGAAGTAGAAGCAAAGCTGAAATGGAATCAAGAACTTGATGTAAAATCCAATTTCCATTCTGATTGCAGTTCTGGCCCTGCAAAAGGAAGGAACATTGACACAAGAAAACAAGGAAAGGAAAATAAAAAGGAAACAAAACTGGAATGAAATCGACCCCAAACAAGACACACATAGCGGCAAAAACACAATGTAGACCAACGAGAGCGAGATCAAAACAAAAACTAGATTTGAAATCTTTTGTAAAGTTCCAAGTTCGGCTTTGATTCTGGTTCCGCTTCCACTAGGAGGAAAAGAAACCACAAGGAAAAAAAGACAACTCAAGGGAGCAACAAACCTAAGAGTGCAAGGAGAAACAAACAAACAAAAAAAATGAACAAGACAAGAACAAGGCCATGACCGGAACTAAATTTGGACTTGGAACCTTCACAAAGTTTTGAGTCTAGTTTCCATTCTGGCTCCGCTTCCACCAGACAAAAGAAACAAGTATTTAGGAGGAAAAGAAACAACTCCTAAGGCCTGAAAAAAAACACCAAGGACAAAAAAAAACAAGGGGGACCCATTTTGACCAAAAACAAAATGGGGTGGTTATGCAAGGCATAACAGGATGTACCCCTATGAAGCTAACCATACTTGGAAAAGGTGCTTCTGTTAAAATGATCAAAGCTTCCTCGTCGATACCTGTATTTCTTAGTTGTCCCTTTGAGGATCCCCTCTCCTACCTACCATTTTATTTGAGGATTCCTCCCTTTTTATGATAACCACCATGTCATTTGAGTCAAGTAACCAAGTAATTGAATTAAAGCTCGTTTACCCCCAACTCATCGACTGTGACCAACGAGAACCACCGATCTTAGATACATTTGAAAACGATGAGGCTCTCTCATAATTTATGGGATTAAGGGATACTCTACCGTATGGAGATCACAAAGTAGGATTTGACATTGAGTTGGACACACATGCGTACTATGGAGAAACAATTGAATCTCTTAGTTAGAAAATTGAAAATCTAAGAGTAATGTCTAGATCCTTAAGTGAAAACCACACTGTGGAACTTTCTGATCCCAAAATAGTAAAAATAATGGATGTATCCGATGGTGAAAACCTCTCTAAGGCACTAAAGGATGAGGGATTCAATCTTCTATTAGATCTCAGTTGTGTTTATGGTTTGTCCTTGATGACAAAATCTATGATCCTTATGATTTACAATGGCACTTCTTTGATGTCTCTTGGCTATTATAGAAAGTTATTTGTTATGTTTTAATTTCATGGTGATGAGAATTCTGGTTCAAGTTATGAATGCTATCTCTTTGACTGACAGAGCTTGAAAGATGGTTTCTTTGTCAAGATGGTTCTTTTTGCATATCACAGGCTTACACTTATCGGTGTGAGTGTGGTAGGGTCTCCCCAATCCTCTTTGGAATGTTTGAGTTGCCTATCAACAAGACATTTCTGCTGTCATAACGATTTAATTTTTCATACAGGCAGGTTTTGACATGACTTTCCCGTTGTCTCAACGACAGAAGTTATATTGGCATAAGTTAATACTGTCGGTATGTGGTCTCAACAATATTGGTTTATTACATCGGCACAGGAAAGAATCATATCGGCATGAGTTATTCCGTCGATATGATGTCTTAGCGAAGACATATTGTCTCACCGACCGTGCACCAAATGGAAGTCTATCGGCAAGAGTTGAGCGGTATCAGAATAAGTCTTGGCGAAGTGGTTATGTCTTACCGAACATCATATGGAGGAATTTTTCTTCGGCCAAACATAATATATTCGATATATTGTCTCTCCGAAGATTTTATGTCTCACCAATCTTTGCATTGATTGTCTTATTGGCATAAGGTTACTGCTTCGGTGAAATGTTATATTGAATTTGCAATGTTACACCGACCGATGGTGGATGGATGCATATCGGCAAGTGTCAGGGTTCTCGGAATAGGTCTCAATGAAGTGGTTTTGTCTCGTCGACATCACATCTTGGATTCACTTTGGCCTGACTTATTGTTTTCGGTGTGAAGTCATATCGAATGCGCTATGTCACACCGACCGCCGGTTAAAAAACATTGCATATTGGTATGAGTTTTTATCTCGAGGGAATGTCTTAGCGAACACTTTGGTCTTACCGACTAAGTCTTTTGAAGTGGCTCTCAGAAAAATATTATGCTTTCTACAAGAGGTCTCCCCGACTATGTTTTGTCTTGGCGACTTGGAAATGATAAAGGCCTTCGACATAGGTATTGAATTGTCATGGCGACAGTGTGTATCGAATGTCTTTCGGTATAAAAAAGTTGATCTATATGATGTCTCTCCGATATCAAAAGCTATAGCGATAGAATGATGGTTTCATTTTGGTGAAAGAGCCTTTTTTGTCTCATCGACCAGAAGGATGTTTGATGGCTCTCGATGTAGCATGTTGTATTCGTTATGACTTCTCCCGACTCTGATGGATCTTGGCAAAAGCAACAACCATAAGGTTGTCTGGCAATGTTAAAGTTGCCTTCGGCATAACGTGTCATTGATTGAATTGAAAGGTTGTTAGGGTAAACATTTTGAGCTTATTCTTTTTGACTGGGTATCGAACCCTAGCTTGGACGCCATCATGAGAAAGCTTCATAAACTGTTTGTTTCTATTGTTGCTGATTGTAACGGTTCCTACAGAGGTTTATGGAAGGTTTATTTGGTGCATTTTTGTCTGGAAGCTCGACAGTGGTTGATGGAGCCATGGGAGTTACAGATTTGTCTGGTATTTTTGTTCATGCATTTCATGCTACTCATACTGGTTTGTAATCACCATTTTTGTTTAACTGCTCTTTGCATCTCTATGACAAATGATGCCCTGACTGAGTATTGTCATTCATGCATTAGAGGTTATGATTTTCTATGGTGGACAATTGTGCTTTTTATGCAGAAAAATGAACTCATTCGTTACAGATTTGTTGAGAACAACTCTTAGCTAGGTTGGTTGTTCTATTGTTACTCCTGAAGACAGTTACCTATCTGGCATGTAAATCAAGATGTATATATAGAAGCAGAAAACTTAGTTTTCTGTTCGACTGTTGATGTAATTCTGAAATTATCATTCCTTGGCTGTATAAAAAATATATGGATAAAACTCTGCAGTAAAATCTGTATAATAAGATGCAAATATTGTGAGTTTCTTCTCTATGAGGTATTTTAGGGATTTAGTCATTGAATCTTTAAGGTATTCTATAGATGAGAAAACAGAGAGATATGTGCTCAACTGAAAACAAAGAAACCCTCTGAATCATTATTATTGTTCAAAACATAATTTGAGGGGTTGGTACTCCTTAAGATAGATATCTCTAAATGAGGGGTTGGTGCTCCTTGAGTGGGTGCTCAAAAATCAGCCTATAAGGCATTGTGAACAGTTGATTATCAGATTAAGCTAGGAAGGCATTTAGGGAGTGGTTTTTATACCCCAGGAGGGTTCTCCACTTGGAAAATTATTGTGCCTCTTTGTTCTTCTGTGTTCTTTCTGTTTTACTATGCTGTTGTTGTTTCTGTTCATTGTTGAGTTATTACTTTTCTCAATTTTTTTTATGAATGATTACATTCAACTCATGAATGCATTAATCAGAGTAATATTGAGAACAAATCTGTGATATGTTTTGAAGTTTTTGAAAAATTGGTCAAATCTATTAAGACACTGATTCACCCCCCCCTCTCAGTGTCATTTTAACTCCAACATCTTCCCCTTAGTGTCATCCATCAAGAAAAATCAAGTCCTAGCAGAGAAATGGAATCCGGTCAATTTGGGAACTGAAGAGACACCGCACATCACTTTCTATGCTGAGTCACTTTTGACTGAGGAACAAGAGAACCTAGCAACATTTCTAAAAGAAAGGAAAGTGAAATTTGCATGGACATAAACTGACATGCTAGGCCTTGATCTAGAGGTAGTAGTCCATCATTTAGCAGTCTAGCTAGAGGTGAAACCTATAAGACAAAAATTGAGAAAGATGCGTCCACAAATTGCCTTATTGGTAAAAATTGAGCTACAAAAACTCCTTGCCACTGGTTTCATATGACCCATTGATTATCTAGAATGGGTTTCTAACCTTGTACCTATTTCCAAGCCCACTGGGAGCATTTGAATCTGTACTAACTTTAGGGACCTGAACAAAGCATGCCCTAAGGACGATTTCCCTTTGCCTAACATAGACATGATTGTAGATATGATGGTGGGGCATGAAATGCATCATTAATGGATGGGTTTTCAAGATACAACCAAATTATGATTGTAAAGGATGACCAACATAAAACAACCTTCACTTGTCCATGGGGCACCTATTGTTGGAATATGATGCCATTCGGGTTAAAGAATGCTAGAACTACATACCAAAGGGCTATGCCGCTGATTTTTCATGACATGATCCACAAATCTATAGAGGACTATGTGGATGACATACTAGCCAAATCAAGAAAACGTCAAGACCACATATCAACCCTAGGCCCAATCTTCAACAGACTAGAAGAATATAAGGTAGGACTCAATTCCAAGAATCGTGTCTTTGGAATCACATTACAAAAGCTCCTAGGATATATTGTATCAATGAGGGGAATTGAGATAGACCCTGCAAAATTAAAAGCAATCCTTAACATGGAAGCACCTCAAACATTAAAAAAATTGAGGGGTCTACAGGGAAGGCTTCAATCAATCTAAAGGTTCATAAAAAAGTTGGCAGATAAAACCATCCCATACTCTCGCCTCCTTCACAAGGGAGTGACATACAAATGGGATGAGAAATGTGATCAGGCATTCAATCAAATCAAGGAATACTTGTTGGAACTACCAGTCCTTTTGCCACTGATCCAGAACAAACCATTAATCCTCTACATATGAGCTATGATGGCAACACTTGGGGCTCTCCTATCTCAACATGATGAAACAGGGAAAGAAAAATCCATTTACTATATCAGTAGAACCTTGGTGGGACATGAGCTAAACTACATGTTCATTGAGAAGGCTTGCCTTGCAGTAGTTTTTTCCTCACAAAAAGTTAGGCACTACTTGTTGGCTCATCAGATCAGGCTCATTTCCAAGATAGATCCCCTAAAGTATCTACTCCCTAAGGCAACACTCACATGATGAATGGCTAAGTGGGTCATGATATTGACAAAATATGACATTGAATATGTAGAAAGGAAATCCATCAAGGGATAGGTAATTGTAGATCAATTGGCCGAAGCACCCATATATGCAGAAAATTGACTGGTATCCAAGTTTCTAGACGAGTCTATTTTCAACCTAGACATTGTAGATCATTGGAAGGTATATTTTGATGGATCATACACACAACATGGGTTAGGAGCAAGAGTCCTCTTCATCCCACTAGAAGGGGATTGTATCCTAAAAGAATATAGGTTATCTTTCCCTTGCACCAATAACATTGCAGAGTACGAAGCTCTTGTCATAGGACTCCAAATCACAATACAATGGAAAATCATGGCACTCAAGGTCTATGGGGAATCACAACTAATTATCAACCAGGTCAACGATGAATATCAAACTAAGGACGAAAAACTTACCTCATAAAAGTAGCTGGTGGAGGATCTCAAGGAGTTCTTCATCGACATAACATTTGAGCAGATATCGAGGGTAAACAACAGAGCAACTGATGCTATGGCTACAATCTGATCATTACTAGATATCCCATGAAACACCCATAAACATGAATTCCTTGTAGAGAAGCTTCTTGTACCAGCTTTCTAGGTACCAAAATTTGAGTTCGTAAGTGAAATCGTTGGTCCTAGTGATCCTTGATACCATGACATATTCACCTACTTGAATTTAGGAGTCCTCCCCACCGACATCACCCCAAACCTCAAGAGAACCTTTATTAAAAAGTCATCCTGCTTTGTAATCTTAGGTGACACCCTTTACCGAAGGAGTATTGAAGAAACTCTATTACAATGCCTTAACCTTGAGGAAGCTTTGACTAGCTTAACCGAAGTACACAATGACATTTGTGGTTCACACTCTAGTGGTATGATCTTGGCCAAGAAACTGTTGAGGATGTGGTACTACTGGCCTACTATGGAGAAAGAAGCTCATGATTATGTTCAAAAATATATGTAATTCCAACAACATGGAGACCTCATCCATGCACCAGCTCAAGAGCTCCAACTAATTATAACACTGTGGCCCTTTTCACAATGGTGGCTCAATCTCATCGGAAAAATCACACCCACCTCATCTAATGGACACAAGTTCATTATCAGTGTTACAAAATACTTCACAAAGTGGGTGGATGCCATCCCAATGATTTATATCATAGGGAAGAAGATCTCTAAATTCATCTTGAACTACCTTATTTTCCATTACAGTGTTCCTCAAGCTCATCTTTGATAATGGAACACCCTTCAAAAACTAGGATGTCTGTGAGCTATGCCAAAAATTCAATATCCAACATCTCTTCTCTACCCCATATTACCCCCAGGGTAACGACCAAGCAAAGGATTCTAACAAAACCATCTTGAAAATCCTAAAGAAAATAGTTAATGAAGCTGGTCATGACTGGCACCTACAATTAAACCCTACCCTATGGGCCTACCAAATGAAAATCTACACACTTATAGGTGTAACCCCTTTCTCCCTAGTCTACGGATTAGAAGCCATCCTTCCCATTGAGATCAAGCTCCCATCCTTGAGAATATCATTGCAAAATCTTATTACTGATGAGGAGTATCAAGTGTCACAGTTGAATGAGATGGAACTACTGGATGAGCGACACATGGATGCTTTGAACCACCTACAAGTGTACTGGAACCATCTCAAATGAAACTATAATAAGAAGATCAAGAGTCAGTCCTTCCAAGTCGGAGAACTCATGTTGAAAGAAAATTAGAAGAATGTACCAAACCTAGACAACAAGGGCAAGTTTGAACCCAATTGGTTGAGGCCCTTCATCATCATGACAAGTTACAAATTAGGAGCATATCAATTATCTACACCTAAAGGGGAGCCTCTATAGGAGCCCATAAATAGCTCCCATGTCAACAAATTTTATGCCTAAGCTTGCAAGGTATAAATCCAAAATAAAAAAAAATCAGAAAAAGGATTGAAAACAACAAAGAAAAAAATCATCCTCTAGTGAAAACCACTTCGCTGGTGCTTTGGGAAAGTACCTTGGAGAAAACTTGGCAACCGGGTGTCTTGTGTAAATAAACACTCTCCATCCATCATTGATTCTTTGGCTTGTTCCACATCATTTCCCATCACAATCACCCATTGCATTACATATTTATTTCATCACCCATCCACATCCGTATCATAGCTTGATCTTGTGTCGGTACCATGTACCCTTTTAGTACTACTTGGCATATTCCTAAGGTCAGTTTTTCCTACTTATATTGAGGTAGTCTATCACATCACATTGGGGGCATGTCCTTATACCTACGTCAGATTAGATTTGTGTATATCCTAAAATCTTCCAACACATTGGAAAATTCAAAAACATTCATAAAATTGAGAAAATTGAAAAACATTCATAAAACACCAAAAAATCCAAAAACATCCAAAACATGCCAAAAAATCAAAAAATAGGTCAAAAAGAAAAAAAATAAAAATCATAGTCATCATTGTACTAGGTGGTCTCTATGTGTATCATGTGGAAAACATTAGGTTACATTCTTGGTCAAAATCTCAAAAAACACCAAAACATTAGAAAATTTGAAAATCAAAACATTTGTAGAACACCTCGAAAATCCCAAAACAACCTCAAAACATTTCAAAATATTAGGTTACGTGTGTTGTGTTGTGTGTGTGTGTGTGTGTGTGTTACTTATTTCCGCAAAAATTAGGCTTTACCCTAAGTTATAGAATTGGTCTTTGTTTGGAAGAAGACAAGAAGGATTATATTTTAACTTTCACCTATTTTATTATATATTTCTTAACAACTTATTTTCTTTAAGATCTCAAGTGTCAAGTGATTGTATGAAAGTATACCCTTTTTCCAACATGATCTATTAATATTTTTAGCATTATATTTGGTAAAATAGGACAATAATATTTAAAGTAGAAAGAAATTACTTCATTCAAAGTGGAAAATATACTTAGATCATTCATCTAAAGCTCATATTATCTTCATTTACACAATTACAACAACATCTACTATTATTTTAGATATTAATTTACTTATGCCTTTAATTATATTTGAGTCTTCATAAATTGAATACACTGTATGTATCTCTTCATTACCCGTGGGAATTACATACAAATAGATTTAAAAAAAAGAATTGTAAGCATAACTTTGTCTTCAATGCTTGTTGATAATTTATCTAGGGAAAATAAAGGGAACATAATGGCTATAAATGAAGTTCCCTAATGCCTTAATGTCAAATTACTAATTTCAATTTACCAATTCATGAATTGGAATCTTTATTTTTTTTCTTTTCAATTGTGTCCATATGATTTTAGTTGTTTAAAAAATGGTATTAATATGATATCATTTTCACACAACTAACAATAATTTGATTTCTTAATATGATATCCTCTAACATATGGTCATAATATTTATGTATGTTTTGCTATTTATTTGAATGACTTCGTCAACTTTTATGTATATAATATTCATATTTTGAATGACTCTCCTCTGCTGGTAGCTTGGTATATTTCACATACACTTTCAAGGTCTTTTTTGGTTGGCAGTTGGGAAGTGCTTCTCTTTAGTCGAATTTTTCTCGTATAAATTTCACTCTCATGGTTGGCATTTTGGAGGAAGTGCTTCTTCTCAGCTATTTCCGTTCGACTTGTAGTCATCTTTTCTCCTTTGTATATGGTCATATTGTCTTCTGCTCTTGGGGTTAATCTCATATTGATTCCCCACTTTTGATGTTAGACTTCTCCTTCTCCGTTAGTAAGGTTTTCTTCAAGCATTTCTCCTGGCTCAAATTCGGCTTATGTAACTACTTTTTGCATTAATAAAATTTCTTTTGTGGCCTCGCCATTTTTATTAAAAAAAATATATTCATATTGTGATAATAAAAAAACTTTAAACATTTAATTGTATTCGCACCTATTAAACAAGTGATTCAAATGGGATGGGTTTGCGATTTTTTTTTTTTGGATCGGTAATAAGAGTTTTTTATTGAAAATTGAAAATAAAATATTATAGTGCTATTTCCAAAACAACTTCAATTACAATCCCTTCCAGACCCACCAATTCCTAAAATAACACCTGAAGACCTACCTCGAAATCTAGCTTTAACCACCCCATAAATACAAATAAGACTTGATTACATCTAACTATCAAGCTTAATCAAAACATCCCTAGAGGACCTATTAATAGGTCAAAAGTTTGAAGCCTTTTTTAATCTTCCTTTAGTTTGAGATTCAAGGACCATTGCAAAAGATTTATTCTTCTCGTTCTTTGCTCTCTTCCTTGTGACCGTTTGCCACCCGTCCTCCACCCTTGTAGCCTCCTTCTTCCATTCCAAAGATAAATCCCGAGGATTACTCTAGGCTCCATTCCCACTACTAATTGTTTGTTGATGCTGATCATCAACCTTCCATTTTCCAACATCTTTCTCCTATGATCTCACAACATCTTTCCTTTTCTTGACACTCAGGTGTCACAACTCCAATTTTGAAGGTCAACTCCTTGTCACTTCCACTAAGAACAACTTTAGCACTATTCTCAACTTGAATCCCTTCCTGAGATGAGGCCGCCTTAACCTATTGTTGCTTCTCCCTTCAGCCTCCTGCAACAACTTCTTCCTTTGCTGATTTGACTCCTCTATTGACCGAATCTCCTCCTTAGTACCTTTCAGCTAAGAGCTCACTTGCTTCTCCTCCTGTTTCACCACAGTGTAGTGCTGGATAGCCACTTCTTTCCACCAAGAAGCAGATTTGTTAGTTCTATGTTTGGCACACTCAGCTACCAAATGCCCCATTTGATGATAGATTCTATATCTAAAAGGAACCCCTTTGAAGATTTTAGCTGAATCTCCTCTGGGGGCACCTTGGATACATTCATTTCTACCAAAATCCTAGCATAAGTCGAATGCAGAAGATTTGAAGAACCCTCATCCACCATTAAGAAATTTCCTAAAGAGTTCCCTATTGCCTCCAAGCATGAATCAAACCAGAACTGTAGGGGGAGGTTAGGAAGTCTCACCCAAAGAGGAGCCCTCTCAAACACTTTAGTGGTTGGGTTAAAAGCCGGATGCCATGGCTTTAACAACAATATATGTTTTTCTTCCCAATCCCAGTGATAATCACATAGTATCTTATTTCTATCTCATTCTTTTTCAAAAACCACAATAAAAAAGCCTTTGGCCATTGGATAAATTTGAGCATACCCTTCCAGAAGGGGCTTCCAGTAGTTAGAGATCCACTAGTGGAGATCAGTCAAGCATGGCCAAAAACCCTTGAATCTCCCAATCAGGCCCAACCTAGAGGAAACTTTTTCATTGAGAACCATTTCTTGCTCCAACTCCCCATCTAGTTCCAAAGTGATTGATTTAGAAGAGGGGTAGATAGTAGGGTCTCCTCCATTCCCCCCAATGGATCTTCTACTTTGATGCTTAGCTGCCCTAACGTGCCCAAATTTACTACCCTCTAACTTGGGCTTCTCAAACTCCTTGACTATTCCTTCTCCCCTAGAAGTGGCGTCACCCTGTTGACCCTGTAACTGGCTACCATTTTCTGAGGCAGAATCTCCACTGCATTGTTCAGACTTCTTCCTTGCATTTCCCTTATGGCTGTCTCGTCCTTCGTTGCATTTGGTGCATTCTCTGTTTGAAATAGAGACTCCACGCTTCCCCTAAGGAGCCTTTCCCAGAAGGCTTGGCTCAGGTAAAACCCTAGCTGCCCCCGCTGAAAGCAGATGACCATTGGCGTTTGACATCTCAGTTTTTTGAAATTTTGGGTTTGTGATTTTCTTAAATTTATAAGAATAATACATATTTAATGTTGTTTATTGTATAGTGTATTCCAAAAACATATAGTGTGATTGGAAAGGTACGTGCTCTAAAATTAAAACTATAAATTAGTCTTAATTGTGTCACAATTGATTATCTTTGAAACTCCCCATCAATATTAATAAATTAAAAAAAATACGTTCAAAATTATTACTTTCTTATAAAATCATTATTTATTTCATATAAATCATTGAAAATCTCTAATATTATTAGGGCTTGAGGCAAATTCACCACCAACAATTCATTATCGGGGAAAATTGCTGCCATGAAAAATTCACCTCATGGAAAATTCACCGCCATGAATTGTTAGAGGTGAATTTTCCATGAGGTGAATTTGTCATGGAGATGAATTTGTCATGGTGATAAATTGTTAGCAGTGAATTTTCCTAGAATCTATTATTACACCCATAATATTTAGAAAACTATTATTTCTTACAAATACTATAAATATAAATATTTATATCTCAATTAATCAAATACTTAAAAGAAAACTTTATAAATATAATACTTATATGAATATCATTACTTGTTAATTATTTAATAACACCTTTACATACTACAACTAAGAAAGATCAATAAGATTTCAAATAAAAAAAGGCAGACAAGACATTGCTACCATACAGAATCCACAGTTGTAGGCTATCCATACTTTTTTGATGGCACCACAAAGGATGACAGAGGAAAAGGTGTCAGCTACAGGATGGCAGCTGGGAGAATATAAGTATATGATTGCACAAGCCAAAGGAGGGAAGAAAATAAAATAAAATAAAGATTCTATAGAGAAAAAAGAGTATGGAGGAGACTTGTGATGTACATGTATACAATTTGGTGGTCTTTATGCATACAAGTGCATATCACAAGTGCACTCTTTTTATACACGCTCAGGCAAGCGAACAGTTCTATCAAGATATTCTAGGAAAGTTGAACGTTCATGGATTCCAAAATAGCAATCATATGCAAGCCTGGCTTGAATGAATGATATACAAAACTGATTAAAGCACAGAAGACAATAAATTACAATAGAAAAAATATTGGGAGAGTTCCAGGGAATGGTATAAACCATTTGTATATTGATAGAATATGCTTCCATGTTTTAAGATTTAGTATAAAAGGTTGATAGAATGTTAAGAAATAGCATAAGAGAATTGTACAAATCGAGTGTATATTGACACAACTTGTTTCTTTGTTCTAAGATTAAATGTGGAATATTAAAAATTTAAGACAAGAAGAGTGCATAATATATTTCTTTTTACATCATTGTCATAGATTACAATACGAGCAAAAGTCTAAGAGAATGACAGATACATTATCATTCTTTAAAATAGAACAAATATATCTGTTCGAAATTATTATTCTTAAATCACATTCAATTCAGTGATCAAAATAAATCTTGATGAATAAAAATAGAACAAATGTTTACCACTTTTTAATAATGACGAAGATAAAGAACAATTCCAAAATGAGAGAACATATATATTCATAAATCAAAATGTCTCTAAATCAAAATGTAAAGATGAAGTGGAATGCGCAATATATTTTATTGGAAAGTTGCAGTAAGATTGCAGACAAGTCATGCCCATGAAGGAGACATCAGCTATGGCAGACAGAGAAAAGGTGCAAGACAGTACAAAATACCTGATGTGAATATTTACCAGAATACCATACATTTTTATATATTTTCATTAGAGGAGATAGGATATGATTTTTCCGGATGCTGTCAATTCTAGTAACAGTCTGTGAAGATGGATAAAGCAATAAACTTTATTTTTTGTGTGAGAGAAGATTCATAGTGGCATGTGATAGAAAATATATGGAATTTTAGGTAAAAGAATCTGTTGCATGATACATGCAGGGATATTTGTTTGAGTTTGTCCTATACATGCAAAGTATTGAACCAGTAATCATATGTGTATTTGTGAACAAGGTTATCATATAAATGATGTGTGCAGATGATAGTGCATCTAAGCAGATTGGAGCATGAGAGAAGGAATTAATAGTGTGTACTGATGTGTATGGGCACAAAGGATGCATTATGTGTATTAGTGTTTTTGTTTGTTCAGTTTTTGTGTTAAGACAGTGTTATGTGCAATTTAGTGTTTTTGTTTGTCACTTTTTGTGTTTTCGATTGTGTGATATTCTTTTTTGGAAACATTTATTGAGCTTTCAGAATGCATCTTTGATCGTATTTATAAATTAATTGAAAATAAAAAATCCATTCTATTATGATTTTCAATTAATTAATAAATACGATCAAAGGTGCATTCTCGGGGCTGGATAGACAATAGTCTCATTTTCCGGATATAGATAGGATGGATATGTAAAACTCCATATTTATGTGTGGGAAAGATATTTAGGTTTAAAATGTTGTTTAAATGGGTTGGCCATATGTTTAAATTGTAGTTAGTATTTTCTCAGACAACTTGTTGATAATGATGGTAATATTTTATGAGCATTCACGTCCTATGCATATAGTGGAATATGCATGAGCATGAGTATGTGGTATATGAATGAATGCACACTAAATGGTTTAAAATTCTTATAGATCACTTTGTTTATTTTTTATTGGACTTTCTTTCATAGTACATTATTGGAATCTCACATAGATAGAAAATATAGATACACATCAAGATGTGTTTTTATTTAAAAGAATGGTTAGAATATAAGAAACATATAAGAGATGGTTCACATTTACATGATATAAAATAAAGGAGTTTTTAACATAAAGGTAAAAAATATATTAAAACAAAACTAATTATAAAGTAGGTCTGGCATCGTAAACAGATTTGTGACTCACCAATTCCAAAGAATCAAGTAGATGGATTGAGAATAGGAATCAACAAGAGAGAAAGGGTCATGTAAACCTTATAGATAGGTCATAAGGACTTGTTCCCTTGAAGATTGTACATAATCTAAGTATCAGAAGTAATGTTTTCCCTTATGTTTCAAAATTTTGGATTAATAGGAAAATCATTTAAAAATAGTAATAATAAAGGTAGCCATAAGGGAATAAACAAGAAGAAGATGAGAATAACTAACACAGTAGCAAAACACTTTTTGTTTATAACAATAAGCTTCTAGGTATTATTCCAAGCATTTTTGATAATAGACAAATTTGTGTCTAGGTCCATGCTTGACCTTTTTTCACCATTCTTTTTCAACTAGACTTGAGTTGAAATCTCTTGTTTGTGTTTACAACTTCATAGTCTTATCGAATAGTTAGTTGCATCTCAGAGTGTATTCAA
>VDFB02075386.1:0-22079 GCA_007258455.2 Sequoia sempervirens
AAAGAAGACCATATCCAATAGTGCCTTGAAGATATCTCAAAATATGTTTCATAGCCATTAAGTGAATTTCCTTTGGCTCACACATGAACTGGCTGAGAACATTCGCTGCATAGCAAATATCAGGTCTGGTGTTAACCAGATACATCAAGGATCCAATCATTTGTCTGTAAAGGGTTGGATCTGCACACTTGGATTCTACTGCTGCTTCTTTTAATTTGTGAAGGTTGGTTTCCATAGGTGTAGACATCGGTCTACAATCCAACATTCCAAATCTTTTCAGAATGTCTATAGTATACTTCCCTTGGTTTAGTATAATGCCTTCTGATTTCTGCCATACTTCTAAACCTAGGAAGTAGTGTAGGATACCCAAGTCTTTCATGTCAAATTCAGAGATTAGATCCTGCTTTCCTTGAGCAATGAGGTGATCCTCTCCTGTTATTAGCAGATCATCAACATATAAAATAATTATTAGCATATCACCTTTGATTACCGTGAAGTAGAGATTGGAGTCGGCCTCATTCTTGGAAAATCCTAATCCCAAGAGATAGCTGTCAATTCTTTCATACCAGACCCTGGGAGCCTGTTTAAGTCCATAAAGAGCTTTCTTCAGTTTGCATACATGTGAGTTAGGTTTATATATCACAAAACCTTCAGGCTGTTCCAGATAGACTTCTTCTTCAATGGTTCCATTTAGAAAGGCAGTTTTCACATCCATTTGATGGATCTTCCAACCTTTAGCTGCTGCAATGGCTATCACTGCTCTCACTGATGTGTAACGGGCAACAGGTGCAAATGTTTCTTCGTAATCAATGCCTTCCTTTTGAGAAAAACCTCTTGCCACAAAACGTGCTTTATATTTTTCTATACTGCCATCAGCAGCATGCTTGATTTTAAAGAGCCATTTCGAAGAGACAACAGATTTCCCTTTTGGTCTAGGCACTACATCCCATACATCATTCTTTAGAATGGACTGATATTCCTCCGTCATTGCATCTTTCCATGCTTGATGTTGAAGGGCTTCTGAAACACAGTCAGGTTCTGAGTTTAAGATGTTGTTTATTAGAGCAACATAGCCAGAGAAACGTTTGGGTCTTTTACTCTCCCTGAACGTTCCTTTGGGTGTTGCATGAACCTCAGCTTCCTTGAGCATCTTCCTGGCCCAAAGTGGTCTCTTATTATCATTTGGATTCTCACTTGATGGAAGTTCGAGTGACATTTCCTCATAATGCTCCCTCTGAATTTCAGAATCAGGTTCCACCTCAGGTACACTAGGAGAAAGGGTTTCTAACTCAGAGGAGCTTCTTGCCCTTTTGAATGCAATGTCTTCTTCAAAGATGACATCTCGACTCAACTCAATTTGATTCTGCCCGGGAATGTAAATCCTGTATGCTTTGGAATTTTCACTATAACCCATAAACACCCCCTTCTTTCCGGAAGGTTCTAGTTTGGATCTCTTCTCTTTAGGTACATGAATATAGACAGGACAGCCAAAGATCCTAAAATGACTGATGTCAGGTTTCACACCGATAAAGGCTTCTTCAGGAGTTTTGTTATCAAGATGTGAATGAGGACATCTATTTTGAATGTAGACAGCAGTCCTAGATGCTTCTGCCCAAAAAGAAGTATCAATGTTTTGGTCAAGTAGCATTGCCTTAGCAGCTTCTACAATGGTTCTGTTTTTCCTTTCAGCAACCCCATTTTGCTGGGGATTGTAGGCAACTATGAACTCCCTCTTAATTCCAGCTTCTAGGCAAAATTCCTTAAAAATCTCAGAGGTGTATTCTTTCCCATTGTCTGTTCTTAAGATCTTTATTTTCTTTCCGGAGAAATTTTCAGAGATGGCTTTGAACTCTTTGAACCTTTTGAGGATTTCTAATGATTCTTTACACTGAAGGAAGTAGATCTAGGTTTTCCTAGAGAAGTCATCTACAAATATGACATAGTAAAGAAATCCTGCTTTAGAGGGTACAGACATGGGTCCACATAAGTCTGAGTGAACCAATTCTAACACATTAAGAGTTTTGCTCAAACTAGAGGGAAAGGATCCCTTTGAATTCTTCCCTAAGGCACAACCTTTGCAAGTTCCTTCATGAGATGGTTTTAACTTAGGTAAGCCTGTTACAAGTTTTTCCACAGAAGGTAGGGCACGGAAATGAAGGTGACCTAATCTTCTATGCCAAATCTCATTTGAATCAAAGGTGTCAATGGTAAGGGCTTGATTAACTTCAATGCATAGTTTATAAAGGTACCCTTGTCTTATACCTATGGTGAGGGCTTTCTTGATGGATGAGTTTTTAGGCCAGGCAAGAACTTTTCCATCTATAAAGGTAACTCTATAACCATTGTCTTCAAGGGCAGATACGGATATAAGATTCCTCTTTATTCCAGGTACAAACAAGACTTCAGAGAGTTGAAGAGAAAGCCCAAATTTCAACTTGATAGAACAAGTTCCAACCCCTCTTACAGGGTGTGCTGAATCATCCCCGATGGTTACTTCTTCATCAAACCTTTCGGTCAAAGTATCTAAGTGTTCTCTGAATCCTGTGATATGTCTAGAAGCACCACTGTCAATCACCCAGTTGAGAGTGGGTTCGGATACTTGACTAGAAAGGGCTGAATGGAACACAAAATTTTCAGGTTCATGATCTGAATTTGACTTTCCTACTTTAGCAAAGGAAGTTTGTTGTTTAGTCCTATCAGGGCACTTCAATGCATAGTGACCATATTGATCACATCTAAAGCATTGTACTTGAGAAATATCTTTCTTCTTATGAGGACCCTTTCCATTTGAATTTCTCTTTCTTTTGGAAGACCCTTTCTTGAAAGATTTTTTCTTACTCTGTTTATTAGATGTTGAGTTGAGTGCAAGGATGTCTTCATCTATTTTCTTTTGTTTATTCTCTTTAGAGGAGAGTCTGGATTCTTCTTGAAGACAGTCAGATCTTAGCCTATCAAACTTAGGGAGTTTAGATCTTGCACTTATACCTTGAACAAAAGACTCCCAAGAGTTTGGGAGACCTCCTAGAGCAATTAGGGCTAACTCTTTGCTGTCAATCTGATATCCAATGGTGGATAATTGATCTCTCAGTTCAGTAATCCTCATGAAGTATGCATTAATGGACTCTCCTTTGTTTATCTGAACATTGTTGATTTGCCTTTTCAAAGCAAGAGTCCTGCAGGTGTTGTTGATCTCATAGGTACTCTCAAGAGATTTGAACATGAGGTAGGCAGATTCATGTTTAGCTAGGATAGGCACTATGTGATCCCTAACTGCATCTACAAGTATTTTCATGGCCTTTTCATTGTTTTCTACCCATTGAGTTCTCTCAGGTTCAGACTTGGGTTGCTCCAAATTTTCTCTTACAAGAGAGTCTACTTTATGTTCCTTAAGGATCATCATGATTCTAAATTTCCATGATGTGAAATTTTCTGCTCCTGCAAGGCGATCTTCAAATCTGATCACACTTGACATTATGAAAAATGAGTAAAATTCGATTTTTGGAAAATACGAATTTCTTAGAGCAACCTGGTAATTAGATTTGTTTGGGATACGCACAGCCTGGCTCTGATACCATGTAAATGTAAACAAATCTAATAGCAAGAATGAGGGATTCAAGGGTTCTACAATAATTCTTGGTTTCAAAATCTACAAAAGTTAAGATACAGATTTTCGACTTTCAGAGAGACAGAATTTCGACTTACAGATTTAGATTTTAATGTACTGATTGCAGAACATTATCAGATTTCTATGACTGCATATCATTGAGGGATTCGCAAAATATATGTTTAAGAAAACAGGCCTCTAAGAGACACGTCTCATGAGAGGACGTGTCTCCAAGAGTGGAGACACGTCCACTCATGGGACGTGCTCTTTAGAGTCCGTGTTAACACATAGTTAACAATGCGTTTAGCATAACATATTTACTAACCAGCGAATATCACTATAAATATTGATTTAGAATACAACTATGATTCGCATTTTATACTCAACGATTTTCAGAAATAGCGATAGGATCAATCAGATACGATGGTGCTTGCAGCAATCGCTTTTCCAGATCTGACCGACGCTATCTTTCAATAACAATTTAGCATGAGTTTATATTGCTTTATCTTTCATAGATATGGATCTTGAGCTATGGATAGTTAGTTCTGGAGGATTCATTTTGAGAGATGTTTGGCATGGTTATCTCCTTGTGCATTTGAGTTTATGTTATCATTATTAATGAGGAGTTTAGGAGATGTTTTATGGGTTGCTTTCTTGATTTGGGAATGGTTATCTTGAGCTTGATCTTCTTAGTTAGAGAGGCTTACATCCATGTTGGCATTATACATGATTTATATGTTGTGTTTGATCTAAGAGATTGAACGTTGTTTTGGGTGTTGTTGAGGCTTCTCATTTGGGGTTGTTAGGAGATCATACTTGACACAACATTGCATTTTTGAGGTGTTGGTAGAAGGACATGTTATGATTTATAGGTTTTCTCTTTTCATTCTATGGTTCCTTCTTGGATGTTCATGTTCATATGATTTGGGAGGATGGTGGTGACATGTGAGATATTATGTAGTTGTTGGTGTTGCATGTGTAGATCATTGTTATTGTTCTTGGTACTTCATGTTTTGTTCATTTATCACACTTTTGATTGGTAGACTTGATATGCTTTGGCATTACCCATGCAGTGGGAGTTCCTAGATATGTATGTTCTTCATTGACAAGTTTGATACAGGGAGCTTGTGATTGTGGTTTATGGGTTGCATATGTTGGCATGAGTTTTCTGATGTTGTTCATGCTTAGGAGGTATGGATGGTTGGATGTATTAGCATGTGTTGTGGATGCTATTTCCGATCATGTGGGTTTTTCACCTATGACAAAAGCTTGTTTGGAGAATTTGTTATTACTTGGATTTGATGCTTGTGTTTTTGGATTGGTGCGTCTTCATCTTGGCATGTTCCTTTTCTTCCATAGGTGGCACGTTGGAGGATGAGAGGAGTTATTGCTTGAGATGGTAGTCACTCTGTTCTTATTGCAAGTATCTTGATGGAGCACGAGAGCATGTTGGAGATTCATGTGGTTTCATGTATGGCTATGATGATGTATTTCATTTATTGATCCCTTATTCAATGTATACAACAAGTGGGAGAATGTTGGGATATGGTGTTGTACAACATTGCATAAAATGCTCTATTATAATGTAATTAAATAATTCTTTAGCTGTGATGCACCTAGGAGGTGTGGTTAATCACACTAAGTAATTATTTGAGGACTGTTTTATGTTGTATTGTAACATTGTATTATTATTTAATGTGTGAGAGACATGAGATAATAATTTAATATTGGATAAATATTTAATAAAGTGAAAATTTAGTACCCAATATTAAATAAGGGGTTAGTGGTTTTGTATTCACATGGTTTTGTGGTACATGGTTTTATCTTACCACTTGGTTGTATTTGTGTGAACTTGTATCTATAAAAGCAAACACATGTTTAGTGGTTAAGGTTGGTTGGGTTAATGGGTTGTCATTATTGTCTTTTTGAGGAGTGCATATATGAAACATGGCATAGGATGTGTGGATTCATGCTTTGGACAAATGGAGGATTCATTGGAGAGACTTAAATGCTTCAAAAGTATTCATTGTAACTCTTGTAATATTTTATTGTTGAATAATAGATGGAGTATGGATGCTTTTGGAGGCTAGGTTTTTCCCTTTTGAGGGTTTTCCTAGGGTATATCTTGTGGCTTGTCTATTTGATCTATGCATTATGGTTACTTGCATGCATGCTTTTCTCTCATAGGGTTATGTAGGAAATGGATTAAGAATGTGGGTTAAATGAATTATTTCCTAACAATGAGTTTCCTCATTCTCTTGATTTTTCATGTTTTTTTGTTGAGTTTGACCATGATTATGTTGTGGCTTATTCAAGCTTGGAGACTCCTACTTAGTTTTTAGAGGCATACATGTTGAGACTTAGTCCTTCCTCCTTTCAGTTTTATATGGAGTGGCTTCTTCATTGTCCTATGTATTTGTACACCTATACCAAAGCAAGATACCACCATAGAGATTGAATATCTACTAATTGTCCACATCAAACCCCCTCTTCTCACCCATGTGCGCCATCAGGGTTATAATTCATTTGTGTTGCATGTTGTACCATGCAACCTGTTGCATTTTCAAATCTGCAAATAATAGAATGTAAAACTAAAAAATAAAATAAAATTGTGGAGTAGTGATTGCTTAGGAAGAGTAATCTTAGCCCCTACTAGCTGTGGGTAACTAAGAGTTTGTAGCAACTTCAGATAAGTTTATTTGTTTTCTTTTTGCAAAATACAACTGTAGTTATTGACCTGCAGTTAAAATTGCTACATGTACTCTCCATGGGACCACAAGTTGTAACTCATTTTTTTCAACAGATCTTGATATGTAGGTTGGGTAGAATATTTTCTTAGAATTTAATTTACTTGAGCTTGATACATTTGCAACTCAATTCAAAGGCTCATCTTATCCTTGAAAGTTAGTAATTGTGGCACAAATAAGAAAAATAATGTGTTCTTGTATAAGGCTCATTTCTGAGAAGGAAAAAAGAGGAACCATTATAGAATACTCTTCAAATTCAGAAAATGATTGAAGATGTTAATCTTGATTCAAAGTGGCTATAAGTGTTATTGATTATTTTAAAACTCTTATTGCTTCCACCACTTACTAAAATAAATATAATCTCGATGGCATGCTTGAAGGAGATTTAGTTTATATTACATCAGTGACCTCTAAGTTGTTGAGATGGTTATGTTTCTTCCTGTGGCATTTAGGAACTTTTAGTATGGATTTTAGTTGAACAAAGATTCATGATGTATATACAACTTATGATAGTGCGGTAAGGTGACTTAGTTTAAATGCCAAATTATTTTGAGATCCCATTTGATCATTATGTGGCAAGTTTAGCAGAACTGGTAGGCAATTAAAGGGCCCATGTAAATGCTATTTTTTTAAACGTGAGCTTGTCTGACTATCTTTTTTGGTTAGCTTTGTTGGTTTTGTTCTATCATGTTACTAGTCAAAAGTGTGATTTTAATCTAGACAGTTATGGCTTGGAATGGCTTGTCAAAATACTAATTGACATTTTTATATTTTCTATATGTAGGTATAGTTGTATTAAGTTATGTGGGGGTGTAATATTTGTATATGTTGACATGACTTGGCATTTCATGTGTTTTATTACAAAATGACGTTGAATGATAGTTTGTGATTCCTATCCTTATAGGGGTATATTTATTCTGTAGCTTCATGTGCTTAATTTTCAGGTGTAACAGAATACTTTGACTTGTGGAAAATCATGAAGAAATTAAGGATGAGGATGATAATGGTCGGAAGTAGGGAGAAGATGATGACATTCCCTTATTTTTCCTATTGACACATCCCTTGCACCTCCTAAAGTTGCAAATGCTAGTTTATAGAAAGTGTGTGCTTTTATCCCTTCAATTCTTTAAAGATAACCAGGAAGTCCAAGCATAAAAACACAATCTAACAATCTAAAAAGAAAGATACACAAAACAAAGCTTAAAAATTCCAATGCCCACAACTTACAGGTAACTTACAAGAGTTGTGTATGATTTTCAACCAATATAAATACAAATGAAATGACAAACAGAAAAAAGTAAGAAGCCAACCCCTTTTGTAAATAAATATATCCTAACTCAACTCAGGATTTAGCATCGAATTCCTTCAAAAGCATTCCAGAGATTAGGTAAAACTTCAAACATCTTTGAGAATACGTTGCCTTTTGCGATTTCATAACAATTTTCTTCTATGATTGCTATTTATGTCTTAAAATAGGGTCACCGCTTTGTCTACTGATACCCAAAATAGAATAAGAATGATAATTTGGAGCATCCAGCCATGAATATAAATTTGAATTCCACAAATTCTTTGTAGCCACTTGGAAATTTTTAAAACATTCTATAAAATCTTTAGTTTGAGGAAACTCTGATATATATCCATACCCTGTTCAAGTATGTGAACACAAGTTGATGAATTTGTTTTGTAAAGGTTTGCAACAAGTTCTTGTGGATATCTGATAAATGTTGGCTAAGCCTACATTTGGGTGAGGCATTTTGTCAAATGCTATGCTTCCACAATTGCTATGTTATTGGTTCAATGGGTTCAAGTCTAGGGTCCCGGTCTTGGTCCGGCCTAGGTCTGGGGTTCGGGTCCAATTCCTTGTGGGTTCGGATAGGGTCCGGTCCATAGCCTGTGGGCTGACCTTGCCGAACTGGGGGCGAACCCAACCCCTTCACATGCCTAGCTGCAGATTTGGATAACTTTTTCAAGTTTTATATTATTTTTTTGAACTTTTAAACGTTAAAAAAAGCCTCCAACCCTAATTTGTGCCTCCTAAAACATCTAAAAGGCAAAAACAAACTCATTTATCAATTTGTGAATGAAAAACAAAACCTTTTACCTCCATTGCTGAACTTATTTTCTTGCTTGCACAAGCACGAATAGAGGTGAATATTAATAGTTGAACATTCAAAGTTGGTTGTTGTGCTATTACTAAGCACTTGCAAGTGTTTTTTTGTTGCTAAGATGATCGTAGAGGAAGATTTCTTCAAAAGAGGTAGGTTTTTTGACTTTTTTGGTTTTTTTTCCTACATTAGAACTGTTTTATTTTGTTTTGAAGTTTTTGTTTTGTTTTCATTCTTCTAGGTATCTATAACACATGTTTAATTTTTTAAAATGAATTAAGTTATTTAGTTTCAGTACTTTGAAATTTTGAATAAATGGAATGTGTTGTTTATTGTAATTGAACTTGTTGCCTTAGGTATTACAATGGCAACTATTTCTAGCTCCACAAACCAATCTTATTTCGAAATAGACCCAAATTGTCCCCTTTGGAAATATGTTGAAATGGTTCAACAACTTCCAAGTGGTGGAGGTTATGTTTTGATTTGTAGTCATTGTAAAGTTAGATATTCGAGCTCATACAGTCGAGTGAAAGGGCATTTGTGCAAGATCCCTGGACTAGTCATCAAATCTTGTCCAGGTGTAGATAATAAAGGCATTCAAGAAACCCATGTATTGGCATATATTGAAGAGCAAGAAAAATCAAACCAAGCAGCAGGCGATAGATCAAGTCATCCTTTGATAAAGAAAGGATCTCAAGGGATGAAGCCCCCTACACCACCTTCTCATTTTTCACCTACAGAGAGCCATCCATTTATGTCCATACTTGAAGAAAAAACTGTGGCCTCTACACATAAGAGATCAAAGGGACCGTTGGAAACTTCATTTCAAAATGAGGCTAGAGAGATCGCTGATCAAGACATAGCTAGATGTGTCTATGCAAATGGATTGGCATTCAACGTTCACTCACCATATTGGCAAAAATGGTGAAATCTATTATGAGGCTCCAAAAGGGTATAAGGGCCCAGGTTTTGAGAAGGTGCATAGCACCTTATTAGATAAAGAGGTGAAATATGTAGAGGACTCCTTGAAGCCCATAAGGGATTTGTGGATCGAAACAAGGGTGACCATTGTTTATGATGGATGGAAAGATGCAAAAAATCGCTCATTGATCAATGTTATTGCAGTGTCCCCTAAAGGGACAATGTTTTTGAGAGCAGTGGATTGTGAAGGAGAGGTGAAGGATGGTGCATTTATTGCTAACATTCTTTGTCAAGCTATTGATGAAGTGGGCCCTCGAAATGTTGTGCAAGTTATAACAGACAATGCAAAAATTTGTAGGGCTTCTGGGTTATTGGTTGAGGAGAGGTATTCACACATTTTTTGGACACCTTGTGCTGTCCATTCTCTCAACCTAATGCTACAAAAAATTGGAAACAAAATTGATTGGATCAAACAAGTGTATGTTGAGGCCGAAGACATCCAAATGTTCATCACCAACCACCATATGTCACAAGGCATATTTAGAACCTTCTTGAAATTGGAGCTGTTGAAGGTAAGTTAAATAATAAACATGTTTCACTTTAGTAATATTTTGAATTTTAAACTTTAATTTTTGTAAACATTTTATTTTATTTTGATTTTCAAATAGGTTGCTGAGACCCATTTTGCCTCCAACACAATTGTGTTGAGACAACTTGTGAAGGTTCGTGAGATACTCTCTAATATGGTCATCAGCCCTAACCGGTCCATATGGAGGCAATCTAGCACTGCAAGGGCAACTAAGGTTAAGCATGATCCTAGATGAAAGTTGGTGGGATCGTGTTGAGTATCTCCTCAATTTCATTGAGCCCATATTGATCATATGATCCGTTATACTGACATGGATAGACCTTGTTTGGGTGAAGTATATGATGGCATTGACTCAATGATTGAGAAGATGAAATCCATCATCAATGCAAAAGAGGAAGATCCTGAAGAAAAGTTCTTCAAAGAGCTACACAAAATCATTGTAGAGAGATGGAACAAAATGATCACTTTGCTGCATCTTCTTGCTTTTGCATTGAGTCCCAAATACTATAGTGCTCAACTACTTTTTGTGACAACAAGAGTTGCCCCATATAGAGATGCTGAAGTGGCTCAAGGGTACAAGGCAGCACTTCATAGACTCTTCACTGATCATGACCGACGTGATGTAGTGAAGGTTGAGTTCATGGGTTTTGCATGCTCCAGTGATTGTGGTCTTGATGCTCTTTGAGACAAGTACATAGTTAATGCTCATAGTTGGTGGTACTTCCATGACCAAGCATACACGTACCTACAACCTCTTGCAATCAAAATTTTATCCCAAGTAAGTTTTATAGTCAAAATCATTTATCTTTTAAATTTAAGTTTTATATTTTAATTAGTTAAATTTTGTAACTCTTAACTATTTAATTTGGTCTTAATAGGTTGCTAGTTCATCTTCATCTGAGAGGAATTGGAGCACATACTCCATCCATTCAATAAAGCGCAATAGACTACATTCAAAAAAGGCAGAGGACTTTGTGTATGTGCATTCAAACTTGTGGCTCCTTACACACAAACAAAGTGCCTACAAAGGAGACACAAGGAAGTGGGATATCGAGCCAGAGCGTCTTGACTTGGATGCTTCCACAAGCCACTTGGCTGCACTTGATGTTGATGATGACTATGAGCCAGCTAGTGAGCATGCGAGTGCAAGTGCCACTGGCGCTATTTGTGGTTCTTCTAATTTACCACTGCATACATCATCTAATATGGATGGTGATGATGATATTTTTGATGACCCATATGATATTTGATCAATGATCAATGATGGCTGATTGTAAACACTTGAAAAATTATTATGTTTGAACTTTAATCTATATCATGACATTCGAGTTTCACTACTATTTTATTATTTGACTATGAAAGTGGTGGTGTATTTTTGCTATGTTATTTGACTGTTAATATGGTGGTGTATTTTGAACTTAATTACTGCTGCAAATATGTTATATATTTCTGATTTTTATATGTTTTTGCATTAATGAACCAAAAATGAACTTAACCCCAAAATTTTTTTTGCCTGAACCCGCGAACCGAACCATCAAACCCGAACCCGAACCGGTAACTTAGCACAATTGAATACAAGACTGATTGCTATAGAGTATAGACAATAGGGATTAAAGCAGCATAACCAAAGCTAGGCACACGAAAATGGAAATCATAACTACTAATAGAACAAATTCATTCCCGCCCACAATTACACTTCCGTGTTCACAAGTATTACACAGATTTTCTTTATAATTTTCCTGTTAAACATTTTGCGAGTATTTTATATGCCTCTGTTTTTTGCAAATATGTCAAACATGAGAATCATACTATTTCCATTTTCTTTATTTTGAGTGAACATCATATCATGTTCCAAATCCTCCATTTTAGTAATGCTGGAAGGATATTGGTGTCATAACCCCCCTTGATGTAATCACTTTGCTTAATTAATAAATATATAAATTTTGATTATTTGTTTTAATAAATATTATTGTGAAATAATTGTAGTTAGCCGGTATGTTGCAAATGAAAGATAAAATGAAATGGTTATTAAAGTGTAAATGAAATGTATAAAATGTTTAGTAATAGTCGAATTTAATAAAAATGATACAATCATAATATAATAAAATCTTTAATATCCATACACTTTATTTTTTACTCCAAATATTCATATTGTTAATACGAGTTAAAAGTAATGCAAAATCTTGACCGACGTTTCTCTACCCAAACGGCGCTCACGGGTTTCCTCCAGAGGGCACACACTGTCGAATGACCAAGGGGCGTTTGTTGAAGACGTGTCTGCTCAAGAAAACGCGTCTCTCACTCTTCTTTAAAAACCACGGTGTTTGCAGTTTGCAGAGAGGGGATCTTTGGGGAAAGAAACAGGAGTTCGAGTGCATAGTCCGCGCCTTGTTACGGGCACAGCCGATAGAGACGTGGGATTACCAGTTGTGCGCGCGGCCCAAACAGGTGTGTATAGACTATTTCCGAACCAGAGAATTTAGTGTGCACAATCACTATCATTATAATTTAAGTATGATCAAAGCATTGCATAATAAGAATGCCGAAATCACTGGCACAATATGTTAAATAGAGTAGAGAATGCTCATAATATAGATGCTAAGGGACCAGTGTTGTATTTAGCATAATTGATATCGGCTGTAGTTATCTCTTGTAATCTTAAATGAAGGATAAAGTAGCTTTGCAATTTATATATGTATTATCATCAAATTATGGCTCTCTCTCTCTTTCAGTCATAAGGGCAGGGAATTGAATATACATTGAGTAGTGCAGATGACTAGGATCCCTTCAAGGTAGGCCACCTTCTGTAGACAAACTGCGGTCTGTCACAGGGGGCCGAGAGGGTCATTACAACGGGCGTTTGTTGGCCGCTCTCGGGCTGAGAAGGTTATCACTAAGGGCACTCTCTTGTGTATTCACTTCCCCTTCACCTCTGAATGTTGGAGCAAAGAGGGATAATTTGAAAGTGTTCTACAAATAATTAATCTATTCAAATAAAATAAATGTGTACTTGGGTTACTATTCTTATTTTATGCTGTATTAATTTCTGTGTACTTTGATCACTTTTCTTATTTTATGAAATATTGACTTTCATAGGACAATTCTTGAATATTAAAAAAAGGGGAACATTACAATTGGTATCAGAGCCCCTTTCCTGCCACCCTGTGGGATTAGTACATGAAAGTCTATCACAGAAGGAATATTAAGCCTACTGACATTATGGGTGAACAAGTGGGAAATGAACTTAGAACTCTCATGGAAAACAATGAACGAAAAACTCAAGCACTAATAGAACAAAACGAAAAAACAAGTCAAGCACTACTTCAAGCCCTGCAAGATATGAATGTCACTATGAATAACCTCAAAAATAACAGTTCAAATAGTAGGGACACAAATTCAAACCATTCTGAAAATAATAATAACAATGCTTCCTCAAATCGAAGGATTCAAAGACCAAATTTCCTACCGGGAAAGGAGACCTTGATGGAAGGAGAAACTAATCCTCCAGTGCACAATGCAGAGGATATAGTTGCAGCATACGCAAGATTGGATCCCGACATAAGAGAAATTATATCTTTTAGGAATTTCTTAGAAGCCAAAAAGCTAGAAACCCCCCAAAAAGAGGGTAGGCAATCAAGTAAGGACTTAAAACAAAAAGTTAACAAATTGACCCTACCAAACTTTGATGGGTCAAATAAAATCACAGCATACTCTTGGATACAAAAGTTAAATACCTATCTAAATCTAAGTCCTATGACCAAAGAAGATGCGGTGCAATTTGCTATATTACATCTGGAAGGGTTGGCCCACGAATGGTGGCTTCATGGTACCCTCACACAAGGTCAAGACAGTAAAATTTCATATGAGGAATTTACTCAAAAACTCATTAAAAGATTTGATAGGAAGCACCCTCAAAAAGACTTCAAGGAGTTAACCCTCTTAAGGCAGCGAGGATCTATTGAAGATTACATTTCTGAGTTCCAACAAGTTTCTGTAAGGGTAAATGGGCTTGACGAGGACCGTCTTACCTACCTTTTTGTGGAAGGGTTAAAAGATTCCGTTAGAAGATTAGTGAGTGCCTTAAAACCCAACTCTCTTGATGATGCAATTGATAAAGCACTCATGTTAGAAGATACACCCACCCATGAGAAGGCATCAAAGCATTTCACTTACAAGAAAGATAAACACATAAGGCACCTTCCTAATAACAAGAGAGAAGAATTACGTAGGAAGAACTTGTGTTATACCTGCAATCAGAAATGGGAGCAGGGACATGTGTGTAAAAAGGGAAAAATAGAGGAGGAAAAGGAAAGGCTCATGAAAGAAGGTCTATGCCTTAAATGCAAAGAAAAGTGGTATAGAGGGCACAAGTGTGGGAAGAGAATTCAAGCCCACAACATGGGAGCCCTATCCGATGATGAAGATTGGGAAAACAAACCAAGTCCAAGGAACGAAGAACAAGAGAGACCTAATAAAAAAACAAGGTACAATGACGAGAAAAAGGGAACCTTGGCAGCCATTTCGAGAGCCTCAAAACATCACCCCTTCCGAATTAAGAGCGTCATTACGGGAAAAAGAGTAACTGCTCTTATGGATAGTGGAGCAACCCACAATTTTATTGACCAAAGTTTAGCATCCCGACTAAAGCTAAAAACTCAAGACTTTAAGGGCTTTCAAGTAGCCCTAGCTGATGGTTCCACCACCTCCTGCAACCAAAGGATTCCCCAACTAGACATAATCTTGGGACACCATCCCACTAAAGAAGACTTCTATGTGGTCAACCTAGGTGATACAGATGTTATACTTGGCACCCCTTGGATACACTCCTTGGGGCGGTTCTCCCTAGACCTCCCCAAGTTGGAGCTATGCTTTACACGCAATGGAGAGGAAGTACTCCTCAAAGGACAGGCTGATGGATCACCAAAAATGGTCTCATCCAAGAAAATGGAAAAAATTGTAAGGTAAGATTAATATCAACTTCAAAAGAATATATAATTGTTGTAAATAGCTTTACCATATTCCTAAAATTTCAGTTTACTTGATGTCTAGAAAGGGGCAAGGAGAATGGGTGGCGCAATGTATGATACTCGATAAATCTGCTTCTCAACAGAAGAACATCCACATTGACATTAAGCCTATCATTAAAAATCACAAGAGAGTCTTTGAGGACATACCTCCCGGGTTACCCCCGAAGAGAGGGTTTGAGCACACTATAGAACTTGAAGAGGGAGCAAGGCCCGTTATTACAGTACCTTACCGTCACCCAAGAGGGTATAAGGAAGAAATTGAAAAAGCCATAAAGGAATTATTAGAAATGGGGCACATTCAGCCTAGTTCCAGCCCCTTTGCTTCTTCAGTGGTGCTAGTAAAAAAGAAAGATGGCTCAATGAGAATGTGCATAGACTATCGGGCACTTAATAAGAAAACCATTAAGAATCGGTATCCAATTCCACGGGTGGATGAATTGATAGATGAACTTCATGGTGCAGTATACTTTTCAAAGATAGATCTTCGTTCAGGGTATCTTCAAATAAGGGTAAAAGCAGAAGATGTTCACAAAACAGCTTTTAGGTGTCATTTTGGGCATTTTGAGTTTCTAGTCCTTCCATTTGGCCTTACTAATGCCCCGGCTACATTCCAATCTTGCATGAACCATGTTTTCCGGGGACAGCTGAGGAAATTCCTACTTGTATTTTTTGATGACATATTAATTTTCAGCAAAACATGGGAAGAACATTTAAAGCACATAAATGAAGTTTTGGGAATACTCGAGCAAAATTCCTTGTTTGCTAAAATGTCTAAATGCGAATTTGGGATGAAAGAAATTTTGTATCTGGGCCATAAGATTAGTGCAGAGGGAGTAAGAGTTGATGAAGAAAAAATAGAAGCCATTAAGAGTTGGCCCAAACCCAGGACCCTTACGCACCTTAGGGGTTTCCTTGGTCTTTGTAGCTACTATCGAAGATTTGTGAAGGGGTTTTCAAAGTTAACTTCCCCTCTAACTGATTTAACCAAAAAGGGGGCCTTTTCATGGACAGAAGCAGCTCAATCAGCCTTCGAGAAGCTTAAAGAGATTATGAGTTCATGCCCCGTTTTGGCCATACCAGATTTTTCTTCGCCTTTTGAGCTTTATTGTGATGCCTCAGGAGAAGGCATTGGTGCAGTACTTATGCAAAACAAGCATCCCATAGCCTTTGAAAGCAGGAAACTTAAGGAATCTGAGAAACTCTATTCGGTCTATGATAAAGAAATGTTAGCAATCATGCATGCATTAGACAAATTTAGGCAATATCTTATTTGTGGAAGATTTACCGTAAAAACCGATCACAACAGTTTGAGATTCTTCCTTAATCAAAAAGATCTAAATAATAGACAACAGAAATGGGTAAGTAAGATACAGGCATATAACTTTGATATTGAATACATGAAAGGAAAGAACAATGTCGTAGCAGACGCTCTCTCCAGAAGACCTCATTTAGGAACACTAACTATGATATCTCCAGAATGGAAGGCATCTGTGATCTCAGAATATGTAAAAAATGATTTCTCAAGCAATATCTTGGAAGGGAAGGTACAGGATGAGAATTATAAGGTGGTAGATGAACTCATCTTTTATAAGAATAGGGTATATCTCGTTCCGGGATCAAAAATCAAGGCTGCAATTTTAAAAGATTATCATGACAATCCTTTGGTAGGGCATCAAGGTTTCTTCAAAACTTACAAGAAGATTAGAGAAAGATTTTCATGGAAAGGATTAAAAAGGGATGTACTAAAATATACCAATGAATGCATGGCATGTCAAAGGAATAAAGGCGAGCATGTGTTTCCAGCAGGGTTACTTCAACCTTTACCCATACCCAACCAAAAATGGGAAAGCATTTCTATGGATTTCATAACCGGTTTACCCAAAGTCCAGAACAAGGATTGCATTTATGTGGTAGTGGATCGGTTAACTAAGTATGCTCATTTTATGGCTATATCTTCTGATCTCAGAGCCCCTCAGGTTGCTGATATTTTCTTCAAAGAAATTTTTAGATTGCATGGTCTGCCCAAGAACATTGTAAGTGATAGAGATAGCCGCTTCCTCAGCTTATTTTGGAAAGAATTGTTCAGATTGGCAGGAACCTCATTGACGCCCAATACCAGCTATCACCCGCAAACCGATGGGCAGACGGAAATTGTCAACAAATGGTTGGAAGGTTATTTAAGGAATTATGTTTCAGGTCATCAACAAGCCTAGCTCAAATGGTTGCACTTGGGAGAATATTGCTATAACACTACTCATCATATGTCCATCGGTATGAGTCCTTTCCGAGCGTTATATGGATATGAGGCCACTTCCTTTGGGGATTTGATTTATGCGGAAAGTCAGGTGCCGGCAACTAAAGATTTTGCACAGCAAAATATAGATATTATGAATGAACTTAAGGATAATTTGTGTCAAGCACAAAATCAACAAAAATTGTATGCGGATAAGAGAAGAACAGAACGAACCTTCGAAGTAGGAGACTTAGTCTTCTTGAGACTGCAACCATACAAACAATCTTCCATCAAAGTCAGTGGTAAAGAAAAACTTAAGCCACGATTTTTTGGACCTTATAAAGTTTTGAGAAGGTTAGGGGAAGTAGCTTATGAACTAGAACTGCCTTTGCAAAGTAGAATCCACAATGTGTTCCATGTTTCCAGACTCAAGAAAGTGTTAGGACAACACATTACTCCCAGTGTAGAGTTACCACCATTAGACAATGAAGGGAAATTGATCCTAGAACCAGAACTTGTTCTGGATATGCGCGAAAGAAGATTAAGGAACAGGATTATTCAAGAATGCTTGGTTAAGTGGAAAGGACTGCCTACCGAAGACGCTACGTGGGAAGGCGTTGAGATCAAGGATCATCCTAACCTAAAATTGCTTGAGGACAAGCAAACTTAGGAAGGGAGGACTGTAATAACCCCCCCTTGATGTAATCACTTTGCTTAATTAATAAATATATAAATTTTGATTATTTGTTTTAATAAATATTATTGTGAAATAATTTGAATTTAGCACTTTGTAATTAATAAATATATAAATTTTATGATTATTTGTTTTAATAAATATTATTGTGGAGAATAATTGCTGATTAGCATTTATATAGAGTTGCAAATGAAAAGATAAAATACAAATGAATTTATTAAAGTGTAAATGAAATATAAAATGTTTATTAATAGTCGAATTTAATAAAATGATAAATCATAATATAATAAAATCTTTAATATCCATACACCTTATTTTTACTCCAAATTCATATTATTATCTAGTTAAAATGGCTACAAAAGTTTGACGGGTTTCCTCGCCCAAAAACTGGCGCTCAGGTTACTCAGGAGGGCACACAGCATCGAATGATCAAGGCGGCTTGAAGGCGATATGCATTCAAAAGCAATCTCTCACTCTTTAAAAACCACGGTGTTCGCAGTTTTGCGAGGGGCCGGATCTTGGGGAAAAGCAGGAGTTGATGTAGTCCTCGCCTTGTTGAGCCACGGCCAATAGAGGCGTGAGATTACCGGTTATGTGGCCAGCCCAAACAGGTGTGTATAGACCATTTCCGAACCAGAGAATTTAGTGTGCACAGTCACTATTATTATAATTTAAGTATGATCAAAGCATTGCATAACAAGAATGCCGAAATCACTGGCCCAATATGTTAAATAGAGTAGAGAATGCTCATAATACAGATGCTAAGGGACCAGTGTTGTATTTAGCATAGTTGTTATTGGCTGTAGTTATCTCTTGTAATCTTAAATGAAGGATAAAGTAGCTTTGCAATTTATATAGGTAATATCATCAAATTATGGACTCTCTCTCTCTTTCAGTCATAAGGCAGGGAATTGAATATACATTGAGTAGTCTTAGGATGACTAGGATCCCACATGGGTAGGCCACATACGTAGGCAAGCTAGCGGTTTGTCACGGGGCCGAGAGGTCATACAGGCGTTTGTTGGCGCTCTCGGGCTGAAGGTTATCGCAAGGGCACTCTCTTGTGTATTCACTTCCCCTTCACCTCTGAATGTTGGAGCAAAGAGGGATAATTTGAAAGTGTTCTACAAATAATTAATCTATTCAAATAAAATAAATGTGTACTTGGGTTACTATTCTTATTTTATGCTGTATTAATTTCTGTATACTGTGATCACTTTTCTTATTTTTATGAAATTTTGAATTTCATAGGACAATTCTTGAATCTTGAAAAAAAGGGAACATTAAGGGTTTGGGACCGAGGACTTTAACGTAGGTGTGTTTTATCTTTGGCGTGTATCGGGAGGTAGTTGACGATGCATGGGACATTCCACAGTTCTTCTTTCAGGCCTTCCGAGGAGTGAGGTTTCTTCGCAGTAATGATTGCTTGGGGACAAGCAATTTCAAGGAGGGCGGACTGTAATGTCCCCATTATTTCGCAAGCATCAGAGTCATTGGATTAGCCTATTATGTCGATCCTCGTAGGCTAGTGGTTCTGGATAGAGGGTCACTTGAACGGGCACTTGGTCGGTAAAAGGCAGTATTGGTATCCGGAGTCAGTGTCGTGGTGAATTTGCGCGTTTGGCGTGTAATTGGAGCTTAAAATATTGTTCATCACCACTTATTTCACTTACTCAGGCTTGGGGACCATGTGACTATTTGTTAAAGGGGTCACTTTCTATTTTTCAGTTACTATTCATGGCTAAAGTGAAAAAAGAAATAACTTAAGTGAATAGTGCCATTTTAATGAATAGTGTTCTCAATGAGAAATTATAAAAGCAAGAAGGAAAGTTCGACCCATTCATGCTTGATTATATTTTGCTGATTGAAGTTTGGAAGTGTGGAGTTTGGGAGAGAAGGAAACTAGGGTTTCCGGATTTCTGCAGTGGGTAAGCCTGGTTTGGGGCTTGTAGTTAGGTTTTGGCATCTTGAAGGTGTGAAAGACCACCCTAAAGTGCTGGTTTATTCTTGTTGCTGCTTTTTGGAGCTCGAATCTGCTGGTTACAAGCTGTTGGAGGCATCTTTTGGAAGGGTTTTTGCTGCCAGCATCTCCATTCGCCATCTTGAGGTAGTTTCTTGCATTTTGGAAGATTTTGAAAGCTGATTTCTTCATCTACAGCCAGCCGCACCTTCTTGAGGGTTTGATCAGCTTGGAGGAAATAAAACGCCTTCATATTGTTGCTGCTTTCTTTCCTAAAAGGGGCGCCATCTTATTTAGAAGCTTTTCCATCAAGAAATCGGTAGGGAAAGTTTGTATTTAATTTTGTATGAGCATTTGCTTGGGCGTAGGTACTGTAGCAGCACTGTTCACAGTGCATTTGGCTGTAAGTTAAAATCTATGTTATTTGATGTATCCGTTGAAACCCAATGAAAGTTGTATTTTGGATGCAATCTATTTTGTATGAAGAAGGTGTCTTGGCAATTAAATCAAGTCATTATTTGCGTTGTCATATTAGTTTAGTATATCTTGTGTTCCCATTATATGCACATGCTTGTTAAATCTATGTATATCATTGGCATTAATCATCAAACACGAGTAACACAAGAAAGACAAACACCAACACCCTAATCAGACCTACAAGCACTGTGAAATCATTGCAGTAGAGGCTCGTGTTGGTTTCAAAAGAGAATTTCAAGAATTAAATTTGGGGGTTTTTGAGTCAAGTCCAGTTTGGCTCAGCCATTATTACAGCCGCTATAAAATGATGAAGGCAGCTACGGTGACTTCAAAGCTGATGTCTCGACCTCGAGAAGCGATGCAAAAAGACTCCGATGATCTAGGCGCCATAATGAAGAAAGCTGGAAGACCAAAAAGCAAGGCGTATTCTCCAGTAAAGAAAGTACGGCCCTTGCTGGTACAAAAGTATGGCCCAACCAGCAACATTAAATAAAGTACGGCCCTTGAAGAATGTGCTAGAACACAGGAACAGGAATGAATAAATCGGCTTATTGCTTAGATGAATGATCTCTGTGAAACCCTTGTCTGAATCCACCTCAGTAAGCTCGAATGCAACCTCTGGATGAAGTTACCTTGTTGACAATCTTCAACTGATATTTCACAGTCTCAGTATGTCAGATTCTGAAGAGGGAACGTTCTTCAAAACCTGTTGATCTGCAGAAACCCTGGTTTCTCAAACCCCAATGCTCTTAGAGAGAAAAGATAACAAATTTGAATAATCAACATATGAGTTCGATTTGCCTTCAATTGAATATATAAGCTCTCTCAAGAATTCGACCTCCTTTTAAAAAAATCACTTAAAATGCATTTAATAATATAATTTCGCCTCTTCTTTGACTTAGGCTTAATTATTAAATAAATGGCATACCTTTTTATTTAATGAATATTAACTCATCAAATATTAAATTTTCCCTTTATTATAAAGTATTAAAAATACTTTATAATTTGCCATTTTAATAATAACTTTTAATATTTCATTAAAGTGACTTTATATTATAAAGTCAAATTAATAATTCCTTTAATTATTATTAAATGCTTCGAATAACCCCTGTTTGCTCAACCAAACATCAAACCGGGTCGATACTGAGTTGATCAGCTAAATTAGGTGCCCTGCTAAAAATAGCAACTCCTGCCTGCCCAACTTACTATAAATAGTAAGTACCTCTAAATCGCTTTGTGAGTGTCTACAGAAGCCCAAACCTGAATCAACTGCTAGAGCAATGTTCCCAACGCTGGATAACTGCCTCAAGTGATCCTCTAAACACCTCTGCCAGCCTACAAGGATCTGAATAATAGGCTAACCTTTGACACGACAGTACTGCCTAGGAAGGGGACATTACACCAACATTGTCAGTAGATATGCTTGTTATATCATGGAATCTCTGTTATTTTTGTATTGTTGCAATATTTGACAAATACCTGTAGCCATATCTGGAAAGTTAATATCAAAGTTAAATGTATATATATACTTCTAAGTTGGTTATTTCAGAAGGGCTATGCAATGTATGTACTAAAAACAAGTAATCTCTCAACTTGGTAATGTGACTAGTCATTAACACACAAAGCAGCAAGGTATATGTTAGATGAAATGTCTAATCAGTTAAATGGATAAAATCGAAAAAAAATTTAGACCAACTTGGGGTAACTTACTACAGATAACAA
>VDFB02075387.1:0-23164 GCA_007258455.2 Sequoia sempervirens
ATTAAATATTTTTCTATGTACAACCCACACATAAAATATCTAATAAATATTACATGTGCAACCTTATGAATGGAACCAAATAAATATTTAATGTGGCTAAACACATTTATTAAAAATGTACCACAAATAAATATATTTTTTATATAATTAAAATAATTCTTCCTTATGCAAGGTGTACAACACCATTTTCCTAATATTTTTGGTTTCCACAAAAAGGACAAGGATTCACAACTCTCAAATGAATTAATAGATGGTTAATAAGAATATTCTAGTAGAAATACATCAAAAAAAGTGAGCATGTCTTGATTCAAGAGTTGACTAAACGAACAATTTAGAAGGTTTGTGTTGCCATGAGCCAATTGATGACTATAATGTTCATTTGTATTTGAGCTTTTACAAAATTTGTAGATGCAAATAAAATAAAACAAATCCTTTTCAAGGTTTGTAATTACAAAATATGGTATCAAAATACCATTTCCATATGTCCACCAAGGCTCAAGACCCTAATTTCATACACCATATGTACAAAAATAAAATCAACAATTAGAAGAATTATAATTCCTAAATGGTGAGTTTGTATTTCAATTTGGCCTCAAAATAATAAATTTATGGTGGTCCTTGAAAAAAGGTCCAAAAGAGTTTTAATACCTCTATTAAAAATTTAAGGAACAAACCCAAGGAACCTTAACAAAAGGTCTATCTTGAAAATTGATTATATAAAACCACCAAATGGACTGTTGATTGATAAAACACAATTACAAAATTCATTCTGATGTAAGGTGATCCTAGGTCAATCCTAAATCTTGCAAGTTGTGGAGATAGGATCATAATTCTAGAGCCCTGAAGAACAAGATCCTAGTAGGACTTGACAAACAAAGTGTACAAAAAAGGATTAAATACATACAAGATCCAAAATAAAAGTTATCACATAAAATATGGATATTGTGTATTGAGCATGGGGATGGACTGCATGAATCAATCACAAAGGAGTGGAAATAAGAAGGTCCATAGGTGTGGGGCATAAAAATGATAAAAATAAAGTGGCTTGCAGTAGGCACAAATGGATAAAGGTGAGCATGAAGAGGCAAGAAGAAATGTGTGCATGAGTAGAGTTCATAGGGGGCATGAAGAGGAGAAAATAAAAAGTGTGAAGGAACACACATGCAAAAGATCATAAAGAGAGCATGCTCAAAAGTCACACATGAATGGAGGGTGCAAATAGACAAAGGTTGAAGACTATGATAACAAATAGATTTAAAGGAAAATGTGTGATGGTCCATTCAAATGGATTGATTGGAAATCAATTGATTTCCAAGAACTCCTTGAGAAGGCTCCAAGCAAATAGAATATAGGGGATAAGAATAAGGGCCAAATTGAATTGGTTGGATAATGGAGACAAGGGCCCAATTTTTTTCTTTAGGTACATTAGAGATAAATAGATAAAAGAGAAAATTGATCAAATCTGGGCGGAAGGTACCCCTCTTACCAACCAAGATGACATAAGAAGGCAATTCTACTAGTTACGTAAGGGATCACTACAACAAATCCCTGTGATTAGCTCCCTTTTTTGCTTCCACCCATTGTTTTAATGTATTTTTCTACAATTTTTTGAAAAATTTGGCTCTATTTATTGGGATGGCACTATTTTTGGCATTTTTTGTATCAATTAGGACAAGTAGGGGCTAAATTAAGTGTAAATTGGTGCCAAGATTAGTGCCTAAATTAATGCCTAGAGCAGCACCCATATTAGCGCCTAAATTAGCGCCTAGGTTAGCACCTACATTAGCGCCCATATTAGCACTTGATGTAATGCCTAATTTAGCGCCTACTTTAGAGCCTGTTTTAGCACCTAATGTAGCACCTTATTTAGTGCCTAATTTAGCACCTAATTGTTCTAATCTAACATGGATTAAGGGTGTTAGAACAAAAAATCCTTCCCCAATATTCACTGGCCTTCAATTGCTTGCCTACATTTCACTTGCATCAAAAGATCTATTGCCTTTTATTTTTCATTGTATTTAACATGAAATGCAACAATTTGTGTGACAAGATCCATACTGTCACCAACATTCCCTTTGTATATACTCATTTATTCCTCCAGATAATCATAAACAAAGTAAATTTCAGCTTTACCACAATACTTTGTGTAGATTAAGGGTTGAGGTTCAAAAGATTGAGGTTGAGGTGGTTTAATGTATAGGGTAGAAGGTAGAGGTAGGGTTTAAGGTTGAGGTTGAGGGTTTAAGGGTTGAGGTTGAGGTTTAAGGTTGAGAGTAGAGGGTTGAGGTATGGTTCAAGATAAGGTTGAGGGGTCCAATGTAGGGTGAGGTATAGGGGTTGAGGGGATTGGGGTTTAAGGGTACTTGGAAGGTTGAAATTGGGGTAGAGGTAGAGGGTTTAAGGTTGAGGTTGAGGGATTGGTAGAGGATTTGGGTTTAAAGAGTTTCAAGGGTTGAGGTTCCAGTGTAGGGTAGAGGGTATGGGGATGAGAGTTAGGGTTTGATGGGGTTGAGGGTTGAGGTTGAGGGTTGAGGTTGAGGGTGAGGAGTAGAGGTAGAGGGTGGGGTTGAGGGGTAGAGGTAGAGGTGAGGTTGAGGGTAGAGGGTTGAGGGTTTACAGGTTGAGAGATTAAGGGTTGAGGGTTGAGGGATTAGGGTAGAGATTTTACTTGGGTTTAAGGGTTTAAGGGTTGAGGGATTAGGTTTGAGGGATTAGGGTCGAGGGTAGAGGGTATTGTGTTGAGGGTAGAGGGAAAAGAGTTTAAGGGTTGAGGGTTGAGGGTTTAGGGTTGAGTGTACTTTAAGGGTTTAAGGGTTGAGGGTATAGGGGACATGAAGGATTAGGGTAGAGAGGGAGGGATGGATGGAGGGAGAGATGGAGGGAGAAGTGAGATAGAGAGAAAGAGAGAAGATTAGGAGGGAGGGATAAAGATATATGAGGGTTGAGGATCTAATGCAAAAGGCCTATAGCTTGTTTCTTCCTATATAAATATGAAACCAAGGCCTAGTTTTAAATCATCATCATCATATATCATTTCCATTTCCACCAGTAGAAGTAGATAGGCTTCATATTCCACTCATCCACCTTCACATTTTGAAGACTTTTGTTATTAATGTGTATCAATTGAAGCAATATAATGGAGAACATCTTATTATCAGAGATTATCCATGACTGTGTTATCATTCTATGTTTTTCTTATGTTTTCCATACTTATTTCTTCTTATATTTGAATGAATATTAGTTATTGAGCCTCAATATTGTGCTTATGTGAATGGATATGCTGATACAATAAATAATTTACTATGGATGTTCTTAGTTACATGTTCAAAATTATGTTCAACATAAAAATGGAAACTATTTAAAAATAATAAAGTTAACAAAGTTACTTATTTAAATAATTGTGAGTTATGTGCATTAATATATTATTAACTTTTTTGTCTTCATGAACCTATGTTGATACAAAATGAATGGAATACTTGCATCCAAGTAATCCTAATTTTTCTTGCCAACAATTCATACCAAAGATTGAACAATTTAAGGATATTGCAATAGGTAACTTGTATCGACACAAATAATATTACTGAAGCATTTCAAAGTTTAGGCCATAAGAATCATCCTTTTTTAAACATGAATTGTGTTAGGATTTATCCACCAATCTTTATTTTAATCCACATTCCACCCACATCAAAAGATCTATTGCCTCTGATTTTATGATTGACTTGAAATGCAAAAATTTGTGTGACAAGATCCATTTCATAACTCATACTACCACATCCATCAATGAGTCCAAAATTCCATGGCCACCATATCCCTTTCTAAAAGTATTTACTCAACATTATTGGTATGACAATACCACATCAAGTCACTTTGCGGACGCGGCGACTGCCTATCCTAGTATTGTTTTGGCTCAAAGAAGAGGGTACAAGAAGATTTGGTTGGAGGGTGATTCTATGAACATTATTAATAATTTAAAGAATATATATCCCCCATCTTGGACAATTGGGGCCTTGATCAAGGATTCCATTGAAATTATTAAATCCTTTGATAATTTCTATATTTACCATATTTTGAGAGAGGGAAATAAGTTTAGTTGATTTCTTCACTAACTTTGGTGTTAGAGATAGTAAGGTTTGGGATTCAAATGACCCCATCCCTTATGAGGCCATGGCCATTGTTATAAATGAAAGTTAATTTAATCATTAAGGTGTGCACGTCCTTGCTCACGTGGTTGAATGCCATTAGTAAGGATGTTATGGTTATGATTTTGAGGAAAGGCTGTCATATGGCATGGAGTTCAAATTCAATATGGTATGTATGTCCTATGGCTACCTTCGCATAGATTTTGGGTGTTAGCCGCATAAGATTCTAGAGTCTTTTGTTGGATAATTCAGTTTTGGGTGGTGTCTACTGCTTCCTTCTAAGTTTCCTGTTGAGTGCTTGGTCTCTATTTTCTATTGTCATTGGTGGGGACATAAATTGTGCTGAGCCCAAATCCTGTGATACTGCTAAGCTAAGAAAGGAAGTGTGGGAGATTTTAGAAAAGGGTGGTCTAACTCCTTTCATGGAGAAACTGCATGGCAATAATCCTCAGGTTATTGAATTGTTGAGAAAGGGTGGAAAGGGAGAACCTTGGACTTGGGTGGTAGGGAAATTATGGTGGATGAGGAATTCATAGCCTAGATTAATGGCCTAGCAATTAAGGGTATAAAAGTGTACAGGGATAAGAAAGAATCACATGCCACGATGTCCCTATTCTTTAAGAAGAATGAGATTGATAACTTGAAGCCTATGAAGAGTGGTGGGTATCTGACGAGTTCCTTGAAAGCTCTTTGGCGGGATGTTGTCAAAGAAATCATGAGGTATGTAACCCTAGAAGGAAGGTACATGACCATTAACAATTACCATTTTCTATTGCTTAACCATTTTAGGCACAAGAAATGGGTGTCATTTCCCTATTATTTGCTGGTGTTGATGGATTGTGGGATTAAAGAGCATAGGAAGAATCCTAAAAACCCTGTCCTACATTCGAGGTTGAGTCTTTTGATTTATGAACATGTGAAAGCTCATGATGTCCATAAAAAACTTGTTTCTCTGAAGGATATTTCTGCTAAAGCTAGGGAGGGTTATGAAACCAAGTTAGGTGAGGAAAGGGATTCTAAGAAACTAAGGAAGAGGAGGCTTATTTTAAATAAAAATTCTAAGTCGAATAGGGATGATGGTGTTGACTATGTCCTAGATTCGTATGCCTCTTTGGAGGAGGGCCCTATATCCCCTGTTCAAGGTAAATTTGGGAAAAGGAAAATGGATGAGGAAGTGGGTTATACGACTTGCAGTGATGATGTGGAGGTGATTGTTCCTTCTAAGGGGGGCATAAACAAAAATGATATTTATGGGGAAGATTCTTCTCCTCCCCTTACATCTAGACATGTGTAGGAACCTGAGGAGGGAAGTTGGAAGAGAAGGGTTTTGAAACTTGGTCAACACCTAGAGAAGGATGTCCCTCTCTTTGTGGCTGGTGGATTCCATGGTGAGGATTTTTTGAGCACTGTCATTGGGTTGTAGAAGTAGGAGAAGGTTAGAGTTGTGGGTGGTGAATAGGCTACGAGAACTAAGAAAGTAGATGCATAGAGGATTTAGAAGAGGAAGGCTATTGCGGAGAAAATTGCCAATTCCATTTATAGGATGAAGTCTCCTGTCACTGCTAGTAAAGGTAATGATGATTTTGATGATAAGGTTCATGAGAGTTCTTTTGAAGAGGACGTTTCTATGGGAAATCGTATTGAAAATTTTGATAGGGAGGATCTTTCGTGATAGTTCCAATGTGCTTTTTAAACTATTTAAACGGTTCTTTCATGAGATCAATGGACCAATGTTTGTATTAGAATTATTGCTTGCAAGGCTGAGGACCCTTCGATCCAAAGCCAAATTGATAATTTAATGGTTGGTCTCAATATTGTTGCTAATACTGTGGTGAAGGAAACCATCAATCTAAAACAAACTATGGAGGGAAGAATGTTATCCCTTGAGGAGAAAATTGATAAAATTTGGAATGTGGTTATGAAGAGGAGAAGCCCCTAAAGTCTTGACTTTGTTAGAATCTATGATGGTCTTCTCCCCTAAAAAGAAAAAGGAAGTTTTTTCTGGTGATGTTATGGCTGCTAAGGGTAAGCTGACGAGGGAGGATTATGTTGCTGTTAAGGGTGTTGCTAAAGGTTTTGTTTTGAGTTGTGAGGTAAAAACTGGTGGGCCTAGGGTTAGGACTAGAAATAGATTGAAAAATTAGGTTGGGGCCTCGAGTATTGAGGTTTCTGATACTGGGGTTAAGGGATAGAAGCTTGCTTCTAGTGAGATGGAAGTTGAAATTTTGAACAATATGTAGTGGTGTTTGCAAGTTTCTAGTTGTTTTTTGGTTGGTGGTTTGTTGTCTTTGGGTTGATGGTTGTTTAATGTTGTTCCCTTTTTTATTTAGCTATTCCTTTTTGTAAAGGGTTTCAGGCCCCTTCATAACCTCTTTTTACCTCTAATCAAGATAATACCACATTGAGTGTACTCTCATCATAGTTCCAACGATGAACCGATGAAGGAAAATCATACAATATACATTATCGGTGTGACAACTCTCTGTCGGGCGGAATCCTAATATGGTCTCCCCGATAGACTATCAAAGCTAACTAAGATGGATTCATCAGAGTGATTAACACACATCGACAAAGCATACATTATTGTTCCCATGATAGCCTAAGTAAAAAACATTGGTAACACCACAACATATCCGAGAGAAGTGACACTATATCCCATTGATGGACCAATGCATTACACAATAAAGATGTTTAATAACAAACATGAAGTAGGAAGTGTATCGAGGGAACATGGGGCTATCAAGAAAACAAAAAATTGGTTCCCTTGATACAAGGATAAAATAATCAAGGGAAAAAGGTATTAGGAGGAATGATACCTATTGATGGAATGTGAACAGTGGTTCCCCTGATAATATGATAATGCATAAAGAGAAAATACATACCATGAATAATCAAATATAAGCCAAGGAAGGATATCAAAGAAACTAAAGTATATCAGGGAGATAGCATTTGGTGCCCCATCGATGCCTCGAAGGAAATAACAATGTATGAGTTCATCGATGAGAAAAGTGGATATTAATGGAAGTAAAACCATAGACCCTTTGATGCAATGATGATGGTTATTTTCAACTAATGTGACAACCCATATCGTTGAGATATTCAAATTAAATGTGTGTGTGTGTGAAATTTGGATCAATTGGCTAAAAATTCAACACATGTTAATAAGACATTAAATCGCAGATATGGGAGATCCCAATATTTATACTTTGAGGAGTATTTTGTGAAACCATTTCTGAAGTTGTTAGGGCATCCGTGTGATTATAACTTGTCTCCTAAAATACAAAGGTTTTTGAGACCAAAAGAGAAGGATTCTAGGAAAAAGGTGAACCATAACTGGGGAGATTCGTACACATTCTTTGATTGCATTTTGATTAGAATATATGGGTTTGAAGGAGCCCCACACTTAATACCAAGGATAGTTCTAGATAGATTGGCCTATTTAGAGATTGTAAGACAATTGGCCAAGTCATATGCAATACATCTTAAGGGGTATAGTAAGCAATCCATTATTCCTAGTACTTTATGTTTTGGAGATTTTACAATCATTGCTAGTGAAGGATATGATGAAATTGACAAAAAATTGACACACTAAAAATTTCCATTGGGAAAGGAAAGAAAGAAATTTGACACAAAAATTTTTATCAGTAAAGCAAAATTGTCACAAGGGTTTTCTAGATATGAACATCTGTTCTCAGTTGATGTATTAACATTGGCTAAAAATTCAACACATGTTAATAAGACATTAAATCGAAAAAGCTGTAAAAGAAAGACAGAATAATGCAAACCGTAATCGCGGCTTCTCGAAACCGTCTTATCCTCCTCTAACTTCAGTGTTTTATTGCTTCGAATGGCTCTCAGATCAGCAGGTAGAGCTCAACAAAATGACAACATGAAGAACGAGATAAAAATAAGAATGCATAATATGCAAAATGCAAAAAAGCTATGCTAAAATGAAAGATATTGCTGTGATATTAAAACTAATATGCATGCAAATACTGGTAAAACTATGGCTATGTAAATGAGTATACAAAGCGTGCATATGTGAGCAATTATGCAGAATGTAGGTGGATGATTAACCAAGGCTTGGATTTGCACGTACTTTTATAGAGTTTTCGAACGAGTTTGATTGGCTGAATCGATCGACGGTCCGGATTAAGCTTGTTTCGAACGGACGGCGGGAGATTTTTGAAAGTGGAGAGAAGAATGGAAGGTTTCCCTTCTCTTCGAATTTCGTCATTGAGTTTCAAAGGGAAACTTCCATTTCGAAGGATAAGATACGAATTTAGAAGGGCGAGTTAGCATGAGTTAGAAATTTTGGAAGTGGAACCGAAAATGGAAAGCCACATAATTAAATAAATTATTTTAATTATGTTTTAAAATGGAAATAGGGTGAGGTGGAAAATATTATTAAAAAACTATTTAATATTTAATTTGAGGACGAAGAATATTCCATTATTCAAATATTCAAAATATTTGAACTTTAGGATAGAGTGATAATTAAACGTAAATAAATTATAAAAATTTATTTAATTTAATCAAGCGAAAGGTAAAAGATGAGATGAAGAAGATATTCCATTATTTAAATATTTAAAATATTTAAACTTTAGAATAGAATGATAATTAAATGTAAATAAATTATAAAAATTTATTTAATTTAATTAAGCGAAAAGATGGAAATGTTAGTAATTAATTTAATTAAAGGTAGAAGAATTAGAAAAATGAATGATATAAATAAATAATTAAATTTATTTATATATAGATGACTTTGGGGAATTAATTAAATAAATCATATTTAATTAATTAACAAGCTTAATCATGACCATTTTTAGACGTATACATTTTGCCCCTCTTTGAAGTGATATGTAAAACACATTGCTTCAAAGAAAATAAGATTTTTTCCCCTGATGTGCTTTGGATATTTCTGCTGATGATGCCCCCTCAAGAGGTAAATCACAGATGGAAGGGAAAGTGGTTTAGCTCACGATAGGAAAATAAATGTCCATTTTGAAAAGAAAGTCACATTTTACCCTCGTTTTGACCTTTAAAAGGTAAAAGGTAGAAAAAGACAAGTCATTTGCACTTTTGACTATGGTGAAACTGTAGCTCTGATAGTGACATTGCAACATGGAGATTCCATATCATCGCCACCGATTCGAGAGATCGCGCCGATACCAGAGGCCAGCAGCATACGGACCACCGGTGAGTCGATCTAACCCCCTGTGCTTTCGAATTTTTTCGTTTTGAATCGTAATTTTTCAAATTTTCCACGGATTTAGTTTTAAAGTTTACGTTTGCGCGCATATAGTAAAATTTAGGCGCTTTAAAAAAAAACAGGTGCGCATACAGTAGAAACAAACGCGCATAGGGTATAGTTTTAAATTTCGTAGGAAAACTAGTTTAGCGCATCCCATAGAAACTAGCACGCATATAGGGAAGATTCAAAAATTTAGGGATAGAGCGCATATAGGGAAAAAAAACGCGCATATAGGAAAACGCACATATAGCAAAAATAGTGGCGCATATGATGAGCAGAGTGGCGCATACGGGAAAAACATGCATTGGGTGCCTGTTTTAGTGCATATGGTGAAAACAACGGCGCATATGGGGAAGCGCGCATTCCGAAAAAAGAATGGCGCATCCAGTAAATAGCCGAAATGAATGTTGCGATGAAAGTGATGATTTTGTGTTGCTTCCTTAGTCAATAGATAGGTAATTGTCATGTCATCATGTTGATATGGATAGAAATGATAGGAAAATCAAATGATCGATTGATAACCTTGCTTCCTAGGATAGAAAACAAGGATTAGATGAAACTGATATTAATTCTGATAAATTTGCTTCGTGTGATAGAAAACAAATAGTAATAGAAGGTAGGATAGATGTGATATGATATCCAGCTTGATAGAGGTGATTTGATTTGATTGATAGGACTGATTGTGTGATATGGGTCATTGATATAAGTCATTGATATGGATCTGATATAGGTCGCTGATATAGGTCACTGATAGATATGAGTCTGATTTGATTTTGTTTGAATATATGATATGATTCTGATGGATGATCGTTGTGATGAAAAATAGGAGGTTTTCAAAAACCTCCAGATTAGGGAGCGACATTCAGCAGGATGGGATAGGATCCCTGAGTTGACCCCTGCTGATAGAGCAGTGATTGATGCTTGCGGTTTGAGACCCTTATTGGTGATGCCACCGATTAGGGTCAACAGAGGATTGTTGACAGCACTAGCAGAGAGATAGCACTTGGAGCACAACACCTTTCACATGCCGATCGGTGAGGTGACAATGACTTCTGAGGATGTATACAAGATCCTAGGCATTCCAGTTGTTGGAGCCCTTGTGTATTACGATCATAAGGAGATTGGGGGTACAAATGCTCTGAGGAGAGTGTACGGAGACACGAGGATAGCCGGGTACTGGGTACCATGGGCAAACTTTCATGGATATCCAGCCTTGCCAGCAGTTTTGGGTGCTTTCATTGGAGGTCTCCTTTGTCTGGATCACCAGGCGAAGGGATTGTCAGTAGGCTGGGGTAGGATTCTCGAGCAGATGATACTACAACCGAGGAGGTATGCATGGGGGAGCTGCATGTTAGCTCACCTCTATCATGATTTGCACCAAGTAGTTTATAAAGGATCCTCTAGTTTGTCTTGTAGGGTTACCATGCTACAGATCTGGGCCTGGGAGTATTTCGCTATGACGAGGCCGGCATGCCCCAGAGTGAGGGCACGAGGCAGGCCATATATCTACACGTATTCTGAGTTCCTTACCTAGCCCAAGCTGGACAAGGTAGATTATTGGAGATGACTTCTGGATGATATAGATACGGTCATATGGCAACCATATTTGGACTGTGAGCCATGGGCTACTGATGACACAAAGATGCTCTATGTCTGTATTCCGCGGTTTCTGATAGGGAGGACTCCCTTCATTTTGGAGAGATTTTTGGCATTGCGGGTGCAGAGGCAGTTCGGATTTACGCAGGGGATGCTGCAAGGGATTGCTCATTACGCGCGGAGCAGAGATGAGGCCGGATGGGTGCCGTGTATTGTATATCAGGCTGCTTATACAGAGTATATGGCCCTAGCACCTGAGGCATGGGTGGACAGACGAGACATAGTGGATGCTTGGATGTCTGATGAGTATGCTGCCTATTTCCACACGCATCCCTTTCCATGATTTACCAGTCTGGATGAGCCAGCACCGATTTTGAGAGTACCACTACCTGGAGTAGGTGGACAGGAGGATGTGGCCAGTGGTGAGCAAGGAGCAGTTGGAGGAGAGGAGGTGGAGAGCGGAGAGGAGGAGGGGTCAGATGATGATGATGAGGGAGACGATGGCAGGGTGGGAGGACCTGCACTGGGGGGGCTGGATATCCTGAGGGGCGTGCAGATTATGCGGAAACTGAGGACAGGGATAGGGAGGTGGACAGTGATCCGGATGACCTCTTCCTCACAGCAGGGACAGGTAGCCACACTGCAGGCTCAGGTACAGACATTGCAGGGGCAGCAGGGTCAGCTACAGAGTTAGTTGTCACAGGCACAGGCTGTTATTGTGCAGTTACAGACACAGCTTGGTCAGGCACAGGCACAGGTACAGGCACAAGTACAGGCACCTGCCCCAGACCCATAGTTAGCTCAGGTGATTTTCGAGAGAGATGCATTCAGGCGACGGGCAGTAGAGGCTAAGGGCGTGGCTCAGAGACTGATGGGCACTGTAGAGAGTGCGTCATTGCGAGAGACCATTGCAGAGGGTATGGAGATGGTCAGCGAGGCTGAGTACTACAGGGTCAGATACGAGGAGCTATGCCCTCCAGAGTGCAAAGAGCCATATCCGTGATCCCATAACAGGACCCGAAGCAGATCACAGACACATACCCAGAGTAGGGGAGTGACAGGGCCACGACAGGATCTAGATGCAGGCACCAGTGGCAGACCACCTCCCTCCGGACCAACACCATCAGGAGCATCCACCAGCTAGACTTTATAGTGTAGAGCATGTATATGCCATTTTTGATCATATTTGATGTATTGGACATTGTAGTTTCATTGGACACTTGGACATTTGTATCATTTTTGATGAGTGATGATATGCAGCAGCAATGATTATTTTGATGATGATGTGATATTCATTTTTGATGTGATGATATGATATGCATTGATGTCTATATGTGATGGGTTTTGTTATGCATGTAAATGATTTGATGACTAACATGATATGCAGGATGGTTTGATTTATGATGTTTTATTATGATTATGATTATCTGATGATGTGTATTAACAATGTCATGCAGATGAATTGCCTATGATGTGTATTTTTAGACTTTGTAGTGCAGATAAAAGAGGAAATATGAATGTTGTGCTTCAGAATATGATGGGATGGAAAATGGTATGAGTGAATGAAATGATAAAATGATAAAATGAAATGGTATGGAATGGAATGTGAAATTTAGATGGAAGATTAGATGAAATGAAAATGTTAAATGATATGATATGAAATGGAATTGTTAAATGATATGATATGAAATGTTATTGTTTTAAATGATATGATATGAAGTGATAAATGGAAATGAAATGACATGATAAATGATAAATGATATGATGTGAAATGAAATGATAAATGATATGAAATGATATGAAATGAAATGACGTGATAAATGATAAATGATATGATGTGAAATGAAATGAAATGATAAATGATATGAAATGCAATGAAATGAAATGACATGATAAATGATAAATGATATGATGTGAAATGAAATGAAATGAAATGCAATAAAATGATGAATGATAAATGATATGATGTGAAATGAAATGAAATGAAATGATATGAAATGATAAATGATATGAAATGAAATGCAATGAAATGATAAATTATATGGAATGAAATGACCTGATAAATGATAAATGATATGATGTGCAATGAAATGAAATGAAATGCAATAAAATGATAAATGATAAATGATATGATGTGAAATGAAATGAAATGAAATGATAAATGAAATGAAATGAAATGCAATGAAATGATAAATGGTATGAAATGAAATGATAAATGATATGGAATGAAATGACCTGATAAATGATAAATGATATGATGTGAAATGAAATGAAATGAAATGCAATAAAATGATAAATGATAAATGATATGATGTGAAATGAAATGAAATGAAATGATAAATGATATGAAATGAAATGATAAATGATATGGAATGAAACGAAATGATGAATGATATGAAATGCAATGAAATGATAAATGATATGAAATGAAATGATAAATGATAAATGATATGATGTGAAATGAAATGAAATGAAATGATAAATGAAATGAAATGAAATGATATGAAATGATAAATGATATGAAATGAAATGCAATGAAATGATAAATGAAATGAAATGAAATGATAAACGAAATGAAATGAAATGATATGAAATGATAAATGATATGAAATGAAATGAAATGAAGAAAGGAACTAAAATGAAATGATAATGGAAATGCAAGGATGATAAAGTGATATAAAAATGAAATGAAAATAAATGATAATTAAATGGTAATAATAAATGCAATGTTAAATGAAATGATAATAAGGATGAAATAAATTGTGACCCAAAATATTGATGAAAACGATAATGGAGATGCAAATATCATGAGATGCTAATGGATGCAATAAGGAAACTAATATGAAATGATATGGAATGCACCTAATAAGATGATACCGATAATGCTACTGATGATGAAATGAAATGAAGATGAAATGCAATGGTGATGATACAAATGTTTGTATTGTCCTCCACAACCAATCGAGAATGACAGCCATTGACCCGTCAAAAATTCGTGATGCAAGATCCAGTATGCAACATTTGTATAATGACCTAAAATGAAATGCAACTAAATGAAACCAATCATTTTGTTGAGCCATTTAGTGAGCCTGCTTAAATCATCATAGAGCGTTTGAAAATGTTGGAAGTATGTACAAGCATCAAAGGGGAAATTAGCACCAATGATGACCTGAGTACAACTTTCATGATTTTTGATATAGAAAGTGAACACAAACATCTAGGTATAATTGAACCGAGATGACCTGAGCATTTCTTGCTTAAACAGACAAAGACTAACCACCATCTGATGCAAATTTGGAACTGTCATCAATGATAAATCATCACATCTCATGACATATTTGCAACAGATAAATGATTAACCTCCAGACAGTAGACAAAGAAAAATCATCCTCTTTCCTTGCCACTCTAGTTCAGTACATCATTGAGTGTGATCCAGAGAAATGATATCGAAAAATTAAACAACCATTTTTCAAAAATGAAATACTGTGATTCCAAACATTATTCAGATTAGAGATTATCCAGATATGAGTCATGATAAGGTATGCAACTGAAAGCTATTGCGATATGGATAAATGGTTGGATGTTTTGGTTTGAGTTGGTTGTTTTGTTTTGTGTGTGATTGGCTTCGATGTCATTGTCTTACTGTTGAAAGTTGATTTTCCCCCAGTATGCCCCACGTTTGCCCTAGGTATCGACACAACTTGTTGAAATGAATATGTACAATAATCAAGCCATGGTAAGACGTTATCATTCGAGGCAAATGATGAGAGCATGGTGCTGGTGTAATCCTAAGATGATGGAAAAGATGCATGAAAATGAAGGCTGAAAAAGTAAATGCAGAACATGAACTAATAGATGGATAGCTTCCAAATAGCGTCTGTTTGCCAGATTTTCACTATTTGTTTTTATTGCATCTTTCTTGTCAATAGCGCAATTTGCAGGTTTTCACCCTATAATGGTTTTTTTTTTTTTGACTTTTTCTGATTTTTTATTTCTTCAGGACTTTTTCTGATTTTTTTGATATTTCTTCAGGACTTTTTCTAATTTTTTTGATATTTTTTTCAGGACTTTTTCTGATTTTTTTGATATTTTTTTCAGGACTTTTTCTGATTTTTTTGATATTTCTTCAAGACTTTTTCTAATTTTTTTGATATTTCTTCAGGACTTTTTCTGATTTTTTTGATATTTCTTCAGGAGTTTTTCTGATGATGATGACTATCTTAGACATAATACCTTTTTAGATGCATGCTGTTGATCGGCTCGTCAAACAGGTCCCCTTCTGGCGTTGATAGCTTGTAGGCTCCTGAACCATAAACTGTGATAACCACATAAGGACCTAGCTAATTTGGCTCAAACTTTCCTTTCTTCTCTCTGTCTTATTGATTGCGTGGGTTCTCTTTCAAAACAAGATCACCCACCTGAAAGGTATGTGGATTTACTTTGTGATTGTAGCTGCGAGACATCATTTGTTGATAAGCTTTCAAATGATCAGCTGCTCTTTGTCTCTTTTCATCTAGGAGTTCTAGTTCTTGGAGTCAGGAAACTCGGTATTCATCATCTGTTGTTAGGCCTTTCAATGATACTCTAAGTGAGGGAATCTCCACTTCTAAGGGAAATATGGCTTCTGCTCCATAAACAAGGGTGAATGGCGTTGCTCCTGTTGGCGTGCAGATACTGGTTCTGTAGGCCCATAGAGCAGGATTGAGTTGAATGTGCCAATCCTTCCCTGATGTATTCACAGTCTTTTTCAAGATTTTCAATATAGTTTTATTTGAGGCCTCTGCTTGGCCATTCCCTTGTGGATAATAAGGTGTTGAGTATCTATGCTATATGTGAAATCTCTCACAAAGTTCATCAACATCCTGATTTTTGAACGGACGTCCATTATCCGTAATAATAGAGTTAGGAATGCCATACCGACAAATAATATAGTTAAGTATGAATGATGATATTTGTTTGTCGATAACTTTAGTAAGAGGGACTGCTTCAATCCACTTGGTAAAATACTCTGTTGCTGTGATGATGAATTTATGCCTGTTTGATGAAGAAGGATGAATCTTGCCCACTAGATCTAAACCCCATTGAGAAAATGGCCAGGTTGGTGTAAACGGTTGGAGTTCTTGTGCAGGGGCATGAATGAGATTCCCATGGATCTGACATTTTGAACATGTTTTCACAAAAGTGAATGATTCTCTCTCCATTGTAGGCCAGTAATAACCCATTCTAATTAAATTTTTAGATAAGGTTAGTCCACTTGAATGAGTACCACAGATGCCACCATGAACTTCTTGTAAAGCTTTGTTAGATTCCTCACGTTCAAGACATTGGATTAAAGTACCATCAAGACCACGGCGATAAAGGGTGTCAGCGATAAGAGTGTAGTGGGCGGATTAGCGGATAAAATTGTGTTTTTGGTTACAGGATAAATCAGGTGGTAAGATGTCATCTTTGAGATAGTCATAAATTTTTCCATACCAAGGCGAATCAGATCCTACTAGGTGGCAAATGATTTGGCTTTTGGGTGTATCATAAGCAGGTGTAAATGATTGTTCCACTAGAAATTCATAACGATTCTAAGTTTTTGGGAGCTATAACAATGATGCGATCGTAGCCATGGCATCAGCTGCTTTGTTATCAATCCTTGGAATTTGTGTAAATTTAATGTCCACAAAGTATTTCTTGAAATCATCTACCATCTTTTTATATGGTAATAGTTTGTCATCTTTAGTTTGATAGTCATCATTGATCTGATAAATGACCAACTGTGAGTCACCATACACCTGTAACTCTGTTATTCTCCACTCCAGTGCTATCTTGAGTCCAATGATTAATGCCTCATATTCAACTATGTTGTTGGTGCATGGGAACATTAGCCAATATGAACGAGGAATGGTATGCCCTTGAGGGGTGACAAAAAGTATGCCTGCTCCCAATCCATGTTGAGTGAAAGAACCATCAAAATATAAGGCCCACGTTTGTTTAGATTCTGTAGTGAATACATCTGCATCTGGAAATTCAATGTGCAAGGGATGATCTGCTTGTAGTGGTGCCTCTGCTAATTGATCAGCTATAACTTGTCCTTTGATGGCCTTGCAGTCAACATAGCGTATGTCAAATTCACTTAGAATCATTACCCACTTTTCTAACCTCCCTGTCAATGATGCTTTGCTCAACAAATACTTGAGTGGATCAATCTTCGAAACCAAATTGACTGTATGGGTCAGCATGTAATGCCGAAACTTCTGTGAAGCAAAAACTACTGCCAAACAAGCCTTCTCAATAGAAGTGTAATTGAGCTCATGACTTGTTAATGTTCTACTGATGTAGTAGATTGCACGTTCCTTTCCAGTAGTGTCTTCTTGTGCTAGCAGTGCCCCCAGAGATGTTTCTGTTGCAGCAATGTATAAGATGAGTGGTTTGTCTAGATTTGGTGATACGAGAATTGGTGGAGTCATTAGATATTGTTTGATTTTTTGAAAAGCCAATTCACATTTGTCATCCCACTTGAAAGGAACATTTTTATGCAGTAGATGTGTGAATGGTAAACTCTTGTCAGCCAATTGTGCGATGAACCTCTGTATAGATTGAAGTCGTCCTTGTAGTGATCTTAACTAGCTGATGTTCTTTGGTGGGGGCATATCCATGATTGCTTGAAATTTTGCTGGATCTACTTCAATTCATTTTTCTAAAACAATGTACCCCAAGAGTTTTCCAGATTTGACCCCAAAAACACATTTCTTAGGGTTGAGGCGAACTTTGAATTTTTGTAATCTTGCAAATATTTTGGACAATACTTCAAGATGTCCTTCTCTGGTGTATGATTTTTCCAATATTTCATCCACATAATCTTCCATGAAGACATGCATCATGTCATGAAATATTGTAGTCATGGCTCTTTGGTAGGTAGCCTCAGCATTCTTCAGACTGAAAGGCATGACGTTCCAACAATAAGTCCCCCATGGACATGTGAAAGCTGTTTTCTCCTGGTCTTCAAGTACAATCTTGATTTCGTTATATCCAGAAAAACCATCCATTAATGAATACATGGCATGGCCAACTGTTAGATCAACTATAGTGTCAATGTTTGGTAATGGAAAATCATCCTTAGGGCATGCTTTGTTGAGATCTCTGAAATCTGTGCATATTCTGATAGTTTTATCTGGTTTGGATACATGTACAATGTTAGAAATCCATTCTGCATAGTCAATTGGTCTTATGAAGCCTACATCAAGAATTTTTCTTAGTTCTTCTTTAACCAATAATGCAACATGAGGGTGCATTTTTCTGAGTTTTTGCTTTACCGGTTTGACCCCTGGTTTGATAGAAAAATGATGCATGATAAGATTAGGATCAAGACCAGGCATGTTAGCATAAGACCATGCAAAATTGACCTGATTTTCTTTCAAGAATTCCATGAATTCTGGTATTTCTTTTTCAGTCATTGATGCAGCTAACTGTAAAATTCTTGGTTTGTCAGAAGTTTCAAGATCAACAACATTTGTAGGCTCAATCAGAATAGGTGATCACTCATGGTAGTGCTCCAGGAGAGTGTCAAGAGTCCCATCATTTGGTGCCTCAAAGAGGTTTTCACCATCTGATGCACTCTTTATTTTATCTTTTGTTTGATCTAACACTGCCAGATTCTGGTTTTCACCATTAGATCTTTTTTTGTTTTTATTTTTGCAGCTGGGAGACTTGACACTCTCCTGATAAAAAATTCTATGTCAAAAATCACTGGTGGAACAATCATTTGTATCTTCTGTGGAAAGGAAGTTTACAATAGCTTCATCACTTGGAAACATGGGTATGTTAATAGATTCAGTAGAATCCCAATCAATGAGGTCAGGATAGAGTAACAGTAGTGGGTCGTTAGGTTGTGTGAGATCGGTTATGGTTAAGGTCATGACAGAGTGATCTGTAGGATCCGAGGTATAAGGTGGATCAATGATGGTACTGTCCTCATGATAGTCTTGTTCGTTTAGATATGATTCGGTATCACTAGAATCATAGTCAACCTGTGGTTCAAATTCTCGCGGTTGGGACCCTGAACCTTGTCCTTCAATTAGATTTGGGGCATATTGGTGTATTATATCAACCTCTTTGTCTCTCCAGAACTCATCATTGTAAATGGTGTCCCATTCATATTCAGCAGAGTCTGTGTCAGAATTGTTGTCTAGGAAATTCTGAATTGTTGTCAAACATGCCTCTTGTGAATCTAAGCTTTCTTGCAATACAAAGACAGTGCTATGCAGTTTTTTTTCTTTGGAGTTATTTTCATAACCCAATCCAGTTTTCTCTTTGGCAGTGAGTCCACGAAGGTGAATAGGTTCAACTACTCCCTCCTTCCTTTTTCCGATAGGTCCTTCATCATAACCCATCTTCTGCATGATTAAATATCCTTTTCCATATTTGTCTGTGGGTAATTTGACATTAGAAACTACTTCATCTTCCTCTTTATAGAGCCAATTTAGAATTTCAGTATCCTTAGGGTTTTCCATGGGGAATTTTTCTTTGATGAATTGCCCATTAAATTTTGTAATTGGCTCTATTGGCATTTGCTTTGATGTTGATGCTGCTGATATTTGGTGTTCCCTGATAGATGGTTGTCCATGTGATTGAGGTGATGTAGGTAAATTGACAAGACAAAGAGAGTATTCTCCAACTCCATGATCCTTGAATTTCATCTTTTTGTCAAAGCTATTGGTCAATTGACTGATTTGTGTGTCAATCTTTAGAGAAGTACTAGTATGAGCTTCTCGATTATTAGGGACCAAAGTATCTTGACTGAATTTTACGTTGGCACAAGTTTGAATGTTGGAATTATCAACAGGTATCATGATTTCTTGTCCATTATAAGGAAACTTGAGACATTGATGGTAAGTTGATGGGACAGCTTGCATTTCATGGATCCAAGGATGACCCAACAAGATATTATATGCCAGATCACGATCCAGTACTTGACAAAAGGTATTCTTTATAACAGGACCCACTCTAATTGGCAGCATGATTAGACCTTTGGATGCTCTTTCTTCATCATCATAGGCTTTTATGGTAATCTTTCTTCTGAAATCAATAGAGTCCTCAGAAAATCCTAAGGCTTTGACCAACTTTAAGGTACATATGTTCAAACCAACACCTCCATCTATTAGAACTTGTCTGATGCGAAACTTATGGACCATGACTTCTAAGTACAAAGAGGAGTTATGAGGATGAGTTATGGAAACGTCATCTTTATCAGAAAATGAAAGACAAGTGGGTGAGGACAAATGCCCTACCATGGCTTGAAGTTGATTCACATCTAAATCAGTAGATACGTTGGTTTCAATGAGGGCCTTTTCAAGAATTTCTTTATGGGCTGGAGAAATCTTTAATAGTTCCAAAATAGAAATTTGGGCGGGGGTTTTTCGAAGTTGATTGACCAAATCATATTGATGTTGAGGTGAGGGTTCAGTGGATTTTGAAGAAGCGCCTTTTAGGAAAACTTTTTCCTGCGCTCTTGTTGTTGCATTGACTTCTCTATATTCCACCTTCTGGTTGACTTTTATGACATTCACCCGCTCGTCGTCCGCATAAAGATGATTAATTATATGATCATCTTTGATGTGATTCACCTTTTTTTTAGAAGACTCACATTTTTGATAATTAGGTAAAGGATTACGAAATGCTTGGTGGTCTGCATTGGTTTGTTGATTTCCTTCTATTGTGATGATATCATTGTCAATCAAGTCTTGAATAGCGTTCTTCAAGGCTTGGCAGTTGTTGCTGCAATGACCCTTACATCGATGATAATCACAATAGTATGTCTCATTCCATGATGGAGGCTTTACACTGGGTTCATAACTCCATTGAGGCGGCAAAGTAATGACATTTTTGGCCATCAACTCTTTGAATGCAGATTCTAGGGATTGACCCAATGGAGTAAAATTTCTTCTATTCGAGAAGAATGAAAATCTTTGCGGATTTGAATTTGAGGTGTTCTCTAAAGAATTTTGATTGTTATTGTTTCCTCGGTAACCCTGGTTGTTGTTTGAAGTCCCTTGATGGGGAGTGGAGTGTTGATTTGTATTGTTCCTTTGAGGAGGAGGATTATTTCCGTGTAGTGAGGACAAATGGTTTGGTTGAAGCATGATTTGCATCCACAACACCATCATTCACCATATTTTTGTTATGGGTCCAGAATTTGGATTTGTCCTGATTATGATGGTTGGATGAGCTAGGATTTTCTTTGTCATGTTTGATTATGCCTCTTTTGACCAAAGCATTTTCAATAGTTAAGGCATCTTCGATCATTTTCTCAAAAGAAGAGGGACAATGTAAGTTCAAGTGATAGCTCATTTCTGAATTTAAACTGTTGATGAAAGTAACCATCTTTTCTTTCTCAGGGACAGGACGTGGGTATCTGGCAAACATTTTTCTCCATCTCTGAAGAAATGTAATGAAAGGTTCACCCAATTTTTGTGCAACTTTACAAAGGTCTATCATGGTGATCTGATGTTGTATGTTGTAAGTATACTGTGATATGAATAGGTTGATCAATTCTTCAAAGGTTCTGACGGGAGGTGTGATCTTGGATAACCATTCCATAGAGTGCACTCCCAGACTCCTAGGAAATAATCACATCAAGTAAGTATCTTCGTAAGCAATTCCAATGTCAGGTTTCTGAAGTCTCTAACGTGATCGATTGGATCCGTTTTCCCATTATAGCGATCAAATTTTGGCATTTCACAATGCTTGGGAAAAGGAATCATGTTTAAACCTCTGTCAAAAGGATAAGGACATATATCCTCCAAAGTGTATTTCTTTGTAGTTGTTCCCCCTTGTAATTCTCTAACTTGTCCTTGAAGTGCCTTGATTTGTTGGGTCAAGGCACTAAGATCTGAAAGGGGTGTTTCTTCAGGTTTATTTTTCAAGTTTTCTGTGTCAAAGTCATGAGGTAATTTAGCCTCTTGTTCGGCTAGATAGCGAAAATATTTTTCCTTGTCTCGCTGCAAGATCTTTTCAATGGCTTTATGGAATTTTGGATCTTGTTCAGCCTCTCTAAGACGTTCTTCTTCTTGTTCTTCATCACTATCTACTTGATTTTTATCTTTGTAATTATGAAAAGGATTTTCTTCTCTATTTTCCATGTTGTTGTTGAAAAGTGGATTTTGATTTATGCTGAAAATGGGATTACTGTTTTCCCCTTCTTCGTGAGTATTCTGAATATGACTTTCTTTTTGGTTTGTATCCTTCAATTTGTTATGTTGAGATCTTGTGGAGATAGGCATATGTTTTTGAAAATTTCCTCTAAACTTAGATCATGGTTTTTGACAAGTGCAACAGTGATGATATCTTGATCTAATAAGATATGTAATCTTATGATATGATCAAGGATGCCCTTAACTTATTGGTTGTGGCTTCCAAGATGATAAAGGATTTCAGAATCCTGTTGAGGGAAGTTGAACCAAAAATTAGAAAGCTGTTTTTGAAAGGTGCACTAAAAAAGATTTTGATCTTTGTTTTCAAGGAGACTTTCTCAAGATCTTTGAAGAATATGGCTTGGGTGTGAAGGATATTCTATAGAAGGTTGTGGTATGTTGTCAAATTCAAGAGGTTGGTTATGATTATGCCATTGTGATAGAGCTCTTCTTTGATAATAAGCTCGGGAATCTAAGGGATCTACAGCATATTCATCAGTGAATCCGCTAACAAAATCTTGATATCTGTGAAGAAATCCTCGATAGTGAAGCAAGACTTGTCGACTTTTGTACAAGAATTTTCTCTTTTGCAGTGTTTTCTTGTATCCTAACGGTTTCTTGGGTTTTCTAATCCTTTTAGACAATGATTTCTTGGGAAACTTTGTTGACCCAATCCCTAAGCATGGAAGAAAGGTATTGGGAAATGTTTTCAAAACAATGATATGACAAAATTCCTAAGTGGCTCTCAGTTGTTGTTCTTCATGTTTCTTTTGGATAATCTCTTTATCTGAATTAATGTAATGGAAGACACAACAAACATTTTCAAAAATAGTTGTTCTAAAGGCCCTATACTGACATGAAGTGTTTGATCAAAAAAATGTTTTTCACCAAATGTTTTCACCGGTTTTTCACACGGCTGATTCGAGAATGAGACTCCTCTTAAGTGCTGCGTGGGTCATTCTAGTGATCAACGACCCACATCTTAGAACTACGTTAGC
>VDFB02075388.1:0-11611 GCA_007258455.2 Sequoia sempervirens
CTTAATGATGATTAAGGGTGTGCACATGCTAACCCTGGTTAATTAGAAGAAGATGAAAATAATTAAAATGGATTAGGGACCAACTTGCAAAAGTTGGAGGATGTGACCATGAGAGAGAAAAGATGAATTAAAAAAAGAATTTTAATTCAAAAGGGGAATATGACTAAATTAAATAAAAGGGCATATTTATTCAATTTAGAGGAGAAAGAGGGGAAAGGTATTAAATTGAATACTTTAGGACCTTTGTACAAGATGCAAGGTATTAATTAAACAATTGGCTTAATTAATATTGACAGAGGGGATGAGCAACTGGATGAATAAGGAGACGCGTTTGATCATATGGAAGTGATCAAAATTGTACGTCTACTATATACAAGTAACTATAAAGACTAGTTTTAAACAGTCAAGAAGTAAATCATTCAACACTAATACAAACAAGGGAACAATTTCCTCATGCCTATGATAAGTTTTCCAATCAACTAGTTGTAGTTACAACAATTCCAAAACTACAACTAACCTAGAATCGATCCTTTAGCAAAGACTCAATTAACCACTATCTCTCAAGTTGGAAAATACTTCTCTCAATGATAACAAACTATCTCTAATGCTCAAAGCTCTCACTCATTGTATTTTGGTAGATTATTTTAGATAGAAATGTATATAAAATGCAAGAACATGCTCAAGGAATAATGCATAGAAGAATGTGTCCAAACAAATGAAATTGCTCCTCTATTTATAAAACTTGGTAACTACACAACCTATGGATTAGGCATGAAACTTGATAGAAAATTGCATGCATAGAAACACATCTATCTTAGCTAAAAGGTAACAAACATGTAAGCACATACTCAGCTTGAACAACTATAGATCAACCCTGTTGATCGACAACAATTCGACACCAATTCAAATCTCCATATGATTGAATTTGGTTTGCAATTTCAAATGGACATATATAGGTATATGGATTTAAAGGTGGGGAAAAGGCTTCATATTCACATACAAATTTGATGCAATTTCCTTTACATCTGAAATAGTCAACATCATCTTTACAACACCAAACTTATATCGATTAAATCATAATATGAGTCGATTCACTCATTAAATTGATTTGACAAAGTCATTGATATGTGTGTTCATGCTTTTGCAGATGTTGGTCAATGCAAAATAACATGGCACTTATAGTTTACTAAGTCCACAGGCTTCCTCAAAAAAGGCGTTGACTTATTCTCTAATTAAACCTCGACTTAATGGTTGCTCTTTGTTTGCTTATTACAAACTCTTCTTTTGCAAACAACAAGATTAAAATGTAGCTAAAGAATAAGTCACATCTTTATCAAAATTTGGTCTTTTATTTAATTATAAATTGGTTGATATTCATTTCTTTAGATAGGCATTCTCAAAGAAAATATCATGTATATATGTATATATATATATAGATATATATATATATATATATATATACACACATACATATATATACACTTATATATATATATATATATATTTTCCCCACACATATATGTGTGTGTATATGTGTATATGTATATGTTAGTATATATCCATCTTTATCATATATCAATAAATCTTTTATATATAATCAATATAAAAATGAATACATCAAGATAGAAATCATATTGTTATATTAATATATATATATACATGTAATTATACATTCATATGGGCATGTCCATTTGCCATCATATGCATATATTGATACATATATACATATGGATATATGTATATACTTTATATATATATACACATTTGATTCTCACACCAAACATGCATAATTAAAGTTAACTCAATTATCTTTCCAACCATACCATGTGCAAGTCATACAAAGGTTGTACATATCCATACCACATGAAATAACATGGTTGTTATAGGAAAAATGCATAGAAAATTTGTTCTAAATTGATTCTAATTTTCATTCTCATATTTTCCAACCTTCCCAAGCTTTGGATTCATGTTTACAGCATGTATTTATGCTTTCTCAAGAATTTTCCAACTACCAACCACCTACAACTAACTTCCTAATAAAAGTTGTAACCTTAATGAACTTTTGACAATGGTGATCCCACAATACTAGTTTATAATTTTTGGTCAAACTAGACACTGAATTGATTTTTTCTAATTAAATCTTCACTTTCAAGCACTTATAGCAGCTAAACCGTGAGGAATTTGAAGATGATGAAAACTAGTGATTTGTGATATTTTTTATGTAGATTCTATATATATTTATTTCAAAAAATTTGGAATCATATTGCACTTCCTTTTCCATCTCCTTTGAAAACTAGTTTTTTTTAGTAAACGCCATTTTTGAGTGACACTCACTGTATAACACAACATTTTTTCCATGAAGGATAAAATTCTATTTTTTTCAAATTTATATTTGTAACTATGATATCTAGTGCTTCGAATTGGTTTAATAGTGTTTTATTAAATATTTTTTCCTTAATCAAGTTTCAAAGTCAAACCAATTATAATTAAGACATAGGTGGACCGTATAACACAACTTTTTTTCTATGTATTGAATTTTTTTTTTTGTTGGATCAAGGATTTCAATAGCTGGTGCACTCATGGTTTTCAATTTTTTGTTATAATCTTTTATTTTTCCACATGTGCAGAACAAAGAGCTTGATTTTTGGTGAAAAACCTACATTCACAAGAAATAAAAAATAGATATAATAATAAAATTAAATTTATTTAAAATTATACTTTTTGGGAAGCTTATAATATGGACTACATACATACAAACAAATAATTTTAAATGAATTCATTTGATCCCCCAAAAGGTAAATGAAAAGTGGTTTTTTATCAGCATTTTGATAGGTGTAAAGGAGACTCCATTATAGGTATGGTTTAAAACTAGCATGGTTCTATCCAAGGGGGTTTGATCTAAGGTAGTTTGATCAAACCCTCTTCAATTGGAATGCTTTGAATGGAATTTTTAAGGCTTGAATCATTATATTTTCTAAAAATATGTGTTTTCATCAAAAATCAAAATCTCTCAGAAATTGTAAACCAGCTTTATGGGATCACATGCAATGACAACTTTTACAATTTTGACAATTTTTTGACATCATTTGTATTATTACTCCAAAACATTCTAAAATGGTCTAAAATGACTCCAAATGATCATTAATGGTCCAAAATTACCTTATTTACATCATACAACACAAAACAAGGAAAAAAAACCCAAATTTGAGCATGAGGGTGCTCCTGTACCACACTCCCAAGGGAAAGAAAAACTCAAGTCCACTTGAGTGCAGGGCTTCTTTTTCTTCCTGGTCTTCCATTTCTTCTACAATATTACCTTGATTTATTCTTGGATTTGTCTTTGTGTCTTCCACTTTTTTTTCTCTACGTTGTCTTCTCAGGTCCTTCTCTTTTTTCTTCCTTGCAAGGTATTCCTCTTTTGGAGTCTTCCTCTAAACCTAGTCTCTTTCAAGAGCCTTCTTCTCAGTGAGTTGTATCTCCTAGTATAACAAACCTACTCATACATAGTCCAAGAAAAGATTAGAAATAAAATATTGAGACCTTGAGGTGTCATCTTTGTCTCCTTGCACTAGAAACTCCACTTCAACACCCAAGAGATCCTCAATGTCTGCTACATTTGTATAACAATCTTCATACAGTGTATATACTTCTCCTTCTTTAGACTCTTTTCCATCTTCATTTTCATTTTTTGCACATGTACAAACATACTCACAAAAAGGCTTAGTTTCAAAAACACAAGATTTTATTGTCTCTTTATATTCTTCTAGCACCCTTCCTTTCAACATATCTTGCAACTCATCCATTTTTGTTATTTTTTTCCTTCTTCTCCTCTGAATGATCTTTTTGATAAGCCACTTTATCCTCTTTCTTATTGGTAAATTCCAACCACTTTCTTGGTTTGATTTCTCAAGAAAATGTTGCATCTCAAGTTCCATTCTCTCTTCAATTTATTTTTGATTTTTTTCTATTTGTTCCAAGGCTATCCTCAACTCTATGATCTCTTGCTCAACATTTGTTTGATTTTTCTTTTCATTTTTCTTCTTCATCTCACTTCTCTTTTTTCTCATAAATTTTTTCTTTCTTGGTAACTCCTTTCTCTTTAAGTCTCCATTGAAAAATATTCTCAACATTTCCATTCTCCTTTCAAAAAAAAGTCTTTTTCTCCTTGCTTCTTCTTGTCTTTGTGAAACCTCGCCTAGGTTTCCTCCTTTTTTTACTACCTAGACTTTTGGCATCCAAGTTCTTGTTCAACCTAACGAAAGACAACACATAAAATTCAAAAACTTATCTTGACCACATATTTGGGCTCTAATACCAATTTTATGTAGACTATGGGTAATCAAACTCAAAACAAACTTAAAAAAGTGCCTATGTTGATGTAGGAGCATCCAACGGTGTATGGCAATCTTGAATCACCTAAAAAATAAAAATTGTTATTTTCTTTAGTTTTTTTTAGTCCCATAATGACACTTAAGGGGTTTTAGACTTTCAAGCATAAGAAATAGCAAAAAATAGGCAATTACTATTTTTAGTAAGTCAACCAAAACAAGCTTGTGTGGACATTGGTGGAACACTTAATCTTCATCATTCCATTTCTACTATGTTTAATCCTATGAGTTGTGATCCTTCAGCATTATTGGGTTTTATGGTTTTGCCACTCATTTCACTCATATCATTTCTCTATTCTTTTCATTGGCTCATGTTTTCCTATTGATTAACTGCACCAAGTCACCGTCTAAGTTAAGTGGCTTTGGTGACACTCGCCATTGTTTTGTATTGGATCCATTTTTCAAGTCACCAGATCTTCCTAGGAAGGTGTTTCCTAATAAATGACTTATGTGCATGTGTGGCTTTATAATTTATGAATTTTGTATTCACAATCTATCACTCATTGTGGGCTCTATTATGGGATTCTACATTCAATTGGTGATGAGTGATGCCCTTCCACTAGCATTGTGGAGATCTATAATTATGAGCTCATCGCCCATTGTGGTTCATGCTTCATCCACCATAAAGAAATCAACGATGAGTGATATATTATTTTCTTTCCAAGCTTGGTTCATCACCTGTCGCATGACTTTTTGCTTCTTTATGATGGTAACTAACAATGAGCAATGTTTGAATTTTATGACTATGGGCTATCATCTCCTATCACGAGTTGTGTCCTCAGGTTTGGAGGGTAACACATGATCAGTGACATGGTTACCTTTTGTAACTAATTTTCGGTATTTACATTATTGCCAATTGGTCATCGCCTTTTGAAGAGTAACCCGCAACCACCGATGGGTTGAGTTTTCCCCATCGTGTGGGCATAGTTTACCACTAGTTGGGTCTGTTTGCTAGGGGAAGGACCCGCAATGAAAGATGAAGAGTGGAGACCCTTTGGTAAAATATTTAGATGGTCATATCGATGGCTAGTGGCTCATCACTTTCTCTTTAGACACTATGTGATGATGTTTTGAGATGAATTTCAAATTGGCGATGGATAATGTTGTAGAGATATGGTTGGGATTTCTCCACGACTCTAACAATTGACAACAGACAGGGAAAGGATGATCGGGTAAAGATGTTAACAGACACATGGTTGCTTTAAATCACTTCTTCATTGTTTCCTAGTAGGGCCCATAAAGCAAGTGGTGATTTTTAATCTACCTCATCAATCAAGTTTTAAATCTACAATAATAAATGATGGAGATTTGACATGCAGTACTGGAATTCTTATTTACATGAGTGAGTTGAGATGAACATTAATTGCAAACAGCCAAGTATGCTCTCTTATTTAATGAGTATTTTTTGTAGATGAATCAATTCATTTGTAAAGTTATAGCTAGAGTCTGAAATTAATTGCTATGACTGCAGGTGAGAGGGAATTGTAAGAGGTTGTGAGTGTAAGTTTTTCTAGGGTAGTGGCACACTCTAACTTGGGTCATGAATAATTTTGTTGTATATATGTGGGGATTGTCTAGAGTTGTGGTCTTCATCCTTTTTCACCACCTATGCCGATTATTGTGCTATTCAGAGAATATGAGTGAACCCAAAACTCCTATTTAACTAGTGTCGAGGTCCTAGACATTAAGTATGCAAGAGATAATTGCATACATGTTGGAGGATAAACTTCCTTTGACTGAGGTTCCTATTGTTCCAAAGAAGAGGAGGAGTGTGCATGAAAGAAAAGAGAAGGTGGCTATCAGGAGCACATATATTCCAAGGAGCCGAATTATTTCACATAAACCAACTATTGGAAAGGAGAAGGGACCTCTATTTGTGAAATAATTAATGAGGTATGGTTTGGAGAAGCCCATCACTCCAATTTGGTCTCTAATGGCTTGTCAAGTGATGAGGGAGGAGTTGGCCCTATCCCTAGCCAGTGCCCTACCCCCCTAGTGCCATATAGTGACTTTGAGAATGATATTGGGATTGCAACTTCACCCTCTATGTTGTGACCTACAAGGGTGGTTACTATGTGGCTGACAAAACCAAGTAACACCTATGTCTCCTACTAGTGGTGTGGGGTTTTGGGTGATGTGATGTTGTGGCTTTTTGATGGTGGGATCTACAGTTCCTTTTCATGGTGACTGGTTCATGGACGCGTGTTGATAATTGTGATTGTGGTCAGTTCCAGTATTGGTGAACGTGCCAATTTTGTGGATTCCTTTTGGAAGGCTTGTGTGCATCTTCGACAAATGGGTTGATTCTCATTTTTCCTTTTTTCTTTCCCCATGCTTGTGGAATGATTAATGTAATGGTTTGGCAATTAACCCCATTGAAATGAACTTTGAAATGAATATGAAATGTAATTACATTTCGATTTGGATGCTTTTTTGCTCCCTTATACTATAAAATGGATTTCACAGCTCAATGTAGGGGATTCTAGTCTAAAATCTTTTCAGTCTAGTGTTTTCTTAAGTATAAGTTGACTGTAGTAAGCAACGATAATGCTAAACACTTGATGAATTTACTGGTGAATTGTCTCAGGTTTTAGGTTATATGGGTCATGATCTTAATAATTTTTATATCGATTACTGGTATTAGTACAGAATTCCAAATTCCAAATTATGTGCTCTCCTATGTCTATTTTCATAGATTATAAATGAAATTATCAAATATCTTTTCATCTATCATTAATTGTTCAAGTGAATGCATGGCGTGATTTCTTTTCTTTAACTCAAAGGGTTAAATAAATTGCTTAGGAAAATTCATGGGTGTGTGAGAATTTACAAGGATTTGGTAAGAAATAGTGTTTGGATAACATAAGTCTTTGCAATGTAAAGCATTATAGAGATAGTTTAAATATATCAGAGTTAGATAATTGGTGTATTTATGGTTGTTTCCTATTTGACTCCATTCACCAAATTTGATGAGGAACTATTGATTTATTTCTTGTTTAGTAATAAAATAAATGAATCCCATATTAAGCCGTTGACATAGAATTAGAACAATTTTTTATAAAATATTTGACATATATTCACATTCTTAGCAACATAAACATTAATTCATTAAAAGATCTGCCAACTCTTTAATGAAGTTAGTGTGATTGCATTAGAAGGAATGAATATTTAATGAAGTGTTCTTAAAACTTGATACACCAAAAAAACACATTAAAGAATACCCTCCTTGGTCCTACAAAGCCTAAAGTGTAGAAATAGAGACCTTAGAAACATTATTTACTGTGTTGGCCTCTAGTCATTGGTGATTTTTGAATATATAGAGGTTAGAATCCTTTTATAAAATTCCAAAAGGTTAGTTGTTAAAATCGCCAATAGAAATGGCGACTCTATTGGGGAAATATATCTTCATCCTCTAGTTGCAAATGGTTGTAATATAGAGTCACATGGTGATGAATCTGGGCTTTTAGTTCAAATTTAATACATTTCTTGAACCTGGTTAAAATATTTGTAGTAGTAAAGTGTGTAATTTGACAGTGACTCTGCTAGTGAAGTAACACAAAATTTGATCCACTTTGAAATATTTCAATTTATTCGAAACATAGTCTTGTAAAGAAGAGGTGGGGACTCTGATTTGAAGAATCTGACAAAGAATACAATAGAATTCAGATCTGCATACTTCAAGACCAAAAGTCAAAATCTTCTCTAAATGCTAGGTATTTTCATAAATCCAAGGAAATATTATTATATTTGTAGATAATTTGTGAGAATTTTCAAGATCTAGGCCATAAATGTTTCCCAATTTGGTGAAATAGCACTAAAATAGGGAAAGGAATGATACCTTTCCATAATATTAAAGTACATTTGCAATAAATGTTGAAATATTTCATATTCATGAGTACCACGTGTTGAATAATATTATGCAAGGAAGTAATAGAATATCTATATCATAAAGGCTTACTCCCATAAAATAAATTTTGGTTACCCTTTTGATGATAGTAACAAGACTAAAAAAGGATAGAATGAAGCATCTTGTCCAGTTGTACATCTGGAACAAAAATGAATACAACCACACATGATAAATACCCCTTGTCACATTATAGGAATTTTAGTACTGAAAGGTACAGGACCATAGATTTAAGTGATGTTGTAGGTTACCCAAATATTATACCACCTAAGGTCAGGGATAAAATACCAAAATTCAATGATGAAAAGTCAGAGTCAGCAAGCAAACATGTGCAGGAATTTGCTGATGTAATGGGTGACTATGAGATTGATTGTGAAGATGTGGTTATGAAGTTATTCGTTCAATCCCTAAAAGGAGATGCAAGGGATTGGTTCTCTTATTTTCCAATGTCTTATATACATTGTTAGAGTGAATTGAATACAATTTTCATGGGATAGCTTGGTGAGAGGATAAACCCAAGCATTGCAAGGAAGACTTTCATGGATATCTAAAGGGGTAAAGAGGAGTTGATCTTTGCTTTTAACCTTAGAGTTGTGAAATTCATAAGAGAAATCCCTGAACACATAAGGCCAAACAATGCAGAATGTCTAGTTGTATATTTAGGGTCATTTGATAGTAAGATGGGTTCCTTGCTGAGGGATAAAGGGCCTGCTACTTTGTAGCAAGCTTATCAAAGTGCCATGGATATTGAGAACAATCTGAAGTACTCAATAATGAGGGGACATGTGATTGCAAATATGAATGGCTCTAGTAGGACTCAAGTTGTTAAGCCAGGTCAATCAAGAAGTAAAGGTGTTTGTTAGAGTGAGGAGCTTTTAGATATTGTATCTACACTACTTCCCAGAGATGCAGAACATGAACAATCATCAACCTCACTTCAACCTATATCAATAAAGGATGATTTTATTCTCTCTATTAAAATTTTTTATGAGATAAAGAGAAATGCAAATGAGTCCCCATATGACTTATTCTCAAGATTCTTAGATATTCTAATAGAGATACCCAAGAGTTTTAGGCATAATGATTTAATGTGCATTAATTTGTTTTGTGAGGCTTACAAATCAAGAGCAATCCAATGGCTTGAGAATCAGAAACCTTGTAGCCTTGACCAAGTAATGGATTGGATAAACACTATGGAACATTCTAAGCATGGTTATGTACCCTTGGTTGTTTCCAAGAATGGTAGTAATATTTTCTATAGTGAAGAAAACCATAGGCTAAGACTGACACATCAAATAGGAGTATCATAATCTAAACAATTGAATATTGAATTTTGCCATTTCACAAGCAACATAGAAGAAAATTCAACTATTAGTAATAAAGGCAAAGAGATTGAGTGTGAGGAAGGGAAGAAACTACCTATTTCTCTTCATTGGGATGTCATCAGATTTGAGAAAATACAAAAGGAATACAGTGAAACCTCAAAAGGTGATTTAGTCATGGATAATGATGCACCACTTAGTGATCTAAACACATTGAATTTGCATGATGTGGCACGTATGAGGAATCAAAGAGATGACATCGAATTGGGACAATATTCTAATGAATGTGATTATTCTTATGAAGTGGCTATTCAATCCTTTGCTTCAAGTGGGCGATGTGTCAATAGCCTTGAAGGTGTCTATTTCTCTAGTAGTGAGAAATTTTCTTTATGTGAAGAATTCACTAAATGTGGATCAATTGTTATGAATGAAAATGATGAAGAAGATATTGAAAGTGTTTCTCTATGCTCTTCATGTGGTTACACTAATTTTTATTATGTTGATGATCAAAGTGAATGGGTTCCTTGTACTAAGGAAGATGAGGATCCTGTAACTATCATGAAGGTATGGCAAAATCCTTTGTTTGATGAACTTGCATCAGACAGTGAAGTAATCAATGATGATTCTTACTAGTGCAGAAGTAATCCCCTTGTTGAAAAGGATCCTGATGAATACCCAACATAAACTACTAGTGTGTGTTGTAAATGATGTAAACAAGGGTCGAGCTAACGTTACTTTTCAAAATGTCAACCTTGACTTCATTATTCCCCAACTGAATGGAGGATGTGATGATACAAACACTGCTAAGATAGTTTACCAACATGTGATTGAACAAGTCACCCCTAACAAGCATCAAGAGAATAACTTTGGCTTGCTAATGTTTGATTATGAAGAAGGCTTGTTTTATGAAAAACTGAAGGTTGTAATGGCAACCTTGAATATAGTGTTACTATTGAGGGAGATGGGGATGATTTTGCTAATTATCTTATGGTAGTTGGAGATATGCTTGAAAAGATGGTTGAGATGTTAGCCTTTCAGGCTCCAAATGATGATATTTTCCCTCGCATAAGTGGGAATCCATTCTTGGACACCCAAAAGGAAAATTGGGATGAATGCATGGATGCTTAGGTAGCATCATTTTTTGTTAAAGAGAAGGAATTATTTGAAGACTCTAGAGTATGCTAATAGTTACAGATTATTTGATCCATGTGAAGAGAAACTCAGAGGTATGGGTAACTAGGAAAAAGGTGTTGGTTAGTATGAAGCTGCATTGTAGTACTTTGTAGAGGTTCCATATCATATGAATCTTATTATGGGGTTGTTTCCACCTGACGGAATGGACATTATGGTGATAGAGAATGCAGATCCTATTATGCTTGTAGGCCATATTTTGAGTACCTCAGAGGAGAATGAATATTGCATATAGGATTCTCATGAATACCTTCAGCTTGGTGAAAAAATTGAAAGTAATGTTACCATTTATGATCAAGTGGAATATGAAAGTTTTACTTTTCCAATGTATCAGTGTGAGCCTACAATACATCAACATAACGAGATAAATAATTACATGATAAGTGGGATGAATGAGGCCAAATATGATGAAATTTTTGGCTCAAAAGTGTACCATGTAGATCTTGATCCTATGAGATCAAGGAAAAATAGGGTATTTGATAGAGGAAAGGTCTCTACTTGAGCTTTGGGAGGCCATCAAGCCTCCAATTTAAAAAGGTGAAGCTAATAAAATGAATTCCCTTTATGGTCTACTCTACCAAATATTTTGAATTCATGCTATACCTGCGGGAGGCATACACCCCCAGTCGAAGCCACTGGTGGAACTCTTAATTTTCATCATTCCATTTCTACTATGTTTAAGCCTGTGAGTTGTGATCCTTCAACCTTATTTTGGTTTATGGTTTTTCTGCTCATTTCACTGATATTATTTTTCTAAGATTCTCATTGGCTCATGTTTTCTTGTTGACCGGTTGCACCAAGTCACC
>VDFB02075389.1:0-25832 GCA_007258455.2 Sequoia sempervirens
TCCAATCACTATAGTTTAGGTATCATGTGTTATTCAAATATTATTGTACAAGGGATGTACATATGAGATATTGTGAATACAACACATAAGCTCTTTGGGAGAGTAAGAATGTGTGAGGAATACAAGTTACAAGTTTCCCTATGTGTTAACAAGGACACTCAAGGAATAGTCTAGGAAGGATAAAATTGCAAGGAGTGATGCTACATAGGAAGAACATTTTATGTTAAAGTGTTATAGATCATCGGGGATGATGATTCACAAGGGGGGAAGTATGTTACATCCTGTCTTGTCATTACTAATTTACTTTTACCTTCACAGGTAAATAATATGGTAAATGAAATCATGAGATTGATATACTTTCTTAAAGAATATAATACTAGAATAGGTATTATGTGAAAGTATTGATAAATGCTTAATACAACTTTGAAGAGTAAATATGTTTACATTTATTTCTTTATGAATTTGCTTAAGTTATGATGCATATGGATTTATGGTGAACATCTAACTACCATTGCAAGTGTGTTGAGTTGGCTGTAGGGATAGGTTCATTCCTCCAAGCGGAGGGGAAGTATCACTCGGGAGAAGTGATTGGTCAAATAACCAATAACATAAACTATCTAAGCTTATACATACACACACTCACAATAGAATGGTCGAAGTATAGTCATCGAGTTGGGAATTGGTAAGTTGTCCTTAGCATAATGTGTTTGTATTAGTAAGGGTCTTGTTTACTATTGAGTGAATGCTTAAGTGATATTTATTTGTTTGAGCTTGTAAGTTCTTCCCTAGATTGCTATGCTTGGATCGATAAGATGAGCACACATGGCATGGATGTATTTGTATATATTCATTACACATATATCTCCTATTGATAAGATAGTAAATATGTATGTGATTGTTTGTATAATCAACTATATACATATGTATATAAGATATATACATAAATACATGTATATGTATGTAAACATGAGCATAGAGGGGTATATATATATATAGTTGATGTTATATATAATAATATTATCTTGCGCATATATGTAAAAGTAAAAATATATAAATGTCGATATGATTGAATTTATTTTTTGTATATATATGGGAATACATATATATATATATATATACATATATATACATGTGTAATGTAGGGGCATCCAGAAGCATTCTAAAAATTGAGGCAGTTTATAGTGAAGTGGCAGGGTTGTCAGTGATGCAATGAAGTTTTGTATGTTGGCTAGATCAGTATGTTGCTGATTAGAGGTTGTGGATTAAAGGGTTTGTTTTTGTGTATGTATAGTGTTTCCATGTTAAGTTTTAGAGATCCATATCAGGATTTGATCGAGTTATGAGTGTTTGAGTTTTGAGAGTTGTTTAGTTGTTCTAGTTGGTGTTCCTGAAGGGAGATGATGTGATTCTGGTAGCTTGAGTTGTTGCAAACATTTCTTTGGTGATTCATGATGCTTGTGGGTGCTTCCAGATCATGTGTTATTGGTCCACATTGATCTTTGTGCTTGTGATCGGTGATTTTCTTTCATGAGTTCATAGTTTCCATGTTCTTGGCTAACAGGGTGTTGTATTGTATTGTGGATCTTCGAGGAATAAATTTTGAAGATGCTATGTGTTCGAGGATGTTGTATTGGGTCCTTTCTTTGTGGTGGCTGACGTTGGGTGTTTCACATTGCAAATTGTTTATTGTTTGTGGCTGACCTATTTGGGTCTGCACATTATAATACTAGTCGTTGTAATTGGGCCGACATATTAAGGGTTAAATGATTTGCAGATGATATAAATAGAAGAGAGAGGATTTGATATAGGAGATACGATGGAGGGATATCAATAAGGTGATTGATAGTGCAAGGTATGAAGCACGGGGAGGAAGTATTCTGATCCGTAAGAACCTCTGAGCAGAGGGAGTGTGGAGTAGGAAATGGAGTCGTGGAAAATGTTGTGAAGATTGTCATTATTGGAGTTATTTGTAATTCCTAGGCTGCGGCCTCGAATTTGTTAAGCTCGAAGAAGCATATGTAGTTGTGTTTTGAGATTTAATATGATGAAGAATGAGCTTGGAGGGCTGGGTTTTTCCCTGTTAGGCTTTTCCTAGGATATATCTTGTGTCCTATGTTCATGAATGTCTTTTATCTTTCTCTGGATTAGCTGTTAATGTACATTGCATATCTGTATGATCATGGAGTTAGTAATTTAGGATGCAAGGCTAGATAGTCCTTAATTGGATTCTCCTACCTTGACTATATTGAATGGTATCAGATCTGGTTGCGAACCTTGAGTGGGTTGTGGTCCTTGTGGAATTCCTTGGGGTGAATAGATTGTCAATTTGAGGTAGGTTGTAAGTGTGTTCAATAGATCTCTAAAATAAAGGCAATTGAAACCTTGTCGTTAGATCACTGAGCTGAGGCAGTTGCATTTGAGCAAGGAAGAGATGCCGCTGAGAAGGATAAACCCTAGAAGAATAAAGCTAATGAAAGAGAAGTACTAAAGGATGTAGAGATAGTTTTTGTAGGTGAAGAAGAGCCCGTTGATACAAAATTAGTTTATGTAGAGGAAGGGGAACCTTTAGAGGTATCAGATTTTATAGAACTAGAAGAAGGAAAAGCATTGATCTTGAGGAGAAATTTTATGAACTAGAGTGAAGTAAATGTGAATAAAGGAATAGAAGAGGATAATGATCTTAAGGAAACTTGTGGAGAAGGCTTGCTCAGACCACCAACCAGTGAGGCAGTGCAAGGCTTGCAAGTAAATCGCCAAACCTTGACCATGACAAGATGAAGAACTGGAGGCAACTTGCAGGGTGGGATTGCTCAGACCGCAGACCAGTGAGGCAGTACAAGGCTTGCAAGTAGAATGCCAAACCTATTCAATGAGGAACTTGAGGGAGTTTGTAGGGTGGAATTGAAAAGTACATCAAACTTGAGGCAATTGTAAGTACTTGTGGACAGATCACCGAAGCAATTCAAAGAACTTAGTAGAGCTTGAGGTAGTTTTGCAAGCTGGACTTGAACAAAATGCCAACCTTGAGGCAGTTACAAGTACCTAATTCATGAACTAATTCAAGAGACAACATTGGATTTGACATAGTAAAGACCAAGCGAAGAGGCTCAGTTTTCAAATAACCCCAAGAGTCTGATGCAAGGGCATCTAGAAGAATTCTAAAAATTGAGGCAGTTGACAATGAAGTGGCAGGGTTGTCAGTGATGCAATGAAGTTCTGTATGTTGGATAGATCAGTATGTTTTTTATTAGAGGTTGTGGATTAAAGGGTTTTTTTTGTGTATGTCTAGAGTTCCCATGTTAAGTTTCAGAGATCCACATGAGGATATGATTGAGTTATGAGTGTCTGAGTTTTTCCAGTCATTCAATTGTTCTAGTTAGTGTTCTTGAAGGGAGCTGGTGTGATTTTGGTAGCTTGAGTGTAGACATTTATTTGGTGATTCGTGATGCTCGTGGGTGTTTCCAGATTGTGTGTTGTTGGTCCACATTGATCTTTGTGCTCTTGATCGATGATTTTCTTTCCTGAGTTCATAGTTTCCATGTTCTTGGCTGACAAGGTGTTGTAACGTGTTGTGGATCTTCGAGGAATAAATTTTGAAGATGCTACATGTTCGAGGATGTTGTATTGGGTCCTTGCTTTGTGGTGGCCAACATTGGGTGGTTTACATTAAAAATTTGTTATTGTTTGTAGCTGACCTCTTTGGGTCTTCACGTTATATTACTAGCCATTGTCATTGGGCCGACATATTAAGGGTTAATGATTTGCGGATGATATAAATAGAAGAGAGAAGATTTGATACATGAGACATGATGGAGGGAGATCAATAAGGTGATCGATAGTGCGAGGTATGAAGCACGAGGAGGAAGTATTCTGATCTGGAAGAACCTCTGAGTAGAGGGAGTGTGGAGTAGGAAATGGAGTCGATGGTAGATTGTCATTATTGGAGTTATTTGTAATCCCTGGGTTGTGGAATAGAATCTATTAAGCCTGAAGAGGCATAGTAATTGTTTTTGGAGATTTAATATGATGAAGAATGAGCTTGGAGAGCTGGGTTTTTCCCTGTTAGGGTTTTCCTAGGATATATCTTGTGTCCAGTGTTCATGAATGTCTTTTATCTTTTTGTGGATTAGCTATTAATTTCCATTTCATATATGTATGAACATGGAGTTAGTAATTTGGGCTGCAAGGCTAGATAGTCCTTAATTGGATCCTCCTACCTTGATTGCATCAATGTGAGTGTTAATGCTCATATAGAGGCATGTATATGTATATATATAAAAGATGTATTATAAATATATATGTTTCTAAATGACTTCTATATATTTGAAAATGCATAGTCTATGTAACATGGTGTACTTTATGGCCATTATTGGCATGCTTATATATATATATTTAATGGAAGTGCCTTGATTGCTTAGCTTGAGACTGTGCCATATAATATAGAACTTTAGGCATGAAACTTTGAGAATGTGATAAATATGTGAAGGCACATAGACCAGGTCACCAATGCATTTTTGACCATGTTTTAGATAACACTTATGAGGAGTTTTCTAAATAGCACATAAAGTCTTTTAAAAGACTTGGTCAACATATTTTAGGATATGTAGCAATGAAAAGATGCTATGCAAAGTATCATAGGCTAAATATTTGATATATGTTAGTTGTATTTGAAAGGCTGAGTATTACTCATGCTACCACGCATAAAGGAACAAGTAAATTGCAAATTAACTCACAACATTAAGTCGATATGTGGAGGAGACTTAGTTGACACCTTATTTAGGAATAACTTTGACTTAGTAAAATCTTTAAACACCTTGTCATTTGGTAACTATCAACAACAAACTAAGAGTATGTATAGAAATTCATTGAATTGGTCAAGTATGATAAATGAAGAGAGTTGACTTATATGAGACTTAGTCGATTTGATCTATGTCACATATTTGATATTGACTGATTCAAGTATATAGTTAACCCCACCAACTGTTTGAAATAGCTATTTATCTTGGTTCCACCTTATGAATCCTATTCATTGTAGATTTTCATTGTGAGAATAATTTGAATTACACTTTATCATCATGTGCTATTTTGAAATAGTCTTTCACAACTTTCACCAAGGAAGGTCGATCTATAGTATTGTTTGGCTGAGTGTGTTCTTTATGCACCAAATTTTAGTTGTGTGGAGTGAGTGGTTTTTCAAGGTGATTGTTGTCAACACTGATGCCTAATCTATAGGATGATAAGCATCTTTACTATTGTATAAATAGTAGAGCAAACTAACTTGTTTAGGATGCATCCCATATGCTTTATGCATAGTATTTTATACATTTTTCTTTGTAATTCATATCTATAATATTTTGTGTTATCTGAGAGAGAGTGAGAGTTGTGATTATTTGTGAGAGTGTCAACATTTTGAGTGAAGTATAATATCAAATTGACTGAGGGAGGTTACTGTGGTATAGCTGAAGAAGTCAAGAATAAGCTAGTAGTTGTTGTGGGAAACTGATTTACAATCAATCAATTGGATAAGAGAAAATAGGCATGAGGATATTTCTTCTTTTATTGTTTCAGCTTTTGAAATTTTTTTCCATGATTTCTTTGAATTGTCTATTATGAGTACTTGCATGGGGAAAATAGTAATGCTTGGAAAAGGAATTAGAAGCTATTATGTTGTTTTTATGACATGCTTGTATGTACTCCATAATAGGAGGGTTGTGTTTATCATAAGTGTTACATACTATATATGGTTAAACATGAGTGGCATAAGTGTTACTCTTAGCTAGGTTATCAATTTAACTAAGATAGCTAGTGTCTACTCCTAGGATTATTTATCCTAAGATTGGGAAGGGAATATTGAGATTGAGACTCACCATGTGGATGTATAAATCACTTAAGTTTATGGAACTCTATATGTTTGGAAATGTAGGTGGGATTACCTAATGAGTTAAAGTAGCTACTTGGTCAATTACTTTACTCTCTTGAAATGAAGTCACATTGTTGACAAGACTCTACTTTCAATATCTCTTTTATTAAAAGGGTTACATTCTCAAAGGGAAACATATATTGCTATGATTATGATTTGATTGAGATCAATCACTAGTGTGGCTATCCTCTTGAAGATAACCAATTATAGTATAACAAATTATTGATTAGATTCAGTTATTTATGAATAATTAAACTATGAATAGAAGAAGCATATATAGCCACTCTCTAGATTATAAAGTTATACTTGGAACTAGATTGTATTTTATATAGTGAATGGTTGTCTATGTTAAGTTAACTCATGGACTAGGAAAACTCTTATATTATACCAAGGATGGGAAAACCGAGTTGTAGAGGTGTATGGGAATAAGATGGCCTTCATTTGAAATTCTGAATGAGAACTCTTTGGTCAAAGTAGTGTAAGGATCCATTGCTTACACTATCAATTCACCATGTTCCTTGTTTATATTCTAGTTCAATATTTTCATACTTGTAGGAGTAGCTACTATATTATTAGGTTCTAGTTTGTGGGACACAACACTAAGCTTAGATAGGCTATTGATATGAGGTTTACCAACCAATCTCTTTGTCGAAGGGTAGGGCCATCTATCGAATGATAGATGTTTGGGGGACTACATATGAGTCCTTGGTTGGTAGAAAATTTCTTGAGTGATGCTTCTCCTCACTAGTTGGAAGCCAAGGTTTGCGGATGTTTGTGCCAGTATCGGGGACAACTAGAGTTTTTGCACCAGTGAGAAGGGACATTCCAAATGTATGCACCGATGTGGGGACATCAGGATCAGTTTGTATAGCTATTGCTAGATGAAGCTCAGAGGAGCTATGTACATATCACAAACCCATTTATATGGAAGGATGTAATCATGAATGTTATACTTGATTTCATTCAATATGATATCTATGTTTTTGGAGGATTTGTGAAATTACTATGAAATGCATTGAAAGTTTGCAGATAATATTATTTCATTTATGCATGTAATTTACATTATGGGAGTAAATTTTTTTATTGCTATGTTATGACATCATAGAATATTCACTTAGCATGAAATGTTGTAAATTTTACCTAGTAGAACACCAAGGTTGTTACATATCCATTGTCGCATAGTTTTCTAACCACCACCTGGTTGATAGACATGCGCAAAGAACCTTCTATAGCTTCAAAATTTATTCTTGATAAACATTAATTCCAAAAGTTATGGAATATGATAGAAAATCTATAGACATACTCTCCATTCAAAATACAAATCCAAACTCACCTTCAAAAAGAAATACTAAATATAATGGTATTGTCATATAAATCTCTCTTCCTTGAGAAACTGAACTAAAACATTTGAGATCAGAATTTTGGATCACCTTTGCCACCATAAACTAATGTAGCACAATCCTCAACTTCTTTTATCAATATAGATAGCAATATATAGTTCTGCAATAACTCAAAGTTATATGACAACACACTTACATTTAAGTCCCATTGATTTCCTAACCCCCTTCCTTTGACATCAGACAATAGTGAAATCCTTTGACATCAGTGACAACCTTTGTTCAATAATAACATGGAGAAACACATATAGCAACAAATTGAAACAAAAAATAGTGCATAGATATAGATATGTACATGGAGAAATCTTATGGGAAAACATTCATCCATAAAGATTTACCAAGCTTATATTGATCTCAACAAAATAAGTACACCAACTAAATCCATGTTAACTTTTTAGTTTGCTAACATTTTGGAAACATATTATTACTTCACTTATGTAACACCATGAAGCTTATATATCTCATACACTCAATATATAAAGTTTAAGAAAATAGAAACCACAAGGTAGATTATATAAACTATTGGCCATAAATACTATGGTTCAAGAGTAAAAACCCACACCCAATATGCATCTATTCATGTACTCAACATATAATCCAACTAAATAAGGTATATTTGACTCCATAAATCATGGTAGGAACCACTCCATGACAATAATTACAACTAATAAGCACCCCACCACTTATAAAAAGATGCTCCAATCATCCTTTTGTGTGTCACACCCACACACCATCTTGTTTTCTAGAAAAATAGGGACCACCATCTTTTTCTTCTCCTTATTTTTTTTCTTTCTTTTCCTTTCCTCCCTTTCTTTCAATTTTCTTTCCCCTTTCCCTCTCTTTCTTCCCCTTTGTGTTTTTGTTGTTTTTCGGTGTTTTGAGATCCTTGAGATTGGTATGCCATTCCCATCGAGCTTAATCCTTGATATCTATTTGTTGTTGTTGTTCTCCATTTTGTAGCTTTACTCTATAGATTTTCCTTTGTTGGAATGTTTTCCTTGCAACATTCCCAATCCTGAATAACAAATGGTGGTGAAATCTTTTCATATCATTTCTCCTTCCTATTAGAGCATTTAATAACACCCCCCAACATGCTTATTGAGAATTAATGCATCATGTTAGGTTGGTTTAAGAGTGAGATCAAGGGATTTTAATCTTTATTTATGAATTGGTGATTGATAGAACAATGAGCTCTGTAACTCCCTCAAACCCCTTTGCAATTTTGACTCACTTTTCATCAAGGTTCTTTGTTCTTGGTTGCTAGTCATAGTATTCCTGGTGTCTAGTTGGTTCATTGTGCTATTATAAATGTTCTTCATACAAATGTTCTTCATTGTATTTCACACTTATTTCTACCTTTGGTCACTTTTTAAATCCTCAAGTACGCTTGAAACTTAAACTTCGGTTTTAGTTTTCTCATTTTTCTTGTATTTTTGTGTGATCTAGTTGTTGCTTCGATTTGGTTGGTTTTTCATTTGGTTTTGTTTCTATTCTTCGTTTTCCATTTTTTTCTCTCATTTTTCATTTTTCATTTTTGTTTTCCTTTAATCATGTTTTTTTAAGTGTACTGATCGATGGTGTTTATGATATAATCACATTAAGCCCTAGCTTACCCCTTGACCATGCTTTCCAAGGGATAGTTAGCTTGTCCCTAATAAGTTCCTTTTTCCCTAGGATTTTATAAGCGTGGTTTTACATTATGAGCTTTGAGTGTTAAAAATACACCTTATAGGTTATTTAATAAGCCTTAAACCATGATATTTGACAATGGATTCTAAAGGTTAGAGTTAAAAAAAGTTAGATATCGGACATCAAGGATGTCCTTCATGACCATCCCAAACTATAAGAAAAAGTTAAACCACTTCTCTAAATCTTGATGTCTGATAAACAAATTGTAGAGAAGGGGGTTTTGCTACTCATGAGTCTATTTTCAAGAGAATCCCAAGGGGTGAACTGCCCTAAATTACCTCAAGGAACAGGGTGAGAGTTCTAGAATCAGGAGTGAAATCACAGAGTTTTTCTAGATAGACTAATGGGTTCTTAGCCAAAGGATGACAACACAAAATAAGGATGATAGTGCAGCGCTTTGGAGTCCCAAAGGTGAATTGGAATCTTGTACAAACTAGAAACTGAGTTTATCACATAAAACAACAAAGCAACTACTAACAATTAGATTTCTAAGAACTTATAGAATGTGGGAAGGTAATAAAATGTAATAGAATTGAAATGAAGTAAAGTAGAAATGATAAAGTTAAAGAGGATGGGAGATAGAAGAAGCTCACCAAAACCCAAGTAATGGAGCCTCTAGCAAACGAGTGTCTTCAATACCTGCGTACATAATATCTAGAGAAAATTTTGGGGCTGTATAGGGGTTTTCCTTGGTCAAACCCTCATTTTAGTGTTCCCACCTCGACATACAACCAAATAGATAGATAGAGATAATAGGAATGAAATGAATGCAAGAGTGATAAAATAAATCCACACTCAAGGAGGAGAAACTGTATCATAGGGTTGTGATAAATCCCAAGATGATCACAACAAGAAGGTAAGAGAGATATTAGATGTAAGGCTCAAGGATGAAAGAGAGGGTTGTGAGAGCCAAGAGAGCTACAAAGAACGTTGTAAGAGCTTAAGAGTGCTTGAAGCTATTGTAACAAGTGAGAAATTTGTGCAAGAAAGAGAGTAAAGAGGGAAAGAAGAGTGTATGCAAGAGAGAAAGCTCTAGAGAAATGAAAATGAATTGAAATAATAGATTAAAAAGGGAGAATAGGAGGGAAAAGAAGCTTCCCAACTGGTTACAAGGCATCTCGAGTTGTTACCATCAACAAAACTTGTTGACAAGTGGAAAACATGCTCGAAGTGGTTGTTTGTTTTATCGAAATGTCACAAGATGCTAGCGTGGTCTTGCTTGAGCGTGCGTGTGGTGCACTAGTGTCTAGACACATCACGCTACAAAATAACATGAATGGGAAAAGTACAAGGTTTGACGCAAAGCTGATGCACAAAGGTAGCTGCTAAAAAGGGGCCCTAAGCATCTTGAGAAGGGAAAAGGCTAATACAAGGGCTAAAATGAGTCTACACAAGTTCTAAGGGAGTTGACACTAAAGTGGATGCAATAATGTATGTGAAATTGCAAGGGATGGAAGTTTACAACATTACATTTTGCCCCACTTTAGTAGGGTATATGAATCTACACTAATATGCATTCTAATGGAAATCTACTAAAATAAATAACATCATGATTCCAAAGGATAATGTAGAGGAAGAAGACAACTCTTCAAACTAAGGAAGAATGCCCCCAGATTGAAGACCTACAAAATAAATCCATTAGACAAGAAAGATCTGCACAAGGCAACAAGGTTAGAATATAAAAATCCACTACATCATAGGGTTAGAACACATAAAAACACATATACATAGGAAAACAAAAAAAACCAAAGGATTTGAGTCAGCAAAGTGAAAGAGACCTCGATGTAAAAGGTTGGCTCAATACTATGCGTCATCCCCAAATTAAAAACAATAACACATAGAAGAATTCTAAAATGAAGAGAAGAATGTAAGGATTGATTGCTTCAAGAGAAGAATACAGACAAGAGACATGGAAGTAACCAATGTCGAAGAGGAAAAGAAGATAAACTCAATATGAAGAAGATGCAAGTCTTTGATCCAATATACACAATTGAGAAGAAAGAGAATATAATTTAAGAGAGAGATGGAAAAGCTAGAAAGGAATGAAAATTCCAAGAGAGATAGCTCCACAGGTCCTTAGACCTAAGAAGAGTTGAAAAAATGTGTTGTAGATCCAAAGACCTACTGAAGGTGAAAAAAAGTATATCTATAGATACTCTCTCCTATAGAGTTGAACAACCTGCACCAGAGGCTCGCATACCAACATTGAACAGATCCCGCAAGATGAAAGTGCTTTATAGGTCCTCAGACTTGCAAAGAAGGTGCCCCAGGTACTCTCTCCTGATGGAAGCTTGATGTAGGGGACTTTGTAAAGTTGGATTGGGTCCTCACAGGTGCTCGGTACTGCAAGGGAAGCTTGAATAGATCTAGTTAGGAGGCCCCCAAGCTAGATGTCGAGATATGAAATAGGTCTAGTTTAGCTTGCCCCAAGCTAGACACCATTAAATTCATTTGAGATAAAAAAAATTCAAAGGGGGTCCCTCGGGAACCCTTCAAGACAAAAAGGGGCCCACTCAAGGGGAAACTCCAATTGGAAGATACAAAGAAGAGAGGGGGTCCTTAGAAGGATGCACATCTCCAGAAAAAGTTATCACTACCCCCAATATATAGGGAAGGAGAACCATGCAAGATACTTAGAACATACAAGATAGAGGTAGACCTTGATATCACTTATCATGTGAAGAAGAGGTAGGTGCATTAGCAAATAAACGAGTGATGAAACCTAAATTAAGAAGTTGTATTTTATCCTTCAAGGCCTTACATTCACTAGTGTAATGGCCCGACACTCGATGGTATGCACAGAAAGAATGTTTTACTTTATCATGCTTATGAAATTTATTACATGTAGAAGAATGAAGAGTAATCAAGTGGGCTTTTAAAAGCCTAAAAAAAATACACTCTTGATTAGAAAAAGAATGAGAAGGAGCAACCCTTTCTCTTGTGGAGAAAATTTTGACTTCTCACAAGAAGAAGGCACAAAGACAATGGATAAATGAGGTTGAGTGGAAATCATGTCGCCATTCAACCATGGTTTCCATTTAAATTTCTCATTCAAGAAACAAAGCCCCAAATTAAGCTTATGAGGTGCACATTATATAGGGACTTGAATGCCTTGTTCGTTACACCCACAACCTTTATTCCCATAGCCATACTCAGAGACAAGTTTAAACCTAGGGCCATAATGTGTCTGCAAATCTTGAGGAGGAGATCTTCATAGAGAGCATTATTCTAGCAATGGGGATCACACTCTTCTATGGGATCACCATCATCCTTCTTGACAAGATTTCCAATATTAGGCTCTTTAACAGAAGTGTGATCATCTTCCTTAGGAGGAGGATCGACATTAAGGAAATTACAACTATTGCTCACATTATCTCGCAATACAAAAGAATAATTATTTTTGATAGCTAGTGTGGATGATGTTATTGGAGGGTTTAATTGGATTGGGTCAACTTTACATTTCTCAATGAAAGAATATGTAAAGTCTCAAGAACCCCAATCATCACCAAGGCATGCATTATCTTGAGAAGAGGTAGAAGGAGCAAAATTAATATTTTTTGCTTCAAAGGGATCTTCTCTAGGGACATCTATCTCAAGAGTATCTTGTGTAATAGGTACTATAGGAGTAAAAATCAACACATTGGAAGACACTGAAGGGATAAGAGTAGGCACAACTGAAACCTGACCAGTAGTTGTCATCTCACATAAGTGCATAGCCTCAAGGTCAACCCTGACTGTGACTACTCGATTATTGCAAATGAACTTAATAGATTTATGCAAGGAAGATGTGACTGCACCCATAACATGAATCCATGATCTACCAAGAAGAAGGTTATATGGTAACTTTTCTGACATAACATATATGAGGGTGGGTATAGTGACGGGTCCCAACCTCAAAGGCAAGACTATTGTGCCTAGGGCTTGTCGACCGACATTATCGAACCCACAAATGACAACATAAAAAACATTAAGAGAAGATGAATCAATATTAATCTTAGGTAATAGATCAATGATACATACATTGAGTGTCAAACTAACATCCATGAGAGTACATCTAATGTTGATGCTATTAATATTAACTATAATCATTAAAGGATTTTCTTGTTTCTGCACATTCAGTGGCAGAAGTTTTTGCAGATAGAACATGATATTCAGTGAATCTGCACACATATGATCCATCAACACATTAACATCTATTGGCCTAGCAAAGGTAGGCAATAGGTTCTTCTGCAAGGCTTCCTAGAGCATACCTTGATAAACCGGACCAGACTAAAGCAAGTCCCATAGTGAGATATTGGTCAGAGTAACATAGAGTTGCTTGACAAGATCATAATCACTAGGTGCTTTAGTTGTAGGTTTAGGAGCTGAAGGTAGACTTGGTTGAGAAGGTGGTAAAGAAGTAGGTTGATTAACATTTTTTTTTATCCTTTCTAGTATTATAAGTATGGACTATTGCTCTATAAGAGGGATCCTTAGAAAGATCAAGAGGATCGCTCTCAAATGGAACACCATTAATAGAACAAATCCTCTTAGGAGAAGGACTAGATGGAGTCAAATAAATGAACAATCTCTTAGGCCTTTGAGGGACAACAGAGACATAGATTATATTTACAGATTCATTACAACTTTTAGAAGGATCATTTCAAGAAATATGTTCAACATCGATCCAGGGAGGATCAAATGTGGAAGGACACTCATCATTTGCTAATGCATCGTCTCTAGAAGAGAGTGCATTGAAATGAAGAGAAAGTAGAGTAATTTTAAGAAAGGCATCAATGATTTCATTTTCTTGCAAAAAAATATCCTTCAAAGAAAGAGGAATCTCATGAGAAGGATCAAAGATACAAAGTGACATGGGCAAAGTCAAGTCATTATCACATGCATGAAATGAGACATCATTAACATTTTGAATATATTTAGATACTGAACTCATAAAATAGGATATTAAATTCATTTTGGATATAGGAAGTTAAATATTATAAATAATGAACAAACAAATCAACTGATTTGGAGCAATCTAGAGGTGAAAGAATTGAGAAAAATCAAAAATCAAATTTTTTGGTATTTTCAAGGTTCTAGCAAATTACATTTTCGAAGGTCTTCAGAGCAAAATTTAGGGTCAAAAATTGCGTCAGTCCCTAACATTCAGTTGCCGAAGGCATGGTATTTTAGGGACTAAATTAGTCCTCTTGGAGACCTTTCCAACAGTGTAAACAATTTTGAATTTTGAGCACCAAGTCAAAAGTTATGACCCCACCAAGTTGGGGTAAATAAATTCTTAGTTTTTTGAAAAAAAGTTGTGATTCACGTCTGGTTCACCAAAATTTAGAGAAGGGGGATTCACTACTCATGAGTCTCTTTATTCTCAAGAGAATCCCAAGGGGCGAATTTCCCTAAACTACCTTAAGGAACAAGGCGAGAGTTCTAGAATTTGTAGGAGTAAAATCATAGAGGTTTTCTAGATAGAATAATAAGCTCTTGGCCAAAGGATGACAACATAGAATAAGGATGACAACGTGGTGTGTTGGAGTCCCAGAGGCATGTTGGTGTCTCATATGGACCAGAAATCAAGTTTATCACAGAAAACAACAAAGTGACTACTAACAATCATATTGCTAAGAACTTATAGAATGTGGGAAGGTAACAAAATGTAATAGAACTGAAATGAAATAAAGTACAAATGATAAATTTAAAGAGGATGGGAGATAGAAGAAGATCACAAAAAACCCAAGTAATGGAGCCTCAAACAAACAAGTTTCTTAAATACCTACGTACATAAGATCTAGAGAAAATGTTGGGGCTATATAGGGGTTTTCCTCAGTCAAACCCCTATTTTGGTGTTCCCACCTCCATGGATAGCCAAATAGATAGATAGAGATAATAGGAATGAAATGAATGCAAGATTGATAAAATCAATTCCCACTCAAGGAGGAGAACATGTATCATAGGGATGTGATAAATCCCAAGATGCTAGCTGCAAGCACAAGGTAAGAGAGATATCATCTACAAGGCTTAAGGAAGCCAAAGAGAGCAAGGACAAAAGAGAGGGTTGTGAGAGCCAAGAGAGCTGTAAAAAATGTTTTAAGAGCTTAAGAGTGATTGAAGCTACCGTAACAAGTGAGAAATTTGTGCAAGCAAGAGAGTAAAGAGGGAAAGGAGAGTGTATGTAAGAGATAAAGCTCTAGAGAGACGAAAATGAATTGAAAGAATGCATTAAAAAGAGAGAATATGAGCGAAAAGAAGCTTCCTGAGCGATTACAAGGCATCTCGAGTCATTATCACTGAAAAAAATTGTTGAAAAGTGGATAACATGCTTAGAAGTGGTTGTTGGAATGTTAAAATATCATAGGATACTAACACAGTGCTTAGACATCCATGTGGCGCACTAGTGTCTAGACACATCATGCTACAAATTGACATGGATGAGAAAAGTACAAGGTTTAATGCAAAGTTGATGCGCAAAGGTAGCTGGTTAAAAGGGGCCCTGAGCATCCTGACAAGGGAAAAGGCTGATGTAGGGGCTAAAATGACCCTACACAAGTTCTAAGGGAGTGTACACTAAAGTGGATGCAAGAATGTATGTGAAATTGCAAGGGATGCAATTTTATGACATTACACAAACAACTTGAAATATTTTGCTGAAACACTTCATATTTTGAACATTAGACTTAAAGGATATCACCTAAGCCTTACCTGAACTTTAGGTTAGAGTTAAATGTAACTCCCAACACTCATTTCTTGATAAGTTTTTCCTCCTTTTGCATTACCAAAGCAAGCCATCATTTTTTTATAATTAGATATTTTCATTACTTTTTAAAGTTTCTAAAATATAAGAAATAGGTGTCATTTCCAAATCTTAATTCCTAAAGAAAAGAGATCAAGAAACACTATGTGCTCGTAGGAATCAAACATTGGAACTTCATTCTATCAATTATCAAAAGAAATCTTTAAGCGATGTCGTTTACTTTGAACCTCAATTCTCCAACTTTTAATAAAATTTATTTGATTTTTATTGGATAGTGGAGATAGGGTGTTTGCTTTAGTGGTTAAGATCTAGTGAAGATAAGAAATAACCATTATGCCTGATTCTCGACCCCTGATAACAATCCATTTTTAGATACCAGTTGACAAGTGTTTCTCATGAACATTTGTGGTAACAAGAAACAAAGTATATTCCCAAATGTTGACACCTAAAAAAATAAAGTATTGAACATATGTTTTGCAAATTCGGTGTTCAAAGTGAACTTGTTTAGATTGTATGATACTTTTAGAAAGTGATCATAAAAGGTACATGTTGGCAATCAAGATTCTACCCTTATCAAAATTAGACTTTCCTATCCTCTTGCAACATGGAAACACTCTCAAATTTGTGGGTAAATCTATAGGTGAGAGCAAATCTCCAGAGTGGGCTGGTTCCCCTAGTAAACCACCTAATCCAATAGACCTTCAAAGAAAAAGGGAAGAAGGAAAAAATGAAAAATAGATATCCTAAACCTAAGGTGATTCACTAGCTATGTGAAGATTTTGACAATTTCTTCTCACTCACAACAATATATTAAACTTTGATTCTCACAATCTCACCCTAGAGACACATAATCCAAAAGTGATTTGCATAGAGGTTGATCAAACAAAACACAGAATGCAACCTGAATCACATGAAACCCTTGCAAAAAAACTTACAATGACAAGACATAAAGAGGATTCTACAGTCGAATCACAGTTAACATCAGATTGTGACTGTAAATTTGAAATAAGAAGAGAAAGGAAATCATGCTATTTTATTGAACTGAAGAAGTGACAATTTCAAAAATTGAGTACAAGAACAAGCTTACAAAACTCTCTGAGTGAATAGGAGAGCAAGAAGCCATCAATTTGAACTCCTAAAAAATCAGAATTTTCTCCAAATTATAGCCTCCAAGTGTCACAATAGTGAAAATAGCCAAAAATCAACTTCACTGCCTCTCTAAATAGCAACTCTAGTTCATTTTTGAGCTCCTTAGAAAATCCTAAAAATAAGTGTGATAAACTGCTCCAAACAACATCAAAAAGATAGAAACTTCTCATCTCCAAAGGGTTGATCCAAAAAACCCACAAAATTAGGTACAAATAGCTAGAAAATGAAAATAGAAAGTTTAGTTTGCCTCCTCTTTTCCAAATTCGCCCAAGTGAACTCAAATCAAAATAGAAAGTTTCAATGAGGACTCAAGTACATCAATTGCATTTAAACAATAGCAAACATCAAGGTAATTTATAGAAACATTACCTTAATGTTGTTTTTACAACACTTGTAGTTTCAGAAATAAAAATAGAAACCCTCCCTATTACATCTAATTTTTTGCAATTTTGAGTAAAATTTAAAATTTTGCAAAAAATCAAAATATTTAAAACAAAGCTTCTATATACTTTATTTTTCTATAAAAAATCTTAGGCACTAATTAGATATGCTTATTCAAAGGTCTAGGGGAAAATTAAAGTATTCAAGACTTAGGAAAAATTTAAAAGACCTAAGGTTATTGTCTTGATTTTGAGCAATGCATGAAGTATCTCCCAAGCTATAGAAAGGCTCATCTAAAAATGACAAAAACAAGGCCAAGGAACATATGATTTTCTTTAAAAATCAAAGAAAAAGGCTAAGGAAAGGCTCGACCTAGGCATAACCATTCACAAGGCAAGGCATTTTGATTCAAGGCATTTTATTTTTTTAAAGGATGGAATAAAACGCCTAAATTTAAATTAGGGCATGAAGGAAACCGTAGCATCAAAACCAAAATGAATCCCTAATCTTTAGCATCATTTCACTTGGTCGACTTTGGAGAAAGAGGGATCTACACTTGGCTGCCACGAAGAACTAGATTTTGAGGTTGGAACTTTGCCATTTTGAGCTAATTTCTTTGCCATTCTTGTTGAATATTCTCTTGAATTCAATGGTAAGTTATTTGTCACCATTTTGATATATTTTTTACTCCATTTTGAAGGAAAAATCAAGCCTCTAGGCCAAGGCCATGACTAGTTTTTAAATGCATTTTTCTCTCTTTTGTGTTTTTTGTTGATGCCTTTCTCACATTGGCTACCATGAGAGAGTTTGTTTGAGCTTCTGAAAGCTTGGCCTACAGACTTAAACTGGTTTTCTCCATTCACAAACTATGGTTACAAGCTTCATTTCTTTCCATCATTGTGCATTTCCCTCTTAAATAGGCTCTATATGAGCCCATTTCACAAAAAAATAAGTGAAGAATGAATGAATTTCTGAGTTTGGCCTTGCTCAGGCCATGGCCTCACCATGTGCATTCTTCTCATTTATGCAAAAAATAATTTAGTTTGGGATCGTCCGATGATGCAAAAGTGATATTAATGTTGGATAAAAGAATTTCTTGTATTCTTGTTTACCATTTCTAAGTTTGTAAAACCCTTCATGGTTGCAGCCATTGACTTCATTGTCTTCATTTTCTAAGAGCTTCATTGCTTGTATAAGCTCAAGCCCTTAACATTTCCTTCTATATTTTCATTTTCAAAAAAAAACCTCAAGTGGGTATCCTCATTTGTGGAGAAAAATATCTCCCAGGCTACGGCCATGAGAGCACAACTGGGTATCTTTGAACTCTTGTACAGACTCAAGCTACTCCATTACTTATGCATTTGAGATCTCATACCATAAACCCATGTGGGTTTCCTCTTATTTCTATCAAAACTCAAAATGGGTACCACTGCATTTGCTTCCATTCTATGCAAAGTGAACTCTTTTCTTTCTACTCACACACAAATGCATTGTATGAGTCATGGTGAATTTAATATCATTGTTTCATTCTCTACCTATTCATTACCTTCATTGTTTACTTTCAAACAACATGATGCATCTATAGAAAATAACAATTTCACTGTTGTTTATTATAATCCACCTATATTCTGAAACATGTATGAGGCATTATTTCTCTTCACCATATAGAGACATCAAACATTCAGCTGAAAATCCCCATTATGGCATTGGTTCACTATTTTGAAAAGAAAAATGATCTCATTTTCATGTACATGTTATTGTAGCTTCATTTTCTTACTCTCAGAATACAAAGACTATATTTTTGCATGTTTAATTTTAAGAAAAATAGAAAATTCTTGTCTACATTTGTATCCTTGCAATTCCAACATTTTCTTAAACTAGAGCGATGTAGCTTCTTTAGCATTATTCTTCTCCATTACACTACTTATCTCCCATTTTTCATTTTTAGACCACTTGAAGGCCTTTGAATACCATGGAGATTTTCACTGTTGATTACATCTTTGTTTGCATTCTTTCACTGTAATGTATTTCATGGTGATGCTTCTATTATGTTTGCTTACTTTTTGCAATGTTGCATTCGACCACCATGATTCTTCTATGGGTCACTTGCTTTTCATTGTTGCTGATTCTAAACACCTGAATGTTTTCAGAAAAATGCACTTCCAGTTTCACTTTTACCAAAGTTTCATGGAACAATGTAATGAGATCCTCTTTTATATCTGTAGCATCCATAACACTGAAGCAAGACTTACGTTTTCTGCAATCTAATGAGATTAGTGATGCTATTTCAATTTACATTCAACTCAAACACTTAGTGTATTGTGCCCACAGTCAACAATGCTTCTTTTTCCTTCATCCTTTGGCTTTCATGCGTCACTTGCAGCCACTTGTAATTCCATTTCTTGATGGAGAGAAAGTTTTCCTTTGTACTCTTCATGCATTTTTATTTCTCTTGGGTAGCTACAGTTGATGTGAATCTAATATTTCAATGGACACCTTTTGATTGGCATCATGTATGCATGTTCACTATCATATTTCATGATGATGCACTCCTTGTGATGGTCTATGTGAGAAATTGATCATTTATGATCTTCAACTCATTGCATTTTCATACCTGATTGTCCTAAATGATCAATTGCTTGAGCTCTTATGACACTTGTGATGTACTCCTTTAGATGCATATCTCTTTTGAGAGATTATGAGTTTTTTTCCTTTCTCAACCCCTTCCTTGAATTCTAAGGGGTAGCATGCCGAGCTCAACCCTTGTGGGAGCCTATTTTACACCACATGCTATAAGTCTTCAAAGCAAATCAGAAACATGGCATTTCCTATACATGCATAGGAAACAAACAATGTTAGATTAAAAAAAAAAGGTTCAAAGTTCTTATGATGTTTCCTCCTTTGTATTCTCTTGCACACTTCTTGTCTTTGCTCAATTGATTCAATGCACCACAAGCAATGTTCTACATTATTGTTGATAGATCAAATAGGAGGATTCATAACCAAAGCTCTAACAAAACCTTTCCAATCATTTGCAGGTTCACTTGCAAAACATGAGCAAAGAGGGATGCACAACATTGAAGACAACTGAAAGACACATTCAGGAAACGACTGTTATGTTCCCTCTTATGTGCTCTTTTCCTTTTTTATCTTTCAGTAGTGTAGTGCACTCCTTGTGTTTCATTGACTCATCTATTCCCACAACTTGTGTGGGACACTAGATTTCTTCTTTTTATACCAATGAATATAAAATAACATTTTGTGCAACTCTTGTTCAATTATGTACTTTTCTTTTGCAAACAATGTATGGAACATTATGGAATGAATAACTAAATATAGAATGAAAGCATTTTCCTTTTACATCCCATGCAAAATTTTATGTTGTAAATCATGAATGGAAAATTGAAACATATTGCACACTTTCTGAAAAACTCAAAACTCAAATATATGCAATGGTTTAAGCAATTGCAAAAATAAACTGAAACTCTTCACCTTAAAATGAACCTAAATTAACTAGCTCTGTCAATTTGATTTGTGGTGAAAAATTGATAACATTCTTGGCGACCTCTGCTAGATGCTTTCCTACTAAGCATCAAACCAGTTGCCTTATGTAGATCCATTGGGCATGGAGTCAACTTTGCTCCTCCAAAACTTAGGAAATCTGAAAACTGAAACTTGCCACACCAAGTAGCAGCAGAAAACAAAACCAAGCCAAACTAAAACAAACCTACAGGTCCTAGTGGCCAGAAAACAATGTGAAGAAGTACTTATGAAAAAAAAAACAACTAAAATGAAAAGTGCTTTGAGCACTTATTAGCAACAAATACTCTACTATAGTACAGGGGTAGAACTTTAAACTTCAGAAACAATGTTTGTAGAAACTTTGCAACCATAGAATGACAATTTCCACATAACCCAAATCTGAAAACATGCAAGTAAAATACTCAACATCAACATGCAAGAGAATAGACAACATACCCATCAAAGATGACACAAGATATACCACAGGAAAACCCTCAGAGGGGAAAAACCGACCTCCAAAAGCATCCACACTCCATGTATTATTCAACAATGAAAAACCATTACAATACATCTTCAGAGACTCCATGAACACTTCTGAAGCACAAGCTATCCATGCATTCCATGTGACCAAGCATGAATCCACACATCCCATGCCATGCTTCAAACCCTCATACATGCACAAGCTCAACCTGCTAACTTTTGCAACAAACTATCCCTAAACAACTACCCTGTGGTTGCTTTTATGAAACAAGCTCCCACAAAACCACCAAGTGGTATTACATAAACCATGTGCCCAAAAATACTACATCATGTGACCCCACATTTAATATTGGGTACTTTATTATTTTATTATTCCCAATATTAAATAATTACATTTGACAATTATGTCCCAATGTTACATACAACAAAGTGGCCCCAACATTATAACTCCTTGTGATGCACATTCACCTAGAAAACCCCTAGGTGCACCACACATAATAATAAATAAATAAAACATTACAAACATTATGCAAGGTGTACAACACCTAATCCTAATAGTTTTAAGTGGATCCCATTGACTGGGATCAGAAGCACCTCCCTACTTAACTTTGAGAGCTGAAATGAATTGTGCTCTTTGCATTCTATTATTACATATGGGCCCTCCCAAATTGCATCAAATTTGGAGTGCCTCCTACGTTTACTCTCGTGTTCATCCCATTTGAGCACAAAGTCTCCAACAATAAAATCTCTGAATTTTCTCTTTTGTCAAAGGAGTTCTTCATTTGAGCTTCATGCATTTCAAGCTTCTTCCATGCTTCCTTTCTGGTTTCCTCTAGTTCCATTAGTTGTACAAGTCTAACTTCCATGGGTTCTTCTAGCAGCTCAAGCTCTTTGATAAAATTCAAAGTTGGTAGCTCAATGGAAATTGGTAATTTGGCCTCCTTACCGTAAGTGAGAACATACAGAGAGCAACTAGTGGCCCTCTTGGGGGTTATTCTATCAGTCCAAAGGGCTAATTTCAACTTTTCATGCCATGTTCTCTAATTGTCTTCGATGGCCTTCTTGATGATCTTGATTAGGTTCTTATTGGTAGATTCTTCTTGTCTGTTACTCTGTGGGTAGTAATTAAAGGAAGTACTCAAAAAGATATTATTTCTCATAGACTAGTCAAAAATATTTAAACCAATAAATGCTAAAGCATTATCAGAAATAATGGAATCTAGAACACCGAATCTAGACACTAAATCTTGATAAAAATTCAAAATAGAATCTTCATTTGCTTCTTTTAGAGCAACAACCTTGGTCCACTTAGTAAAATAATCTATGGTGGTTAATATCTACTTGTGGCCAACACTTGAGGGTGGATTAATTGTCCCAATAAAACCAAGCCCCCATTTAGCAAAGGGTTGTTCAACTTGAATAGGATTTAAAGGCAGAGTTACAAGTTTCTACTTACCTGTGAACAATGCACATTTTTCACATTTCCTCACCTAAGTGAATGCATCTTTGAATATGTCTAACCAATAATAACCAACCCTCATTATTTTCAAGGCTATCATTCTTGCTACAAAGTGGCTTCCTGAAGGCCCATTGTGGAATTCCTTTAGCAGCTTACCTGTTTGGTTAGGGTCAATGCATCTCAATAACACACCTTGGAAGTCTCTCCTAAATAAAACACCATCAATAATAGCATAAGGAATAGCCTACAATCTAAAATACATTCTCTTCGCCCTGTCCAAGCCTTTGGGGCATTCACCAGTTTGTAAATAGTCAACCATTTGTTGTACCCAACTTGTACCAGGAACTGAGACAACAGTTTGCTCTATGTTGCTCAATACTGTGGCAATGTTCCCATAATCTTCTAGGTTGTTTTCTGTGCTTTTAACAAGCTATTCACACAAACCCTTTCCTCTAGCAAGTTTAGTAACCTTAATGTCAACATCAAATTCCATTACTCTTGTTATCCAACCGACCCTCTTATCATTCATTTCTTTATTAAGCAATAAATTTTTCACAGTAGGGTGAGCAACTAGAAAATGGATTTTATTATTGGATAGCATGTGACTAAACTTTTTAAGGCTTCTAACCACTACAAACACATATTTTTGCACAAAAGAGTATTTTACCTCATAATCGTGTAGTACTTGACTAAAAAAGGCCATGGGCTACTCCAATCCTTTGTCATTTTGTTGGCATAACATTGCAAAAATAGTATCAACACCCCCAAAAGCATATAAGATAAAAATATTTATTATAATTTGGATTAATGAGGGTTGGGGCAGCTGAAAGGGCTTCTCTTATTTGCTCGAAGCTCCTCTTACCCTCCTTAGTCCAATTGAAAGGTACATTCTTTTTCAGCATTGTTGTGAGAGGCTGTAATAAAGCTGCAATATTTGGTATAAACCTTCTCACAAAATTAATTCTACTGAGGAAACTTTGCAAACCATTTTTTATGTGCCAAGAAAGGTAATTCCAGAATGGCTGAAACTTGCTCTGGTTCAATAGAAATTTCGTGTTTAGAGACAATGTGCCCTAGAAGTTTACCTTCATGGATGAAAAATATACATTTATTCAGATTAAGAGAAACCTCAAACTCTTTGCATCTTTGAAAGATCTGCTTCAAATGTTCAAGGTGTTCGTTAGCATTTTTTGAAAATATTGTGATATCATCTAAATAAACAAGAACAATCTTATTCATAAGGCCGTGAAAATCCATGTCCATTGCCCTTTGGAATGTTGCCCCTGCATTAGATAAGCTAAAAGGAATCTTCCTATAAGCCATAGTGCCCCATTTAGTTGTGAATGTTGTTTTATATTCATCCTCTTCCCTAACCAAAATCTAATTATAGCCAGAGTACCCATCGAGCAAAGAGAATCTATCAGAACCAGACACTACTTGCATAATTTTCTCCATCAAAGGGAGCGAGTAGTGATCTTTAAGGGAAGCCTTGTTCAAATCCCTAAAGTCAACACAAAGTCTAATTTCACCATTTTTCTTAATAGGTAAGATTATGTTGCTCTCAATCAGCTTATTTAACTCAACCTTCATTAAATTTTCAAGCTTAGAATTTAGGGGCATCTATTTCTATCTCACGGGTTTTGCATTAGGTTTGAACTCGATAGTATGCTGAGCTAGTTTAGGGTCAAAACCTCTTAAATATTTTTATTCCCAAGCAAACATATCATTAAACTCTTGAAATAATAGAAAAAAAAGCTTGCTACTATTCCTTAGTGTATACCTTGCCCAACTTGAGAAGTTTACCTTTGAATATTTCGATGGCCTCATAATGCTCCTGTTTGACTGTCATGTTGCACTTGTCTTTTCTTACTTGGTCGTCAGAGTTGAAAACTAACTCTAATGTCACCAACCCCTTCAAAAACTTATTTGATTTCAACTGTACAATCTGGCTTCCATACTGTTGTTTCCACTTCAGTTGGTTTTCATCCACAAATTTTGCTTTTGCTATCAAGAAGCTTACAATCTATTCATCATTGTCAAAGACCTACCAACTCACGTTATTATCTAGCACTGAAGGTTTAACAACAATTTTTACATATTGTTACATTTCTACAATATGTATCTCATTTAGAATATCAAATTGAGCACCTAAGGCAACAAGCCTATCTGCATGTTTGTTTTGAGTTCTAGGGATAGAAAACAAATTAAATGCATCAAAATCCTCTATTAGGTCCCACACTTGATGCTTGTATTTCTTGAGTACACCATTTTTCACAGTGTTTAAGTTCTTAACTTGATTCACAACAAATTCAGAGTCACCATAAACTTGTAAAAACTTGACACCTCTCTTTTGAGCCTATTCAAGGCCATGAATGAGGGCCTCATATTCAGCCGTGTTTTTTGCATAGTTGAAAGTGAACCTCAAAGTTGAATAATATTTGTCCCCATCGGGAGATACCAACATTGCTCCTCCACCAACCCCTGTTTTGCATCTTGAACCATCAAAATACAACTTCCAAAGCTGGTTTTCTTGTTGTTCAGACTATTCTTAGTCTTTGATCAAATTAGGAATTGCTACATTGGGTTCATGAATTACATAGATTCCTAACCCAACTTCTTCTGTATGGATGAAAGGGTCAAGATCATGATTTTCAACAAGTCACTCATCCAAGTTTTCTTCTTCATTGGATGAACTGGGGTCTAAGGTCACAAATTGACTCTCTTACCCATGAGTGGCAAACATGTTATCATTTATAGAGTTAGTGGTGTATGGCTCAATATGAACTTTGGCTAACAATTTGGACTTAATGGTCATTTTGGTGTCATACCTGGTTTTAAAGAATAACTGGGGACAATCAATTGATAAGAATCCTCCTAGTTTAGCAGTAAAGTCTCTTGAGAGGTGAAGTGCAAAATGAGGGGGTAATTCAATCACATGGACATCTTGGGAAACAACAAAGTTGGAGAAAGCATGTAATGTGAGAGCCAAATTTTTAATGTTTCCTACTGTTTGAATAGCAAAGCCATCTAGTTGCATGACTCCTTTTGACACGAGTTCATAAACCAAACCTAGCTTGTCTGCTAAAATTT
>VDFB02075390.1:0-10947 GCA_007258455.2 Sequoia sempervirens
ACAATGGAATGAGAAGCACATGATCATGCTAGAAAGTATCTACAATGTCAACAGCATGGGGACCTCATCCATGCTCCATCTCAAGAGCTTCACCCTATCGTCACACCATGGCCCTTTTCGCAGTGGGGACTCAATCTCATTGGGAAAATCACTCTGACCTCATCTAATGGCCAAAAATTTATCATAACTACAACAAAGTACTTTACTAAATGGGTGGAGGCCATACCCATGACATATATAACTGGGAAGCAGATTTCTAAGTTCATCGTGAACAATCTCATTTTCTGATATGGTGTACCACAAGCCATTAGCTCAGATGATGGGACACCATTCAAGAATTAGGAAATTTATGACTTATGCAAGAAATTCAAAATCCAAAATCGCTTCTCCACTCTGTATTATCCCCAAGGAAATGTCCAAGCAAAAGCTACAAACAAAACCATTTTGAAAATCCTTAAGAAAAAAATCAATGATGCAGGTCGTGATTGGCATTTGCAGCTTAATCCTACCCTTTGGGCTTATTGAACCAACATCTGCACACCCACCAGAGCCACCTCCTTCTCCTTGGTCTACGGATCAAAAGCCATACTCCCCATTGAGATTGAGCTCCCATCCCTTAGGATATCACTGCAAAATGAGTATCAAGACTAAATGAGTTGGAGCTACTTGATGAGAAATAGATAGATGCTTTGAATCATTTGCAAGTCTATCAGAATAGACTCAAAAGGAGTTGCAATAAGAAAATCAGAAGTAGGACGTTCCAAGTTGGGGAACTTGTATTGAAAGAAAATTAGAAGAATGTCCCAAACCCAAGCAACAAAGGAAAGTTCAAACCTAATTGGTTGGAACCCTTAATCATCATAGCAAGTTACAACTCAGGGGCATATCAGTTATCAACACCCAAAGGGGAACCTCTGCAAGAACCATGAAGAACTCCATCAAAGTTTGTATAAATCTTTCCAAGGTATAGAGACAAAATCTAAAAAACTAAAAGAAAAGTCTTGAAAAATGGTTACTTGAGAAAACTTGTAAGCGAGTCTTGGTAACAACAAAAAAATAAAAGAAGCAAAAAAAATCCAAAAAAATCCGAAAAAGGATTGAAAATAGTAAAGAAAAAAATCCTCCTCTAGTGAAAACCACTTCGGTGGCACTTTGGACAAGTACCTTGGTGAAAACCTGACAAACAGGCACCTTGCATAAATAAGCACTTTCCATCAACCAGGATCTTTACGACTTGTTCAAGCATCATCCATTCATTTCACTTCCATCATCCACCATATCCAGATCTCCATCCATCACTCATCCACTCACATCCGCACCATAGCTTGGTCCTGTTTTTGTATCATGATCCCTCCTAGTACTACTCGACCCATGCTCAAGGTCAATTTGTCCTGCCTTTATCGAAGTAGTCTATTGCACCACGTTGGGGGAATGATTTTATTGAATCGGATTCGTGTATGATCTTAAAGACCTAACTATCACAAAATCCAAAAACATTAGAAAATTAGAAAATCCAAAAAGATCAAAACATATCAAAATCCAAAAATAGGTCAAAAAGTCATAAAATCTTAAAAACAGAGTCATCTTGTTGAACTATGTCATCTCTGAGTTTGAACATAGGCACGGTTGATCTTTGATCATCCCCCAAGACATTTAGGTCAGTCCTATAGGAGTCTATCATAATAAACTGACATCTCATCATGTATATCATCATTTGTAAATTTGTCAAGTCGTTAGTCAAACTACGTGGTCTCTATGTGTATAACGTAGGCAAGGCTAATCTGTCGATTAGCCCTTGAGACCCCTAGGATAGGTCTTTAGGTTAGTATCTTGGTCAAAATCCTAGAAAGCCCCAAAACATTTGAAAAATAAAAAATCAAAACATTTGAAAAACTTAAAAAATACCAAAAACAACCTCAAAACATTGCAAAACATCAAAAACATCCAAATATTTGAAAAATCCATCCGTCTCATCTCACTTGCACCCGCAATAATCAACACTCATAATAAACTAATCGTCACCCTCAACCTTTGGTAAAACAATTAGAAACAAGCCTGGCAGGTTGAAAGCAAAAACTTAAAAACCTCAAGTCTCAGGTTTAAGTCAGTACATAGGCAAGTTGGTCATCTCTTCGCATTGGTAACTCATCATCTAATCACTCCCATATCAATCATCATTTCGAAAGCTTTGGATAATGAAATGACATGCCACCATCCACTAACATGTCCTAGGATGAATCCTTCCTATGATGGGAATTATCTTTTGGCAATAAGTTTTGGTTCTTATCCTTAGAAAACACATCCTCATTCCATTAGCAGTATTGAAGAACATCAACTTGTTTATTTCCTTTGACTTTATCTTTTGACTTATTTTATTGCACTCATTCCATGGACTTCTCGATTATGTCCCAAACAGGGGATTTAGAGAAATAGGAATGGGGCAACGATCATTGTCTTTTTGTTTGCTATGCTTATTGGACGTTCTTGTAATATAACTTGGCGAATACTTGCTTTGTTAGGTACACCCTAGCAAGGTTTCCATATGTTAGGTATGAACAAGGATACTCCCATCTACTTGTCAAGTCAAAGTCCATCTCACTAGGTACAACGCCATCCTAGTTGTCCATACCTTGATGCATCGTACTATGTGTGTTATCAAAAAATAAGAAAATTTGGCCCTTTGAAAATCCCAATTCGTCGGCAAGTAATCATCATCATCATCATTTGCATTTGCAGCATCTTGTGTCTTGTTGAAATGACTCTTTCTTTTCTTACTAATTGCATTAACAAGGTACTACGACAATTGATCATCATCACCATCATCGTCATTGATCCTGCATCTAAATCATTAACATATTACATAGACATATCACATAGGAAACATAAGCATTGCATTTTAATCATCATAAAAATAGGTTATCATAAACATAGATAGGTACATCCATGTCATTGCATTTCACCTATTACATTGCATATCATGGCATTATATCAATCATTGCATAAGCATTTAATTGCATTTTATAACCATTTCACATTACCATTTATCACATAAATCATCGCATAGCATTTACGGAAGCATTTCATAATCATTTTTTGCATAATCATAAACAATAGGTATTTAAGCATTGAATTCATTTGCATACTTGCATAACATTATGACATCATCACATTTATATTACATTGCACATCATTGCATCACTTTGTATTAACATAACATCTCATTCTCATATCACTTTGCATCGCATACATTACATCATCATTTATTACGTATAGGATAATAACATTTTCTATTCTAAGCATCACATAGAACCATCTCATTTTCATCATATTACAACTATTACATCATCCATATCATCTAATAAATAGCATCATTGCATAAATCATTCCACATAGGCATAAAAGTGCAAAATGCATCATATACAAAACATATACACATCCATTCATAAACATTTCATAAGCACAATTTACATATCATTTGGCATGTGCACCATAGATCATATTAACATCACATATCGATCATCTCATTTGCATTATCACAATTAGATCATCATATAGATAACATCATTAGGTTAGTATAATATAGATTTGTTAGTCATAATCATAATGCACACATCATCAGAAATAAATGCATCCATAAGGACATCATTGCAAAGCATATAGAAATAGACCATTCATGCATAAAAGAGAACACGGTACATCGCATCAAAATCATCATCGGCTCATATATATCATCAATAATGTTACTGTCATAGTACAAAGAATAAATTGGATCACTGTACATGTTTCAATCAGTACAAAAAGCCCATCGGGCTATCAAAAATGAACCCATAAGGCACAAAATATATATAGCATCTCAATCAAGCTCGATCTCTGTGAATTCTACCCTCAACCCTGTCACCATGATCCTCTAGTGGTCTATGGCATGCCCACTCTAAGTACTCTGGTACCCACTCTGCTCTGGGTACGACCTCCTAATAGGATCGCCAATAATACTCGGCCTCTCAGATAGCATCCCTGTAGGATCGAACTGACACTATACCCTAGGAGGAGGAGGCTATCATGCTCTCTATTTGCTATCTACAGCCTAGCTTAGTGGCTGCCTGTAGCTCTGCAACCTGTCTCTACTACACAAACTAATCTCTCTTTGCTCTGAGCTACTCTTTCTTGGCCCTCACTTGATCCCTCTTAGTTGTCAAGGTTTGGACCTGGGCCTGTAGCTGTGTAATCAAAACATCTCGAGCATCTGCCTGTCTTTCCAGCTATACCTGCGGCTGCACTCAAGGGGGACCTTTGACTCCTGTTGGTGGGACTAGGGGTACACCTAGTGGGTCCTGTCGAATCTCAACCCTAGGTCCTCATCCTCGTCCCCTCCCTCTGCCTCTAACTCTGTGCACATCTAGGTCCTCACCTGGAATGGTCAACCAAAGTGGAGGATGGAACCAGTCCCTGTAGGCCTAAGTGGTACCTGGATCTACCAAACCCTGATCATAAGCCCACGGTCAGGCTACCAATTGCCTGAAACTGTTGACTGCCACTGAGGGTGGAATGTATTGTCCCCATGACACCTGTGTCATGCTGCGAGCAAAGATGGCCACATAGTTGTCATTAGGCCGATCCTGTGGCTCTTTGAACTAATGCTGCACGTGCCTAGGCAGGTACCTCTCGATCATAGTATGCTCTCGCCCTTGCATATATTGGCCCTAGCGATAATAGAACAGCTGATCGACATCGTCGGCCCATCTAGGCTGACCAAGGTATGGTCGCCAAGTAAAAACTAGCATCTCATCTAAGATCCGCCTCCAATAGGGGATCCCGTGCTCACCAGTGTGTGTAAAGGACACACCGCCTCTGTATTGTGCCACGAGGGCATCATCCACCCCCATCAGAACTGAAATGACATATGGACATAGCCAAAAAATGTGCTCCCATGCCCAGATGTGAAGTAAAGTCACCCCAGCCCCCAGCGCTCTGCCGTCCATGTAGACGTACTTGTGTAGGTCCCTGTAGAGCAAGGCTAGAAGAACAGGCCCCCATGCAAAATGAACCAGCCTGTCTCGGACCATCCGCTCCTAGCAATACCCCCAGTTGGAACTGAAATATCAGCCTCATTTGTCTGGGGCAACAAGACCAGAAATAATAGCTGCAATTGCCCAGCGGTAAGGAGGTGCTATGACCTTGTATCACTCTAGCTCTATTTGCCCCTCGTAGAAGATGATGTCTCATGTAGCAAGGAATCTGCAGCAAGACTCATGCCCCTCATCCATGTCAAAGATTTCCCATCGCCCATGAATTGACAATCATAAAATGTGCCAAACGTCCTCTAGAGTGATGGTGGCCTTGCCAGTAGGGAGATGAAATGAAAACGTCTTGCTGTGCCACCTCTCGGCCAATGCTGATAACATCCCTAGGTGGGTGTGCATGGGCACCGCGTACACAATGTGCCATAATCCTACAACCCCGAGTCGATCCTAGTCCTTGTTGCTTAGGTCTCGTAGGATGCTAGCTAGATCTCACGACCGGTGCTCCCGAGAGTAAAGCTCCCTTGTCGCATCCTACATTAAGGAAATTCACTGTATTAATTTTTTTGAAAAATTTCTAGTCATGTGCTCTAGAAACCTCCCCAGCGGCACAGTTTGTGATGGTGTTGTAGTTTTATTTTAGTCAAACTCTGACGCTAGAGCCCAAAAAGTGCAAAAATGCACTGCTGCAGTGCACTTTCCCATCCAGCATCGCAATTTGTGTGAAATAGGCGATGTCGCGTCGTGATTTGTCAAATTAGCCTGCCAAACCTGAGCCCAGCGTCAGAGTTTTTAAAATCTAAACTGCACCGCTATGACGCAAAACAACACCGATCGATGTAGTTTGAATTTTGAGCGGTGCCATATAGCACCGTTGAAGATGAGCCACCCCTTTAAAGCATTAATTGAGGCATTAAATGAAAGGACAGAGTTTGGGTAAGGACCACATACAGGTGCCTCGATGCCAGGTGGTTATTGGTACGTCCAAACTTGATCATTGATGTGCAGGGGAAGCTGTCATTGCGCCATATTGCCAGGGAGTTAGAGCTCAAATCTCAAGGTTGCTAGTGGAGGTGTGTGAAAATGACTTGAAAGTGACCCCTTGGGCCCCATATAAGCATGAAAATTAGGGTTTTTTAACCCTGAATGACTGTCCTCTAGGGTTTTGAACCCCCGAACCTATTTTTGTCCAATTAAGGCTTGATCTTCTTTGTCTTATTGCGTAACTTAGACACATTTTTTAGCCTCTTGGAGCCTTTTCGGACCTTTCAGGCAATTTGTCCTCTTTTTTCGTGAGATCACCCAAAAAATTGGAATTTTCCTCCAATCTCTCGAGGGGGCATTATAATGGCATATTCTCTCTTGCCAGGTAGTAGAGGGGTAGGTTTTTAAAATATCAATTTTTTTGTCTTTGATCGAGATCATTATTCTTTGAACCAACGCAATGAGTGCATTGCTTCAAAGAGGGGCAAAATGTAGACACGTTAAATATATTGATTGACATTGTGCATCTGATCCTGACCTACTAACATCGTTTCTTCTGGAATCATCCCTCGGTCTAACCATTTAATCAAATCTCTATATTTGATTAAATTCATCAATATTCCTCTTAATTAAATAAATCATTTTATCTAATCAAGTCATCTCTTTTGTTAATTAAATCAATCCATCTGATCTAATTATCCCTATTTAATTAAATAAACAGTTTATTTGATTAAATCTCTAAAGTCTATCCATTAGATTAAATAAATTAAAACCTTATTTGATTTAATCTAATACCATCTCTTTTAATTAAATAAATTAAAATCCTTATTTAGTTAATCTCTGGTCATATTCTTCTCTTATTTGATTTAAATATATCCATAAATTTGAGTCAAATAGGTCACATCATCTAACCTTTCTCATTAAATTAATTCACCCTTGATTAATTTAATCTCATCTCATGTCCCATCCTCTGGATAATGCAAGTTGCACATGAAAATAGGTTTAATTTATTTATTAAATCTCTATTTCCCTCACAATGGCATCTTTTGGAATATTCTTTCAATTTGAATTCAAAAATACCAAGTCAACATATGCATCCAATAAAGAAATAATTTCATCTTATATGTCCTTTGCCTTGAGCCAAGTGATATTTATTACATTTTCCCTTCCCTCTTACAAGTCATTTCAACAAATTTGTAATTCAAATTTAGACATTTATTGGCACAAACCCCAAATCTTGCACATCCTTCATCAATTCATAACTTGGCAAGTGGCATCATGCCATTGGATGAATGTTAGTCCCACATTGCTCAAATGTGGACATTCATCCATCTTGGAATTCTATAAATCAAATTCTCATATCCTCATTTCGTCATACACAATCCATGCAAAGTTACCATGCTAAAATACTTAGCCATTTCCATTCATCAATCTTGAGTTCTTAGCTAGGTTATTGCAGATTTTGGCTTGGAGTTCTCACCATTCATCATCAAAGTGGATCAAATCTCTTCATCAAATCAACATTGCATCATAGGAATTGGGAAAGGGCCAATTTTCACATCAAATTGGCACCAATTCCCCCATGGGATCATGAGTTTGCACATCTAATTAGGATTCAATCTTTGTTTTGTCATTTTCATTGTGTTCTTCAATATTTTCTTCCTAGTTTGAATGTTGTAAATGGATTTCATGGGGAATCCTTGTTTTGGCTTGCATTTCCTTGTTTAACTTGTTTACCCATGTTGTTTTGCAGGTACCAAGGTCGAGGTTCGCACACTTAATCTCTTACTTTTTTATTTTTGAAAAAATTTATGCTCATGGTGAGCCACTTAGTGGTGCTATTGTAGTTGCAACTATCAAAATATACCAAAAATTTCTAGCATTGAGAAGTTGATTTTCCAGGATACGAGCACTTGAATGTAACCCATGAGAGTTATTATATACCTTGTTGATATTTGTATTAACCTCATGTAGGTGTGCACATCATGAGTGCCCTTAGAGTCCTTGTGATAAATATTTTCTACCTAGACATTTTTAATGCAAGAGTTAGATATCATGGGTGTCAAAGTGGATGTTGAAGTGTGTTGAGGGATATGAGATGGATTGGTCGATATTTTAGAATCTTTGACTCTCCAAACTTGGGTTGATGAGAAATGGTGGGTGAATATGGAGATTTGATTAGGACCAACTTCTTGATATAATTTGTAAGTCACTCTTGAACCCTTCTTTTACATCATTGCACTTTTTTGATTGATGAATTTCCATTTTTGATTTTTCCCCATAGTTTCTTTGACTAATGGAGTTTGATGGGGATGTTTTTCTTAATTTTATTTGGTATCCATTTGAATTTTATTTTTCCCTTTTGATTTACTGATTCTATTTCTTCAATGACTTGATCTCTTCCTTGATATAGCTTTTTCTCTTGTTGTTGGTCCTAATTTGTGAATGGAATGATGTGTGGATGACAATTCATGATATGGTTAGTTATAGCATTGGTAGTGGTTTCATCATAAGGACCCTTCATGCTCCCCATGTTGGTGTTTTCATTATTAAAAATTTCCCCTAGTATTATGGAGGTATTACTATCTTGATTTGATTCCACTGCTACTGAATAACCAATTCCTTGTTACTCAAGATTTTTTACCATCTTTGTGTTGAAAGTTTCAAGATGATGGAGTTGTTTGTGAGTTGCTTGGGTCTGGTCATTGATGTCAAACCTTTGTATGAAGACAATATTGGAATGTTGTTGGTGTTTATAATTTCAAAACCTAGCATCGAATTTGTGGAAGTTTGAAGTTGTTGGTATTAATGTCAACACATTGTTTATATTTTCATTGATGTCCTCCTTCACTACAATTAGTGCAGAGGTTGCTACCATGACTAGTGTTTATAGAAATTATCATAGTCAAAAAGTGTTGTATATGTTATAAATGTGTTTCATAGGTGTTTGTAATGTTGCTAATGAATTTGGTTCACTTGGGTTCCAAGTGCTTTTGAGAAAATTTTAATAAAAGAAAGTTTAGTGTGACAAAGTGGTGTTTAGTGTTTTGCTTCATATTTCTTCATGATTGAAGATATGATTATGCAGTTTGGAAATAATCACTACTGGATTTGACATCATTTTCCGACGGGCGTTCGTCGGTCGTTCAACAAATCTCTGTCAGAAGATCAACACAATGGCAAAAATCTTTCCGTCGCTATTTTTTCATCGCAATGCCGATGACAAATTAAATGTCAAAATAACAGTGAAGAATCGTTGGTCGGCAGCATCGTGAAATACCTCAGGATTTTTTTAGAATATTGACGAAACCTTTGTTTATCCACCGACGAATTATACCAGAAATTCATCGTTGGTTCGACAAAATGGGCAAGCAGTAGCGTGGAAACAACATGGAACGTTCGTCGAAATAGCGACGAAATAGCAGAGTAGTAGCGTCGAAAGAACGCCAAAAGTTCATCGAAAGTGGAACGAAATTAGCAAGAAGTAGCGTCGAAACAACGCAAAAAGTTCATCGAGGTTGCGACGAAATTAGCAAGGAGTAGCGTTGGAAGAACACTAAAAGTTTGTCGAAAGTTCGACGAAATTGGCAGGGCGTAGTGTGGTGGCAAAGCTGAAATATTGTCTGAAGGGCGACGAAATGGGTAGGGAGTTACGACGAAATCGTCGTCGTAGCTATAGCAACTTCGTCAAGCCTTTCTGTTGATTCGTCAGTTGTTATCGTCGAAATTGCGACGAAGCAAATTTAAAAAATAAATAAAAATTATATATTCGTGGAAATGTACCATTGTGGAGACGACTGATCATACAAATTGCATATTGGTTTGATGCTTCAAACGATGCATTTCTTATATTGAAAGTGCATTACCTTATTGAGCTTCTCTTTGTTTCAAGAATAGTTTAATATTCTCTACTTAACAGGGCCAACCACATGATGGTGGAAACTCATTTGGACCCTCCCCCCCTCACATCACTCTCAATTCCCCATATCCAATCATATAACATTAATCATTGATTCATTCATTAATAACATATAACATTCATTCATTAACATATAACATTCATTAATTAACATATTCACATTCATTCATTAACATATAATAATCATTCTCAGTTTTTACATATTATCAAAAATATGGTTGTCATGATATGATTACAATCACTTTTTGTTGAAGAAAGCTACATAAAGCTAAAGTGAGAATTATCATTTTCTGAGTAGTATCTGTCCCCCCTTTAGTTGTTTTGCCCTCTGCTTGTGATCTTAATGTACGTGTAGTTGTCTGCTCATGACGTGGACGTCGCTTCAAGGGGGTATCTGCTGCAATAAGAAAGAAATGTTAAACTGATATGTTTTATTATTATTGTTACAAGTATTTCATTAATTAAAAGAACATTAGAGTGGTTCTCTTTACCTGATGGGTCCACATCATGTTCCTAAACTTTTGTTATAGACTCATACTCAACATGTTGAACACGCTCTAAATCCTGATCTGCAGTTGAAACATGAAATGTTACATTAATTAATACACCAATTGAAATTAAATATGTTTAAGAGAACATGAGGGTGGTCCTCTTTACCAGATGGGGCCACATCATGTTCCTGATCTTCTCTAGCCTGATCATGCTCAACACGTTGATCACGGTTTACATGCTCTAAAGTTGAAACACGAAAGGTTACATTAATTAATACACCAATTGAAATTAAATATGTTTAAGAGAACATGAGGGTGGTCCTCTTTACCAGATGCGGCCACATCATGTTCTTGATCTTCTCTAACTGATCATGCTCAACACGTTGATCACGGTCTACATGCTCTAAAGTTGAAACACGAAGGTTACATTAATTAATACACCAATTGCAATTAAATATGTTTAAAAAGAACTTTAGAGTGGTCCTCTTTACTGATGAGGGCCCACATCATATTCTGATCTTCTCTAACTTTGATC
>VDFB02075391.1:0-13285 GCA_007258455.2 Sequoia sempervirens
GGAAGTTTTTTATTCCCATGGTTTCAACGTCTATTCATGTTCTCTCTTTCTACATGTTTTGTAGTTTAAGTTAAAGCTTGTACTTCATATCTTTGTTGTGTACAAAAAATGTTGTGTATATGTTTAGTATTTTGGCTGTAGGGTGTTATGTATTAAGCTGAGAAGGGACTTAGAAACATTTGGAGACTCGGGTGTAGGTATTGAGGTTTGATCTACATTAATTTTGGTATTAGAGCAAATTGCAATGGCCTAGATGGGAGTCCATGTGAATTGGGGAAGGAGGGGCGGGAGGAATGTAGGCCCTCGAAGAAACATTGGTGAAGTGTTTAGAAGGCTAGAGACCCTTGAGACTAGATTACAATTGGACAAGTCCAAAGAGAAACCATAAAACTTAGTAAATGCTACTAGGGTTTTAGACCCTATAGAGGGGCTTATTGAAGCATTGACTAAACAAAGTTCCAAAGTAAAGGTGGATATTTCAGATTTTAAAGGTGATCTCAACCTTGATCTATTCCTAGACTAGATCCAAGAGTTGGAGAAGTACTTTGACATGGAGGATATTGATGAGGATGATCTGAAAAAGAGTGAAAATTTCCACATCCAAGTTGAAGTCGCATGCAACCCTATGGTGGGAGAACATGCATATTTTGAGAAGAAAAGGAGGAAAAAATAAGATTAGAATTTGGCCTAAGATGTTGAAACATTAGAGAGCATATTTTTTGCCCTCTGATTACCAACAAAAATTGTTTAAAGAATTTCAAAATTTGAAACAAAAAGATCAGTCAGTACATGCTTATACTAAACAGTTCATGAGGCTTCAAATTTGAATAGATATACAAGAAAGTGAAGGGCAGATAGCAACTAGGTATGTCAATGGACTAAAATTTCAACTTCAAGATGAGATCACATTGTTGAAAGTACCTACGATGGATGAAGCTTCTGAATATGCCTTGAAGGCAGAGGAGAAACTAAACCAGAAAAATAAAATAGTGAGTAAAAGGGATGATAGTAAACAAAATAGAGAGAAAGAGGTTTCTTTGGAAACTACCATAGGTGAAGAGTCAAAAGAAGGCAAGAATGTAAAGACCGACTTAAAAGGAGAGGGAGGCTTTAAAGGTAGAGGTCGAGGACAACTACCTCCTGGAGAGTGGAAGCCCATGAAGTGTTTTATTTTATGACGAAGCCCACAAGGCTATAAATTGTCCTAAAAACCCCAAAAGGGTGATGGTAGCCCAAGAGGAAGATCCTTGTATAGATGAAGTTGAAGCTGAGTAAGGAGAGAACCTGATATTGAGAAGAACCTGGATATCTGGAGACAAAGGAACCCCTGAAGCTGATTGGAAGAGGAAGAACATCTATTGAACAAAATGAAAATGTAAGGACAAGGTATACAAGGTGATCATAGATGGCAGATCTATTGATAATCTGGTGAGTACAAAAATGGTTAACAAAATCCAACTTGCTTGTGTTCCAAAATCTAATCCCTATAATATTTCTTGATTAAAAAAATATCATAGTGTACTTGTGGAAAAATCTTGTCTTGTTGCTTTCAAAATTGGTCCATATGTAGATGAAGTGCTTTGTGATGTGGTGTCGATGGATGCATGCCATTTTTTGTTGGGTAGACCTTGGAAATATGATTGAAATATAATCCACTGAGGTAGAGAGAACACCTATAAGGTCAAACATGAAGGAAGGAAAACACTCTTAAAACCATGGAAAAAGGAAGGAGCATCTTAAGTGGCAACTTTGTCTCTTCTAGCAGAAGCCAAGTTCGAGCTTGAAGAAAAAAACAAAATTATAGCTCCACTGAAAAGAGACTTGGAGGAAGATCTAGGAGAAAAGGAGGTAAATGATTTGAAGAATGAGATGCAATCAAAAATTGATGTAGAGTTGCAACAAGATCCAACTAACAAGATTACATGTGTGCCTCGAGAAATAGGTGTTGGAGTTTCAATTGACTGTGACCTTCATTCTCAAGGAGATGGTGAGTTGGGGGAGTATAAGCACAACCATCAAACATCTTCCAAGAATGTAATTTAGAGTTCAGTCCAAAGTAACTGCCTTACCCAATTTGAGATGAGTGATGTGAAATGTGATTGGAGCAAGGGAAAGAATTTCAAGTCTACTAGTGATTACAGTAGTGATTATTTTATTGGTTTTTCTTTAGGGATTTTTCCTAGCTTTATTGGTCCAACTAAATGGTGGAATCAACAATGGACTCATGTCCCTAGAAAGGCATGGGTTGGAAGCTTGGATGATAGCTCAGATCATACCAAGTGTTGGTTGAATATTTTGCAAAATTTGTGAGGTTTAGCAAAATGGTGGTTTCAGCCACAATGTTCGAAATAAAACTCTCCTAATTAAGGGAAGGCTCCCCCTTTCCCACTAACTAAAACAAATATGGGTGGAACGACAACCTTTCCTCTTGTTTCAAGAAAGATTAAATTATTTTCTCTTCACTGAAAAGTAGCAATAACTTTTAGAAAAACTCTTACAGCAACTCGAACATAGATTTAAGAGAGAGGAAATGAAGTTTCCTGAAAGCACAAAGACTTTCGTCACTTCCTCCGGGACAGGGAAACAATCTCCAAGCACAAAGTCTTGAGAATTTGAGATCCTATCTACCCTTTTAGAAAGATAATTTTGAGAACAAGTTACAACATATAACAACACAAAGTTTGTGAGTATAATGCATTCAAGAATCACCTAATATGGGAATTACCACAAGAACAAAGACTTACAACTCTTCTTAACTCCTAATAAATTAAGGTAATTTAATCCTTCAATCTTATAGCACAAAGACTACAAGAAATCAAACCAAAGTCTAATTACAATAGCTCCACAATTTCTCAAGAAAAACTCAAAAAATTTACTACTATGACATAAGAACACAGTAATAATATCCAATAAGATTCAACACAAAGTTTGAAACCTTATATCTCTTTCCTTGTATTGCTTAAAAATCAGGTTTAGATACATAAAGTACAAAGTCTTCTTTGCTGTAAATTTCTGCATAGTTCTCTCTATTGCCAAAAAGATAGATAATTACAATAGACCCCCTCAAGTATTTATAGGAGAAAAGTCATGAGAAAAAGGTGGGAGGATCCCAACTAACTTGAGAAATTCTCTCTATCACTAACTAACTACAATTGATTTATTCAACATTACAAGTCATATTATATTTTGACTTGTAATGTAATCACATGTAATTACATCTTACAAAACTGCAAGTGAAAGGAACACTTGCGATTACAAAATTTGTTTTTACATGTAACTTGTCAAAAACAAAATACATAAAGATAAAGTGTTACGAGACACTTTTATTCCATTTCAATCCTAGCTTTGAAAGACTGAAATTTGTTGATAATTTCCTGCAACTCATCTGGATTGAGGCCTAGTGTGTTTTTGGCAACCACAACAGTCTTAAGGATTACATCAAAATACCTTATTGTTGCTTCTTTATGTTCTTCATGGATAGTTTGCATCTTATCAAGGATCATTCGATGATTAACAAATTTATGAATTGAATCCATGTTAAACTGTTCTTATTCTAGTTCTTGACGAAGATTTGCTGCTATCTTAGTAGTCATCACATTAGTTGCAAGTAATTCTTCTTCGTGATTTAGAATCCTGCAAGACATTTTCTCAAAGCTAGAAAGTATGTCTTGTTCAACTTTGTCACTCATCTCTAGTGTAGCCTGAACATCTTTGATGAGGTCTTCAATAACCAGTGACTTGTTTGTCATGAGCTCTTCAAATTCTACATATTTTTCTCTATTCGGTATTATTGAATTGCTGCATAGAATTTCTAGCTTGACTTGATCCATTTCATGCGAGATTTTTAAATCTTTTCTAAGTGAATTCATACTTTGCTTGAAAGCTTCCAAATTCTAATTCATCTTAACTCTTGCTGCCCTGACAATACTCAAAGTATGTAATGCTTTTTCAATCACTGACATACCTTGATCAATCAGCTGAGCTATCCAAGAATCAACTGCTTTAACCTTTTGTGCAATCTTCTCCAATTGCTTGACTAATTATTCAAAGGTAAAAGAAGTTAATGGATTAACTTGCTCTGAAGAGTTTGTTATTTTCTAAATTACTGAGATGAGTTGTGAATTCTTCTCTTTAAGCTCACTTTTTTTTGCTAGTAATTCATCATATCTCTGAACCAATGAGGCTACTGAATATGTGGCATCATACATAAGACCAGCATGTGTTTGTTTTCCAAGCTCAACTTTAGTAAGCCTGTAATCTGATAGTTGCATTTCTTCAAGTGGCTTTTCAGATAATGACTCAGCTATCTTTGCATATCTCATTTTATTTTCATCTATTACCACCCGTGAAATCTTCTTTACTCTCTTTGTAACCTTGGATTTTGGTTTTGTAATTTGTTTGAAATCAAATATATCAGGAGAGATTTCCTGCTTTTTCCTTTTGGGCGTAATTGAAATCAGCCATGAGGGTAATTCTAATGAGCTTACATTAGAGACAACAACCGTGATTTCTAAAGAAACTGGCTCTACCTGTACCATAGTTGTCACCTTAGGAGAAGTATCAGTTTGAATTGCAATAGGGATTTGCTCAGATGGCTACACATGATTTATTTCTATCATAAAATTATCAAAATTCAAAGCAGAAGTATCAATCTTAGATAGAGGAATGTTGGAAGTGGTGACATAAGAAGAATTATCATAAAAAAATCTCTCCAAATCCTCATGAAAATTTCCAATAGGAATCTCCATTCTAGCATCAACAATTATTCTTGATTCCACAGGACTTACAAATACATTTATATCAATATCCATAGATATTTGGGGAATGACTGCATGAGGAGAATCTGAGACTGTTGAAGGAGGTGATTCTATTGTATTTTCTTCATAGGTATCATCCTCATCATTAAGAACATGTACCTGCACTTGTGATGTTTCTTTTCCTTTTGTTGATACTTCTAGTGGAGGAATTACCAAAGCTCTATTGACCCTTAACTTGATTCTTGTGCCAAAAGAAGCACCTTCCTTAGATTTGTCTCTAATTTCAAATCTTTGCCTGACTAGACCAGCCAAATCATTCTCTGCATCACTTTTGATTTTGATGGTTTTGACATTATTATCCTTCAACCAAGCATTGGTATTAGCGAGGATGGGCTGAAAACGGTCAAGGATAGAAGCACACTCCTTTTTAGACCATTGTGGGGACGAGAAAGGAGCTTCTACAACTCTTTGTTCAATGTATTTTGGATCTAGGATTCCTCCATCATCTACCATCCCTTCAAGGATTTTGGTCAAGTTAAGATCCACAATATTCTCTAAAGTAAGTTTGTTGTGATCCATCCTCCTTATATCTTCTTCAATACGAAGATCCACCCAGATATCTTCAAGATGATGAACATGAGCAAAGGCCCTTTTGATTTTATCCTTCATTCCATGGTAATCAAAGTCTTCTCTTGTGATGACCTTCTTTAGCTTGATTTCTTGGAGCTCTACATCCATTTCTTTAGATTTTTGAGAAGTGTTTAAAGAATACCAACCAATCTGTAATGGATTGTGAGAAGAGATAGTAATACCCAACTTTTGACTAGCAATTTGTACAAAATGTACGACCATCAGTTGTCTTGCTAATTCCATCTGAAGAATTTTTTCAGTAGGGTATCGAGGCAACATGTATGGTTGTCCAGTAAAACATCCAACTCTCATATAAGTGAAAGTAGGAAACTGCAGAAACAAGCAACCATATTCATTTACTTTCTCCCAGGCTGCTTCAAAAAATCTTATAATTTTGAGTGATTTATCAAAGAGACACATAAAGTAACCGAAGAAAGCATCCTATACTCTTCTATAATGATTCCTACTGGGTTTTAGAGTTAGTTGATCATAATATTCCCAGACTGGCACTAATGATTTGTTCCCCTTTGTAGAAAGACCAAGAAACTGTCTAAGAGATGCGACAATATACACCAAATAAAAATTCATATAAAAGGTGTAGGTAGTATGAACTTGTGCCAATTGTCTACACATGTTTTCACTAATAAATTCTCCCCATAAAATATGAGACTGTCCTTTCCTCATAACCATGATGTACTTGTACATCTAAATTTCAAATACATTAGAAAACTTCAAACCTGCTAACCTGCTGAGAAGTGTAATCATATCACCTATTTCTTCAATGAAATGAAAACGATGCAACTTGGGCCATCTGGTAAAGCAAGTTCGGGGAGTCTTCAACCATTTAGCACTGATGTGTCTATTGCAATTTTCTTTTCTTTGTTTGTAATGATCTATAGCACTTTTCATTGTGATATCAACATATAATGGAGCAACAGGTACCTTGAAGATTTTATCAACTACTTCAGCCTCCAAACTTATAATGACATTTCCATCATCATCCTTGATTGTCCTTGTTTCCTCATCAAAATGAGAAGCACATGCAAGCACAAATTATGGTTCTAAAGCAGCCACTATAAATGAAGAAACCAGATGAATATGAATTATGAGAAGCAACTACATATCATGAGTCGATGGGCTCACCGTTCTTTTCAAGAACTCAAACATGTCAACATGCCCGATCTCTGTGTCTCTAATCTCATTAATGAGAGAAACTACCTGAGAAGGAGCGATCTCATTCAAATATTTATCATACTTAGCCTTAATATTTTTGTTTGGAGGTGATACTGGCTCTTTTGTCATCGAACAAGAATCTGAAATACTGTGATGAAAATTTAGAAGAGTAAGAACATCTTCAGAAGCAATGGGTGATTCCATGATATCAAGATTTGAGAAATTAATAATCTCATCAAGACTTGTTTAGGTTTTGAACTTATGGAAATTGTAGCATCCCTCCATTTCCAACTTTGGATCTTGAGTAAGTGTTTTATTTGTGACTTTGAGGCCCTATTGTTTTGTCGATTAATGTTATTCTTATATAACCAAGTATTGAGATTTTAATATACATTTACATTTAGCGATACAGGCCATCTTTCTAAGGATTATTTAAATAAAGTCGTTATCCATTTGTTACATCTTTATTACAATATATTACCCTAATAGGGGAGTAGCGATATTAGTATTATGTTAAAATTGGAGGAATTGATAGTACTATTATACAAAGATTATTAATAATTACCTTATTAAAGCTAATAAAGTATTAGCAAAAATAAATAAATAAAAGAAATGATAAGGAATAAAGATATGAGCGCATGAATAATGCTAGGAGAAAAGAGTGCAATAAAATATTAAAACATATAGGGAAAATGGCATAAATATAGAGCAAACTTAACAAATAATAAAAAAATGAATCTCATTTTAGCCCTTGGGGCCACGTGCCTTTCAAGTAGCCTGTCAGCTCTTCACGTGTTTTGCATTTGCTTCTGCATTTTTCACTTGTCTTATGGATGGAGAATCATCTTACACCTGTCTTGCTTGTGCCTCCACCTGCCTTCAAAGCATTCCTTTCTGTTCACGTGTCTAGACCGGGGGCTGTTCAGTTTTTCGGCATGCCTTTTGGAGGAGGGGCTGGGTCTATGCGTGGGGACACTGCATGCAGATCCACGAAGATTTCTGGAAGGGACGGGTTGTTGGATGCACTCCAAATGATCTGCGATACATGCAATGCAATAAGGGGTTGCTGCTGTGTGAGGTATGTGCTCCTCTTATCCTCTAAACCTGCAAACTGCTCACACCTTGAACGTAGAAGATTGGAGAGGCGCATACAGCCTTTCTGATTCCATTGGCAACCTGTCACTTCTGTTGTTCTCAAAAAAATAGAATGTTGTATAGGTTTAAATAATCTCTCTGATTTCATTGTCAACCTGTCTCAGCTGCGACACTTGAACATAATAGGAAGTTTAAAGGTTTAAATAATCTGCCTGATCCTTCAAGCAGTTTAACGTGGCTGCAGCGCTTGAGCATAGAAGGGCGTATAAGCTTAAATAAACTCCCTGGTCTTTTGGTGTTACTTGTCAATTGCATTTGTTTGAAATTTTCTAAAGCCTTTTCAAAAAATTCGTCTTGTTCACGTCCTACAATCACTTCCCTCCTTGAGATGCCTGTCTTTTCTCCATTTACCTCAGACTTGGGTTTTGTTTCACTTCCCCACCTCCATCATCATGTAAATGAGTATGCAACATCAGAGTATACCTTGGAGCTAACCCCAGTCGCATTTTCAGGGCCTCAACCACAGTGTCAGCAAGGAGCGATGAATAATTCTGTGCTTTGGAATTACCAGTCTGCAACTGCAAATTCTGAAACCCAAGTGGTAAATTAATACCCATTCCAGCCTTCACGATTTCGTCAACCTGTCACCGCCACAACACTAGAGCATAGAATGTGGTAGAAATTCAAATAACCTTCCTGGTTCTGTTGGCAACCTGTCACAACAGCCACACTTGAACATAGAAGACTGTAGGGGCATTAATAGCCTTCCTGAATCCATTCACAACCTATCATATTTGTAGTGCTTGATATTTGATTGAGTCTGATATTATTAATAACTAATCATTGTTTTTATTTTCTAAACTGCTGGGAGCGCAGCACTCCATAGCCAATTTCGATTCACCAATTCCATGTTTTTCCAATGGAAAGAACAATAATTATTTACCCCTTAAATATTGTTGAATTTGTAGGATTGAATATCCAGCATCTGACCATAACAATTGTACTGTTGTCCTTAGACTTTGGTTCTATGGAGCGCATGCCCCCATAATTTTTGTTATGGGTCCTTCTGAGAAAGCTTTGTAACCATATGCAGTACCAAAGTACTTTGAAATGTGAAATATTTCCCTCCGGTTTTATAGGATTTTGCATTTGAACTTTGACATCACATATTTCTTCAACATTACTGATACATATTAAGGATAAAACTAAAGCATAGTGCTTATTGACTGAACAGACTAGGCAATTAACCGAAAAAGTATAAATAGTAATTGTGAGTTACTTGTTAAGTAAATAATAGCATTATCATTTGAAAGCTAATCTGCAGTAATCTTCATAAGGAATATATGACGGTAAGTAAATGAAATAAAGAATTTTAAATCTATGACTGCATGGCTGGAAATTAATAATCTACTGTAATTTTGTCATAGTTGATAGCAGCCAAGATTTCCAAGTATGAATATTGCCTTTTCATGTGTCGGTTAAAAATATTTACCATGAGTAAATTAATAACTGACGAAGCAAATGAATACAACTAATATCAGCAATGATTAAATCACGGTATTAAATTTTATATTTTAGAATAGTGTTAATTTTGTTATTAATCTCTATAATTATTAATTATATTATGATATTGTGGAATTAAACGAATTTACGTTGGAAATTCAATTTTCTTTTTTTAGAAATCACTTTAATAATTAAAGGGCTTCCATAAAAGTCTAAGTCTCGTATTCAAGATAATATAAGCCTTAAATTAAGGAAATGGGAATATATCCCCATCCCCTTTTAACGGGATCATATTAATTTAAAATAGGAAAATGTACAGGATGAATTTAGGTGTTACTAGAGTTTTAGAAAGGTAATTTGTTATTTTTTTTTTCTTTAGTTTCATTTAGAAAGTAAAACAATATGTGAAGGAATGATATTTTTATTTGTATATGATAATTATTATTTTCACAATTTTGAATTTCTTTCTAAATTAAATAAATTATATTTAGGATAATTATCATTAAGAGGTTAAATAATTAATTAATAAATATTAAAATTTAAGTAAAAATATATGTACATATATAGTAATGTATTTTGACAATAATAAATATTGATTAGTGATAATAAAAGTGTTGCGGGAAACAACAGGTTATCTAAGTAATAGTGTTTTTACATATTAGTTATGTTTTGTCCTACGTGTTAATATAGGGCATGAAATTTTATATATGTAAGTATTTTTATTAAATTTTTACTGTCATTGAGAGTATCTTGTTTCTATGTGATTATTTCTTTAAGTTTAATTTTCAAAAATAAAAATGTGATATTGTGTCAATGTAAGAGCATGATATAATGTTCCTTATTAAATTTTGGAAGTTAAGAGGTTAGGGTTGGTGTCACTTGTCCCTTTAGCTAACAATGAAGTTATTTTAAATAGGATTAATTTTCGTCTATCATTATCATGATCATATTACTACTAGTTTGGGCTAAGAGACCACATTGTTGAATTATGGTTATATTACTATCATTTCACATAGAAATCAAGCTATTATTATATTGGAAAGATTTACTTCTTATAATTAAATGGTGGTCAAATATATTAAATTTATAATTTGATTATAGTATGAATTTTAATTAAAAGGTATGAGAGAATATGATTTGATGTCATTATTTTCATTTTATCATTGGTCATTATCAATCCTTTTCATAAATAAGTTGATGTAGGGTTGTACACTAGAAATGTGATATAGGCATATATATTTTATGGAATAGTAAGTTAGTAATATATATATATTTTTATTTTTATATATCATTGGGGTGTAAGTTTTAAGCATTAGTCTATTTAATTATGACTCAAGGAATGATCAGATTTCCAATCAACTTAGGATTAAATCTCTATATTACTTTTCCTTTGATTTGAAGAAAAATGTCTTTTCTAATTTTTACTGGGAATCTTTCCACTTAGTCTGCCATGACAGTTATTATGTCAATGACTATTAGACTCATAATTAGGATAGTATTCATCTTTCAATTCAATAATGCATTATACTAAAATGATTGGTTCTTTGAACTATAGCTAAGCCCTATAAAAGGGATAAACAAGCCTTGATGTGAGTTCTTTGGGAACCCTAGTATTTGTGTATCCTTCAGTTGGGAGTATATGAAAGTTGGTGTTATAGACTTCCTGAGGCATTGGGTAATGAGTTTATGTTTGAGTTCTTTGGGAACCCTAGTATTTGTGTATCCTTCAGTTGGGAGTATATGAAAGTTGGTGTTATAGACTTCCTGAGGCATTGGGTAATGAGTTTATGTTGGATTTCTTCATTTGATTTCAAAATGTTTAATTTAATTAATAGTTTTTGAACTCTTGTAGATACTACCTTATTTGGTAGTTTGCCTCTTGTTATGGTTGTATGATTAGATGGTCCATGCCTCACATTTGTACTCAGACTAGTAAAGGTTGGTGTTTTACGTTTGGTACACCTTGATTGTTGTAAGTTTTGTATTAGGACCATGCAAAGATGCTCTCCTACAAAATCCCCTATTTTTCCTTCGTACGCCTCTAGAAGCAGTTACCTGGTAGGTGGTCATTAGGGTTGTTGTATATTATATTTTGGTTGACCTTGTGATTTGGTCTTGTGATTGTTCTGCTTGTTTATCTTGGTCGTGGGTCCTTTCTTGTCATCTCCTAGCACGGGGGGTGGGCCTTCGGGTCCACATGGTCGGGTGGAACGTTCCATACACCCCATTGGGTTCCCAATATGTGTTTGTGATGCAAAAACAGATGTAGAGTTCCATAGCTTCACTTGGTTGAAGACTACTCCCCATTTTGTACCTTATTCTTCATTGATGTATCATTTTTGTAATTGATGTACTCTTCCCATTAATATAAGGGAAGCATTATGTAATGTACTATTGTGCCCATGATGTGTTGTATCTGTGGAAATATGCTCCACAATTGTATTATTGGAACTATGAATTGAATTGTTATAAATGATGTATCATTTTCTTTGCATTTCATCATTAATGGTTGTATGTTATTATTAACTTGATTAAAGTTTATGAATCGTAATGACCATTTTGTGTACCCAGAGGACGTGAATGACTTTGTAAATGTATAATTTATTTTCATGTAATGAATGTACAAATTAATCTTATGTAATGTTTCACTTTCAAAAAAATAAAAAATAAAAAATAAATTGTGTAGTGTTTGGTTGTCCTTTGGGGTTCACATGGCGGGGCATTCTGAGAAATACTATAGCATAAAGATGTTTGGCGAATATGCTTTGGACAGTGATGGGAAATTGGATCTGAGAAGACCACTTGCAAGTTTGACTTGTAATCGGGTCTTGGAGACCCAATTTCAAGTGAAAAATGTTTTTTATTGATGGGTACTTGGAGTCAGGTCTTGAGAGCCCAATTACAAGTGGTGTAGACATGATACGTAGAATGAGGTGACTTTGATTGGGTGAATGGAAGGTAGGATAAAATATATTTGCAAGTGAAGGTGAAGTATATGGAAAGAAATACGAGTGTTTTGAAGGCGAATGGATTATATTTTATTTGCATTCGGGTCTTGAGGACCTGATTGCAAGTGTGCAAACTTTTATCTATCAATGCATTTTGAAAATGCACAATGAATATGACCGAGAAGAAATGGAAAATGAAAAACAAAAGATAAAACAACACAAAGAAAAACAAAAAATGTACCTTGAAAAGCTAAAACGCACAGCAGATGAAAATAAATAAACCATTGATTTACATTTATAAATAAAATGATATGAAGACTCCTCTTCAAACTCTATCAGCTAAACATTAAAGCCTCTCCTCAAGAAACACAGGAAAAAGGAAGAAAGAAGCATGCCAAGACAAAGTCAAAATCGAGCTTCTCAAACAAAAATGCATACTACAACAAGAACTCGATTTGAGAATCGGGCATTTTGAAGATCAAGACAAGTCATTTAAAATGTGTCGGGCCTTCCATAGGCAAAAGCAAGTTGTTTTTTCTTCAATACGCGAACTCACACGCGAACTTGTATTCACGTCCTAGAGGCCTGATTACAAATGTTTAAATCACGTTTTTGCCTTGCGACTTGGTGGTCGGGTCTTAAGGTTTGATTTACAAGTGACAAGTAAGTTATAAAGTGATTTAAAAAAAATCAACTTGCTAGTTGGGCTTTAGGACCCCCTTAACAAGTGAAAGGAAACAAATAAAAAGAAAACAAAAGGGCGTTCACTTGCAATTCGGGCCTTAGGACCCCCAATGCAAGTGATCAAAAGAAAATAATAAAAAGACAAAAAGAAGTGCTCACTTGTAATTCGGGTCTTGAAACCCCCATGACAAGTTAACAACAAAACATAAAAACTAAAAGGTATTCACTTGAAAATCGAGTTTTAAGACCCCCTTTGCAAGTGAAAGGTAAAACATAAAAAGCAACTTAAAAGGCAAAAAGAAAATTGGGTCTTAAGGAGTTGATTGCAAGTGAAATATCACTTGCATTTTAGAACATGAGAGTTTCCTACTTGTAACAAGGCATCCAAAACCCGATTTGAAGAAGAAGAAACACAAAATCAAGCCTAAAATGAACACAAAAACAAAAAGAAAATGACCAAAATGACAACAAACCTTATAGGATATACAAGGCACA
>VDFB02075392.1:0-27098 GCA_007258455.2 Sequoia sempervirens
CGGGTTTGTTTCCAGAAATTGTAAACCACTATTGTGGGATCACCCAAAAAATTCCCCTCCCTATTTTTTAATTTTATTTATCTTGTTTCAATCAAAAAAGTTATAGGAAAAATAGTCTCACCTTAATAAATTCACTATCCACATATATGCCATATGGTTTCAAGAGAAACATATTCAACCAAAACTATATCATTTGAGAAAATTTTGTTGGCTAAAAGTGTGACACAAGTTTGTACTCTTACCTTTTTTTCATTATCTCCATGATGAATGATAAAGTGTGGCATAGCTAACATCAAGACACATTTTGGATTATTGTTGTTATATTTTGAATGATATCACTTCATGGTGTCCCTTCAATAATACTTTTCTCAAACATCACATCAAATATATATTTGGTAGGAAATTATAATATGGTATGTATTTTTATGAAATCACATCAATTTTTCATTTACTGGATCACATCTTAGCATGTATAATATGACACCTCTCTCATTTAACTCATTACAACACATGATAAGACATTAATATCTTATTAAATATCATAACATGGTATCATAATGTCTATGTGACATTCAATAATTAGAATATAGTGAGTTCCTCTCCCACATGGGATCATATTCTTCTTCTCACATTATAACATAATCCTTATAAGATCAATTTTCCATTATGTGTGTCACAATACTTCAACATGATGTACTAATTATCAACTATCAATATTAATTAAGATCTTATTAGAAATTTTTCAAGAATACTCATTCAAAAATACTTTGTCTCTTAAAGGATGATTGTTCTTGTCAAATTCATTATCTTTAGAGTACATAAAAGAGTACTTTTGAAAAGATAAGATGTGGTTAGGGATGTATCACTAACTAGATAGAAAAATGATGAGGCTAAATTAGATGGTCATATTTCTATAATTTTGATATAAAATACAATTCATTTTTTATAGAAACTATATCACATTTAAAAAGAGAGATTTTAAGCATATTATCAAAAAAATTACTATTTGAATGAATAACAACTACAAATCATCATAATAATGAGTAAATCTACTTCAATAAAAAAGGATTTATATTTGGTAAGATTGTAAAATATTTATTTATTTAACTCTTTTAATTCCTAATCAAAGGTTATGTTAATTTAGAATTAAGGATTTGATATTACTTTGGTCTCTTTATATTTATTCTAAATTTAACATATGCATTAATATATCAATCCAACGTTTATTCAAAACAATGATTATAAATGAATGTTTTAGACAACCACCTACATAGGCTAATGATTCATGATTGAAAATTGATAGTTCAAGGTTAGAAGCAATGAATCGTATCAAATTCTTGGGGTTGAAATTATACATCAATATTTTATTAGTTCAAGCATTACGACCACTAATAGTTACCACTAGCTCCTATTTTATTTGAGTGTGTTACACCCATAATCATATATATGCTTAGGGTTATGAGTAGTTGGCTTGTGGATACCTTAACTCCTAATTAAGTTATATAATCATCATTATAGTCTTATATAGGTAGTTATGTTTTCCTAGGGGTTATAATTAAGTATCTAAGTTGGCCTAGGTGGTAGTCATGATATAATTAGATATATAGGAGCTAGTGGTAACTATATTATCATTAGACTATGAATTGTGTTCTCATTGGAGATATTTGGACATTTTCCCCCTCAAAGTGGCTTGTTATTCTCAATTATTATCAATTAATTTTAGAATATTTCATAATATATTCATCTTTTATGAAATTTGTTTCATTACAAGTGGTATTAGAGCATGATTTGGGTACCATGAAGACAAGGCATTTTTTTAATTTTGGAGGTCATTTTGGGTAGTGACTATCCCTACTTTTAGCACCAAAAAAAATTAATTTAAAAGGGTTTTTTAAGGTCACATTGGGGCATCCAAAATATAAATTTGAAGGAAACTAGTGTAGAATTCAAGGAGATATTAAAGAATTAAGGTTACATCAGGGATTCCACTTAATTGCTCCCACAATTGAAAATCAACAAAAAAAATGCTCTTGAGGGCTTATCAAAAATATATTTCTCCTACTACAATCCAAAATTTGTGTCATTTTGATTAGAATTAAAGGAGCTATTACAAAATTAGGGTTTCTACCAAATTTGCTAGCAAGGCTAAAAAATAAATAATTTCTTTCGAGGATGTGAAATCTTGGTTGTCTTAAGTTACAATAATTTTTTATATTATTTGGATTTGATTTGTGTGATTTATTACAAAATTGGTTTTTTCCATGATGATAGCCCGGCCTACAAAAAGAGGCAAAAAGGATGTTATCACATTTGGAAAATCTTCAAATAAGGATGATGTATAAATTGATAATATTACTCCTAATGATGAAATCAACAAGGTTAAGGAAGAAATTTCATCAATGAAGAAGGAGATGACTGAAGGAAGTTTGTCATTAAAGAAGGAGATTAAAGAATATATACATCACCTAACAAGAGATACTTGCCTAATAGGAGATATATCAAGCATGTATAGAATATTGGATAATATAAGTGTTTATATATATAAAATAAATAGGCTCACAAATGGATGTCTCAAGCAACCAAGATGGATCATCTAGGTAAACTAATCTAGATCCAAATGCTAATACTCATATGGGATATGGGAACTTGATACCAAATGTGGATATGTGCAAGTTTGATGGCAAGGATCCACTAACTTAAATAAATCAAACTGAGGTTCTTTTGAGTGTGTTGAATTCCCTAGTGGATAAAAGGTGTATATGGTTTCCTTACATCTCGAACCAGAGAAATTCATTTGGTATACATGGCTATATACTCAACAAAAGAAAAAGGGTCTCACTATCTCATGGTCAATTTTTACAAAGGAGTTACAATCACAATATAACAATAGTGTGGTTAACAACTAGTTCAACTAGCTAGCTAAACTTAAATAAACAAGATCATTAAAGAATTACATTCAAAAATTATAGAGGAGAATTTGAATGACTTATTTTTTGGTGGTCTCAAGGATCACATTCAACATGAGCTATGCATGTTTAGTCCTAACTATATATTCAAGACTTCTATCTTAGCACATGAGGTAGAGGAGAAGTATTTAATTCCTAAAAGGAAAGGGGTTAATTTGATTAGAGAGAAATGATTATCATCACATTCACTTCCTCAAACTACTAGATTGATGTCACCAAAAATTAAGGAGAAGAGAGAAAAAGGATTATGTTTCAATTATGATAGGAAATACAATCAATGACATAAATCTAGTGAAAATAAATTATTCTATATTAAAGGTCTGAGTGAAGAAGAAGAAGAAGAAGAAAATATTAAAGGGTGTAAAGGATTCAAATGAGTAATCACAAGATCCCAAACCAATCATTTCCTATCATGCACTCTCAAGTTTTAGTTCCCCACAAACTTTTAAAGTAATGGGTTTTGTAAAGGAGATAGTAATTGTGTTGATAGTCTCAGGAAACAAGTCCATCACTTCATCAACAAAAAGTTGGCTACTCCTCTAAATTGTTTTATACATCCAACACCAAAATTTTAGATCCTAATTATATATGGGGATATTTTTAGTTGGTCTAGGAAATATCATAGCATTAAATTATCCATAGGAGATTATCATCTTGATTGCCCATTTTTTATTATCTTCATGGGTGCAACATATATTGTTGTACAAGTACAATGGATTACTACTTTGGGAACAATTAATATAGGATTCAAGGAACTATTCATGTGATTTCACTTAGAGGAGAGGAAAATATAACAAAGAGAGTTATGTGCAAAGTCTCCACATATGGTAAGATACCACCAAATGCAAAAAATTCTTAAGAAGTGAGCAAATGAGTTTGTGGCCTAATTATTTCCAATAGAAGTATATCAAAGGTTTTTACACTATTATATAGATACAAGTAGTTATAGATAAGAACTTGTTAGTTTTGAGGAGATGCCAAAATTAATTAAAATTCTAAAATAGATCATGATCATGGCATTCAACTAGTACCAAAGATATATAACCACCCAACATCAGGCCTTGCATGTGTCCATATGTACAAAAAAGTGAGATTGAGAAGATAGTTCAAGAGATGCTAGAGGTAGGGATTATTAGGCATAGTCAGAGTGCTTACTCCTTGATGAGCCATAGAATTGAATATTTTCATCTTGCAATTTCATACTTTTATTTTTAATTTCTTCTAAACTTTGAGACATTACCAGACCTTTTATATAACTTTAAGTAGTTTAAAGCATTTGGAATTGAAACATGTTATATTAATATGTGTGTGTATGATTTATGAATGTGTAATGCCCCGCCATGAAACCCCAAAGGACGACACATCTAACTAACAATTATGACACAAATTTTTTTTAAGTGAATCAACATATGGATTGTACTATCAACTAACATAGAATGTAAACTACACGTACATATGCTCTAACTATGTCCTTCAGGGTATCATGACTGCATTACGTGCAAACATTCCTAACAAGTTCTAATCCAACACCTAAGATTAACCAGCCCACAAAAGTTAATTATAAATCCATTGCATTAAGTAAATGAACATCATACATCCATACATCATATTAAACAAATAACCATCAATGATCAAATGTTAAACCCAAGGAGTACATACATCACTTTTATTACACAAGGGTGCATCGTTTCATGATTACATAATTGCATCAATACTTCCCAACATACAACGGGAAGGATACATTAGATACATGATAAGATACAACTAAAATGATTACATTACATAACATCAACACTATCTCAAGTCTGGTATGAGATCTGGAATCCCTGCATAAGGTACAACATCCATGCTCACTAACAACAATTGGGAACCCAATGGAGTGCATCGCACATTCCACCCAACCATGTGGAACCCTAAGGTCCACCCCCCATGCTAGGAGATGACCATAAGGACCCACTACACAAGCAGTCAAGCAGTCAAGGCTAACATGACTCCAACATACAAAGTGCAACAAGACAACATAGCAGTGACACTGCTTACAACATTGACTTCACTTCCAGAGGAACACATACAACAGAAGGGGATCACAAAACTAGGGAATGCTAGACTATAGTAGGGATGAGTGTCATTGCATGGTACTGGAATAAGTTGTCTGCCATTCCTCTCACAAGGACCCGACCCCCATCTATGGTTGCCCGAAATTCCTCTCACTAGGACCCGGCCCCATAGGGTGACACATGTGGAGCCAACAATCCTTTCGTGAGGAAAAGGAAGTTGACCTTACCAACCAGGCCTTCTCACCCCATCCTTAGCCTAAACAAGCACTACAAGCATGGGTGAGGACTTCAATTATCTTATTTATGTGAAATTTTTCCATCCCCCCAGTTCATTATTTAGGATATCACTGGATTAAGAAAATCCCAATGGGTTGTCCAAGTCATCACTTTGGGATTCAGCCCCCATTGAGAGCCACTCCCCCTACTTGCAACTAGAAGACCCAATACATCAAACAGGGTATAGCCATCTAGCACACTAGTCACAACCATAATAACAAGTCAACAGTGCACAACTAAAGACCCTCCTATACACAATTCAAGTATAAAGATCAACCATTTTCAAAATAACATAATCATGAAACCACTCACTTCCATGTGAAACAATATAAAACTCATGCAAACACTCATGGCTTGATATGGGTTGTCTTGGAAAATCTTCCTAGGCCCCGACCCCCAACTTGGGTTATCCTGGCAACCTCACCTGATCCCCAACCCCCATACAAACTCATGCAAGTAAAACCATATTCCCCTCTAACCTCTGGAAGCCTACCACAACAACTTCACACCAATGACTCTCATTTAAATCAATAATCAATCTCACTTAAATTTCCCATACATAATGCAATTCAACCTTGTCATGCCCAAGTTTTTATGCAAGAAAAACCCAACCCTTTTTTTTTTCCTCACATTAAACAAGTTACCACCACTTAATACCACTTTGAGTATATTGTAGTGAAAATTGTTTTCACTAGGTTATATCATCTTTCTTGCCTAAAATTCCATTTCATCATTAAGCATGAATATTACTATTTAACCTTATGGTTCAAGGAATTGTAGCACCTTGTTACTATGAATGTCATTGCCGTTTTCCAATAATGGTAGACAAGGCTATCATTTACTCTCATTAAGTTTACCATTAATGTCATGGCTCCTTAGTAGAGTACTAATATTTTCTAATATCAACATTTATTAATAACCTCAACTTAGCTCTAGATCTCATTAATAGTATTATTCCCTTATAAAGATAATTTTATCTTTATCCTTATTATATACTATTTGTGTTACCTCCCATTTCCAACATTTGTCATTGACCTCAACATGAGCAAGTACCTCAACATCAATACCCTTATTAAGGTGTTTATTAATATCCTTATCTTTTTAAGACGAATGTACATATATAAATATGCACCTATTATCCTCAACAATCAACCCATCAAAAGTCTAACGTTGTTCAGGCTATTGATAATTCTGGATTCAATTACTAACATCATTGACTGACTAAGGGCCCAAATAACTGACAAGCATCACCTCGAAATGACATTCCAACCTGCCATGGTTGGTTTCCAAATTAATGCTACTGATAGATCTAAATATTTGGACAAAACTTGCAAAAGAGGATGGCCCGAGATTAAGTTAGGTTTCTAAATAAATGACTTTCAACAAACTATTTAGGTATACGTGATATTATCAAACAGACTGTAGCAAGATGACATTTGTTTTTTACTGCTTTAAAGCAACAGTGGAAATCACTTAGGCTTTCTCCACTGTACAACTGAGTGGGCTTTGCCACAGGAGGAGTTCTATGAGACCTTTGGCATTTGGTCATGATTTAGGCAGACTTGTGGTATTGGCTCTTCTGCTCAAGATGTGTGCCACACGCTTATGACTAATTACAAAAAATTTCTTACAAGCCAATGCTCTGCAAGTAATAGTTAGTTTACTTCACATAAATAACACTGAAACTGCAGTTCGGTCTGCATGGAATCATTCGGTGGAGAATATTGCAGGAGCCTTGATTCAATTAATGATTCCTTCAGATAAAAGATTGCAGCTTGGCACACTAGCAATCGAACCTCAGAGCACAATGAGTACGTCGAAGATGCGTGGGTTTAGGATAAATTTTGGTCTATTTTTTTTTTTTCATCTTGGCCATAATCTTCATCTTATATAATCATACTCCTAAACACTGCTGGCAATTATGTTTCAGGCTGCAATTCGCCTAATTGGAGAAGTAAAAGGGGTCAATACCAGTGAGGAAGAGTCGGGGGTTTGGGGGAAAGATCCAATGCTATATTCTATTTCGCACCATGACTAATTGAGATTATACATAAATACTCTTTTGCTTGCATCTGTTTTTTTTTTTTTCATTTTCCCATATTGATGGTTTGTTGGAATATTATGCAGATTTGCAAGTGAAGTTGAATTGAATTATTATTTCCCATTATTTATATCCAGTTATCTGATCATTACTTTATTTTGTTTTGCTTTTGCTATCATTGAATATGGGTTTACACTTATTCAACCTGGATAAATTGGTTTTTGTTATTCATATTTACCCAAACCTGTATTAATTTGTTTCTACTGCCTGAAGTCTCATTTTTTAACAGCATAGTCATTTCTCCTTTCAAATAATTTTTTTTTTTCTTACTCTTTCCAGAATGAGGTAAAAATATTTGCTACTAATTATTTGTTTCAGGTGAAAACCCCCATATGACTGTAACGCATTTATGCAGTTTCACCAATTTGGAGTACGGATTCCCAAGCTTCCCTTTTAGATTTTCCATAGGAATTAGGCAAATCTATAGTCACTCAAACAGAGATAAGAATCAATCCATCTGTAATACCATTATTGATATAACTAATCATTGTTTTCTTTTGTTTCTTTTTTTTGTTAACTTAAACCTCCTCTTCCATTACAGAAAGGTCTGCATTTCCCGTAAGTTTAAGACTAAAATAATACATTTTTATGCCTGTATTAACATTATATACATTCACAATGATAAGTATAAGAGAGAAAGATATTTCATTCGAGTGTGTTCAGTTGCGTTTAATATAATGAGTTACACAATATCTTGTCAAATATCCTTTCAGTGTTTCCATATGATTTGGGAGGGCATCTTTGATACCACTTCAAATATTTTTATAGCTAGCATAATTATTTTACCTCCTATCCATTGTCTTCTCATATTTGGGAAATATACAAGACACGTATCAAATTAACTAACAATACATATATATACATAGATTTTCTTAAATTGCAGCATAATTGAATATCCCTCTTAGTGAGGTGAACTAACCTTTCAGATTTCCTTGTCTACAACAGAAAAGTATCACACTTATGTTTACAATGTGCAAATGAATTTCTCCAACTGATCTTGGAATACTTGTCTACATGGTATTTCATTCAAAAGCCCAAATGAAAATAACACTTCGTTCAACACTCAAACTCATGGAATATTTTATTTCTTCCTTCCTCATTACAACCACACATGTCAATAGATGAACCAAAAACCAATGAACGAGGGCTTGCTCTCCACCCTACCATAATGGTTTCATGGAGCCTCATGGGCTCTAGCCATACCCCCGAGCAAGTAATTTTTCTAGCTCCCTGATGATAAATGGAGTCTTTTCTTTTCTTTTTTCAAAGTAATAAAACTAACATAGCACAACTTTCATGCATCTAGGTTCCCTACTTGCTTCTTTCAAATATGAATCATTCTATATATCACCTTTTTACAACCAATAAACAAGAGTAAGTGGAAAGAGAAAAAAAACACTTATCTCCTCTCTTTAGGTGAAGGGATTGAACTCTTATATCCATCTTTCCTCTTCAAGCCAATTAGTTTGAGCACCATCTTCTAAGTAGCATATCTTCTCTCCTCTCCCCATCTCAAGCAAAATTCTCCAAAAGGAGAAGTGGGTAACACCCCACTTCTTCTTCCTCTCCAACTATATAGAAGTCTCAAAAATTGTAACCCTTGGATGGGGAAGTGTGAGTGTACCTCCACCATCAATGAGGGTCTTTTCCTTATTTAAGAGGGGTACATGCACTTGGACAACCCCTCAACCTTTTCACCTCATTTTTTCCTCAAAACTTGTCACTCCTCATTATGAGGACTTTTTAAGAGTCAAATCATGTCCTTGGGGCCCTATTGCATGCCCATCTAACCCCTACCACCATGGAATAGACCCTAGGGGGTTTATTTATACATCACAACCCAATAAATTGGCCAACAACCCTCTTTAAAGACCCACTTCAGGTTCCATCCGAGTTTCAAACTTGGATAAAAGGGTTCCTAAACTTTAACCCCAACTTACATCTCTCTAGACACACAATTAAATACCCTTTCAACCCAAAATAATAACACAATAACTCTTTCTTTTTAAACTCCCAAAATAAGGAAACAAATGCATAGCCACAAGAGGATGTCTTTCAATTTGTTCTCACTGGTTTTTCCTTTCTCATATCGGCACCCTTTCTTTCCTGCACATTACCAATGAAATCATAAGCAACAATCATATATCACGTAAATTTGGTAGCAACAATTTCACTAAAATTCCTTGATTTGTATTCATTGTTTACGAGTGCCTAATACCTTCATGGCAATGATAATAAAACATGTCAAAATTAAATGCAATCACATTGTCACGCAATCACACTATGCATTGTTTGAAATATATCTAAGCATCTATTTAGGAGAATATATAACAAAATTTAAGATTGTATTATTCACATGCAAAGTGGAGTCTTACAAACCTGTAATAAACCAATGTAATCAAAATATCCACATATAATAACAAATCAAATACCATATTCAAAACAAATGATCAACAATCACTACATCCATGAAGGACATCATTCCACATCTCATGAACTCATTTTCTTAGCCACAAATCACTTAATAAATCATCCCCCTCATTAACATAATCTTTTTAAGTATCTAATTTATTATCTAAACATTCCCTTCAATTCAAAATATAAATAATTATTTTCTTCTATTTAACTTCCCATTATATTTATAACCAAATAATCACAAAACATATATTATTCTATTTCTATCACTATAATACAAATACACGTCAACATATATATATATATATATATATATATATATATATATATATATATATATATATATATATATATTATGATTGAAAAGCCGTTTATAAAGCAATATATTTCAACTTAAATGTATTATATAATTATATAAACATATACATCTATACATAAATATATATTAACTGATCATCAAATTATAACTAACACATATTATATATATTAATTGAACATCATATATATATATATATATATATATATATCCATCGAATTTAAAGAAAGACAATGCAAAGCTTAAAGTCAAATTCCAAGCATAACGCTCGAAAAATAGAAATACACTTGAAGTATTCAATAGTAACGATAAGGCGTAGGAAATAGTATAACTATGTACAGAATCGAATAGAAGAACAAGCATCGCATGCCAGGCATAAGCTAAAACCTTAAGAAGAAAATCGTTGTACATAGCAAACAATATAGCTTCGTATAAAATCACATCCTACAATAAGGAAATAAATACAGCGGTAAGGGCGCATCCTACAGCCTCAAAACTATATAGTATCACCATCAAATATAAGCATACATAGATAAATATAATCATGCAAAGCAGAAAATGCAGTCACAACATACAATACTCATTATTCATCAGATTAAGCACACTATCAATATCGAATGCCAAACCCCAACATTATAATCATCAAAATGAATTCGTAGACCATAATGTAACCACATCAGATGTCAATTCATATGCTTCAAAGAAAATACGCAGGAGGAAAATCACTTCACATAGAATAGAAAGTATAAAATGCAGAAATTGAAATCGGATCAACCAGTATTGAGCATAATATGCAGGGAATATATTCACCACATACAAAACTCAAAGAAAAGGCATACCAAATTCAGATGCACTGCTAAGGACGTAGGGGAGAGAAACAGTGGAATTCAGTTGGGTTCACTTTTAACCAAATGCCTCAAATAGATATCATCTCATGAAGGGAACAGAGGCCAGGACGCGCACATATGAGCTATGCTATAAAGGATTTAAAAAGAAACTTTCAACTAGTGGAATCGGTGCAATAAAAGAAATTTGTTTCAAAACATTTAAGAGAATTTTCCAGAAGGGTGATCGGCTGAAGAGGAAAAGAAAATCGACATCAGAATATAAGACATTATTGGGTTAGCCAGATTACTCGGGGAATGATATGATTTAAAATCGAGGTAGGTAATGGGTGATGCATATATCACTTACCTCAAGTTACACAAAAGAATCGAAATATACTTTCACAAAATGAAGTGAGCCATAAGGTATCGAGTATCATGCAAAACGGCATACCAAAGATAAAACCATCGAAGGTCATTCGAATACACCAAGTATTAGACACGATAGCCACGAGAATCGAAACATTCAATGAAGAATATGAGCTGCAAGGAAAGTGTCAACTTCATATAGGAAACTATCTCCTTACATTATATTCAGGTAAAACAAAAATACCAAAAAGTGGAAACTCTTACCTCAATCTTCATCTTGAATCAACGAGAGCACAATAATAGGTGGGTTCACAAGATTAACGTAGAAGCCAAACTTTTAAAAGAAAACGATAAAGTTTGTCAAATGTATCACCAACGTAGTAAATATCCAACGCAGTACGCAGGGAGGCAAAGCATCCAATATAAGTTCAAAGCATGATAAGAGATCATAACATACAATAAACTCAAAACAATAAAACGGACCCTAGTGCGCTGAAAAAGTGGCCAAACCGCAGGGAGAGCAAGGGTGCATGAAAGGGAACGCTAAAGGCATAAGATACTTTCAGACAAAAGTTAATGAAGGGTAGAGCATGAAACGAACTCGTTGATGTAATTCCATAAATGGTAAAACAACATCATGGATTTAAACCTATGAAAGAGAAATAATTCAAGATCAAGTTAAATGTAAGTAACAGAGGCTAAACGTTCGCTAAAATATGTGTGAATACATAACTTATCTGATTTGGCCTGAATTTCCTTCACGAAGTTTCTTGGAAGATTTTCAAATGCTCTTTTCCTCCGCCCCTCTGTTGTCTCTCTCTGGTTTCTTCCTCCTCTTCGCTATTCACTCCTTTTTTTTCTCTGATAACTATTTCCTCCCAATCCCCCCCAATTCAAAATCCACAGAAAAAAATTATTCTCCCCGATTTTCTTGCAGACCAAGTTTTATTTTCGAAAACCCAAAAATCAATCCTCCTCTCAAAAATCTCCCCAAAACCATAATTATTAACTCATAAAAGCAATTTTATTTCCAAAAACAAATATCAGATAAAATATTGTAAATCTCCAATAAAGCATCAAATTCTTTTAGGACCAACAGTTGAGACTATGCATGAACTTGCATGCAAAACCTTCTATATTTTTTAATATTTTAACCGTCCAATAATTACAACATTTCATTTTAATATTATATTTTATCTTATCATGTTTCTCACACTTTTAGTTTATTTTATTTCATTTAATATTATATTGCACAATTTAATTTATTACAAACCATAATCAAAGCAACATTATTAAAACAAATTTAAATCAAAATTTATCAAACATCATGAAAGGGCCAATCATGGAGGGGCACTATAGAATGTCCATGAAGTTTAGCAGGATTTTATGTTTAATTGTAGTTATTAACAATGCAAAATTCCTTGAAGAATAAAGACTAACATATATAATAAGAAACATGTCAACCCACAACAATAGGTTTCTCAACCCATAGCATAAGGATTGCAATTTGATGCAAAGAAGGAGTAAATCTACTGCAACGTGACAACTTTCAGAAGAATATGAAGGCACTCATTTAAGGATCATATCGTGGATCATCAAGCATGAATTTTATGTTTTAATAAGAGAAGCAGGAGAAGTATATTTTAGTATAGAGTCCTTGTTTGATTTATATACTCTTGTTCTAATAGTTATTACTTTCTATTTTGAAACTCAGTCCTCTTCCTATTCTTGAGGAAGAGTTGGCATCTACTTTAAGTTTGTTTTTAGTTCACAAATAATTGGAATCCCTCACAAACCCTATATAGTGTCAAAGCACCCTATCAAGGAGGATATCTAGATCATATATGTGTTATATTGAATAAGATTTTCTTGTTAGATTATGTTCAACAATTTTGTATATGATTGAAATGCAATAAAGAAGAATTACTTTGATAACATGTTTTTCTAAGTGAGTGATTAAAGAGGTTTTGTGGACATAGCAACTCAAGGAAGGGCCGCTTGAGTTACTATTGAACCACTTCAATTTAGATTGATAGATTAAATTATGCATTGTGAGTTTAATTGATAGTTTTTAGTTCTTTTAATTATAAATGATGCATTTAAATTCTGGATTAGAATTTCTATATTGATAGCCTATTCAATAATTTGAAGGTTAATTAGGTTAGGACATACTATAGTATAACATTTATTTGGTTATAGCCATAAGCATTAAGTACCTGTAGCAATTAGGTACTAGTTGTTTATATTCATTTACTCTGTTTTGAGAAATAAAAGTTTATTTTGATTAAAATATTTTAATATATTTGAAATGAAAGAAAATAGGTTCGCCATAATGAAACAAAATGATGAACCTAATTTCACCTCTAATTCCATTCAATATGTGTGCTATAATGTGTAAATGAGAATTAGAAAATTAAATCTAACTAATATAACAATCAAAAAGCAGGTTTTAAGAGGGTCAAATGTTGTGTACCTATTGCAAAAAGTGATTTTTTGGACCTCGTTGAGGACTCATTCACCATATGGAGAATGGGTCTTGGCTAGGGTTCTAGAAAAACTGTTTCTAGGTTCTATTCCTCTCCATCTCCACTCCCAGATTCTAGTCAGGCTCTGTCGGAAAGCCGAAAATAAATCTTGTAGTTCAATTTCCGTGATTTTGCAAGAAAGGTGAAAAATTTGACAACTTTGCAACTTTATCCAATTTTGCTTTCCAATCGATCTTCAACCTAAAACCTGCAATCACACATCAAAGAAGAGAAAAAAAAAAATTGTTAGGGAATAGGGGTTTTCCTTGGTCAAACCCCATTTTGGTAATTAAACCTTATGATGAAACAATGAAACATGAAGGATAAAACAAGAAACATGAAATGATGATACCTTGTTTGAAACCTTAGAGATCAAATCTACAATCTTACATGAAGTGGCCTCAATGAATGTAGATCTTGATCATGAACTTTATATGAAACAATTCCTTTGAATATGCTTGATTTGATCTTGAAATGCTACACCACTACATTAGCTCAACAACATGCATGATACACTAACTCTTTGACATGATGAAATGAATCTTGATTACTGCAATAATCTTCAATAATCTGCCCTTGAATGCCTTAGAAATGCTCTTGAATGCTTCTATAATGCTCTTGTGAAAGTATTCTTATGATAACTTCAATTTGATAATTGAAACTAAGTGAAATAGCCTTGTATTTATACATAACTTAAGATTAATTCTCAAAATTTAAATATCACAAGCTGACATCAAATCTTGGATTTGAAATCATTAAAATATCACCAAAAACATATCCCAAGGGAAGGTCCTAGGTCACTCACCTAGGACACACTTGGAGGAATGTGAATTGTTATGTAAAAATAGGGTACTAGGACCTAGTGAGGACCCATTCACCATGTGGTGAATGCATCCTAGGTCACTAACCTAGTACACACACATTCTAAAATTAAGTGTTGTGTAATGGTATTTATGAATGTTGGGTTTTATCCCTTGAAATTTACAATTAATTAGGCTTGGATTTGAATTAAAGGGGCCAATTAAGGAAAATTAACCTCAATTGATTAATAAAGCCCTAGCTTAATGTGAAAGTGTAAAGATACACTTTACAATACCCTAAATAAGGCACAATTAAGTCCATTTTATTAAAAAGGGTCTTAAACTTAATGTGAATGTGAAAAACACATTACAACACTAAATCAAGGCAACATTAGGTTCATTTCAATATTAATTATTCCCAAATTAAGAGAAAAAGGGATATTATTTTTTCCATTAATACAGTATTTATATATGTTTCATTCGCCTATACTTAATCGATGTAGGATGTTTAGAATCCATGAATGCATATATATTTCCAACACTATCTAAAGTTTGACTCCCTGGTTGATAATTAAATGAAGCCCTCCCTCTTGCATGATGAACTACTTATTTTAGGGATCTTTAAGTCCATTAAGTTGTGTGCATGATCAACACCAAGTTAATTAGGTATTAGAGGAGGCTCAACACTCCTCTCCTATGGTAATGGTGCACAAGAAGGATGAAACTTGGAGGATCTGTCTTGACTATAGAGAGCTCAAAAAGTACACCATAAAAGTTATGTTTACTATTATAGTAATTGATTATTTATAAGATGATCTTAATGGTTTTATTTATTTTATAAATCTTGATCTTCATTATAGATATCATCAAATAAGAATTGGAGAGGAGGATGTACATAAGATAGCTTTTTGAACCCATGAGGGTCACTATGAATTTTTGGTAATGTCTTTTGGTCTCACAAATACATCATCAACATTTCAAAGTTTCGAGTACTCTATCTTCCATCTATTTCTATAAAAAGAATGTTTTGGTATTTGTTTATGACATCATTATATATAGTGAAATTTGGGAAGAAAATATACATGTAAATAAAGTTTTGGAAATTTTGGAGTAACATACATTCTATGTTAAACCATATAAGTATGTGTATAGAGTCAAATAAGTGGAGTACCTAGGTCATATTGTGTCTCATGAGGGAGTAAAAGTGGACCCTCATAATATTGGTTCTATTATAGAGTGGAAGTACTTAGGACCCTCAAGAACCTATGAGTTTCTTATGGATTACAAGTTATCATTGATTAATTATAAACAATTATGGTAGAATAGCATCACCTATCATATATTTTTTGAAGAAGGATTCCTTCTTGTGGGTAAGATAACTACAAGGGAATTTGAGTAGCTAAATAAAACTATGTACTCGACTCCAATCCTGGCTGCCCTATATTTTTCTAAAACATTCATTATAGAATGTGATCCTTCAAGTGATGGCATAGGAGCAATGCTCATGCAAGAGGGAAGACCCATAGCATTTGAGAGTCATCAACTTAAAGGTAAAAATTTGTTAAAACTAGTTTATGAGAAAGAAATTTTGGCTATCTTGCATGCATTCAAATAATGGAGACTTTATCTAATGGGAAGACACTTTAAGGTAAATTTTAAAATAAATATTCAAACAGCTCCCTTCGGGTTTCTTTTGTATTATATGTGCGCTGGCCTATGCATCGCTGAGTTTATTCGGCTTTCCATCAAATTTTGATCTGCCACTTTGCACATCTCCTCTTCGCAACTTCGGGCAACGGCTTCCCTTTCGGGACCTGAGGAGCTGCGTTGGGCGTACATGTGTCACGCTTGCGGAGGATTTTATTTCTTATTTTCTTAAAGGTCTCTTCAGGTTGCGAAAGGTTTCTGTGGGCCCATCATTTCTAAAGATTGGCAGTGGGTCCTACATCTTACTTCGTGGCTGCAGATCACAAAGTTTTCATGAGCAGATGAAATAAACAACCACGGGCTACGAATTGCTTCCGCTAGGCTTCTTTTTATTTTCTAAAGGTGTTGGTGGGCCCCACCTTCTGCTAGGTGGCAACCCTTCGCATATCTTTCACGCAGTAAGGAGACGACCAGCCGCGGGCAACGAAACGCTGCCACACATCTTTCGCACCCGGTTGATGCAGCTTTCTCTCCACTACGATAATGATCTCGGCCCATGAGACACGTGTTGCATCTTCGCAATCTCTCAGCAGCAATGGGAGAAAGTTTTGAGCGGGCAATGAAAGGCTGCCACATGCCTTACAACTAATCTGCAGAGCGGACGATAGGCTGGCTGAGGGAGATGATGCTATTGGGTGCCGCTCATTATGGTCGTTTGCAGCGGTGGATGACACTTGTCGCCTCGAGCTGGCTGGGACCACTGCCATCATTACAAGGGATGCACTTGCACCTCCAAATGACCGGGTGCTATGTTTTGGCTCGATGCCATTGTAACGGCCTTGGGAATCTTCTGATTCAGGCATCGTTGCAGGGGATTGTGGGATCTTTTCTGTTACGGTTCTCCAAAGCGGTGGGAGTTTTCTTTGCCTGCTATATATACTCTCTTGGCCAATGAGAGAAGGGTCCAAAAAAATTTAGAGAAAACACACTGGTTTTAGCAAGAGACATCATGCCTCTTTTACTATTTTATTTGCAAGAAACTTTCAGACTGTGCCAACTGTTCGGCCTTTCTGTTTTTCATGTTTTGATTAAACTATAAATTGTGCTCTATACTGTCTTAAGCATTTCATTTGAAGGGACTTCTATATGTTGAATACAACTTGTTTACCTAAATCATGTCTAATGACTCTTCTTAGCAGTAAGGATGTATGCAATACTATTTTATGTCAATAAATGGATTGTTTATGCTATAGCTTTAAATCTCTGACATTTTGGAACACGACAACACTATTCAGGCCCCTAAATCTATGATTTATCATGTCTATCAGCAAATCTTGGCACATCACCTTAGATTAGATTTTGCTTCATTAGATTTGTTTCCTTTTTCCTTTCCAAAACCCATTATAGAAGAAGTCGGCTTCTTTAAAATCTGGAGGTCACTCAGTTCGGCACAAAGGGTCCCCTTTGAACTGAGTTTCCCATAAGGCACTGTTACCTCATCAATTTTTGGCGTCAACAATTTGTACCTTTTTCTGGCATGCCCGGTGGGACCCGAACTAATGAAATTGCTTTATAAAGGGCTGTATGAGCCATCGGCTTGTAACTAGATCCCAAACCGAAAGTAACCCAGGTTTACTGGTACCTCTACTAGGGACAGTCCAGGTCGCAAATCAGCTGATAACCGTCCCATTCCCACCACCTTTTCCTCTCACCATGTTGCCAGTAGCGAACAGAAACTACGTAGCATGGGATGCTGGAAGTCCCCTGTAGCCCCTGTAGCGCCAGCTGCTTGGGGTGCTATCCCAGTTTCGGCCCTGAAAGCTATTCCCAAATTTGCCGGAGACAACACAAAAACACCAGTAGAACATTTGTAGGATATAGTGAATGTTTGTCTGGTACACAGTATTACAGTGCAGAATGTAGCCCTGAGGCTCCTCGCCGCGTCCTTCAAAGGCAAGGCTCTGGATTGGTACCGAACGCTGACTCCTAATTCAATTCGCACCTAGGATGAGCTCAGAGATCCATTTTATGAAAGGTTCTCAAACGACGGAGATCGTTCTTTGTTATATTATCAGCTATCCATCATAAAACGAGCCCCTCAGGAGGCTCTGACGGACTTCAATGCCCGATTTCACTCAAATTGGCAAAGAATTCCTATGACTATCCGCCCGACTCTGGAATTGCCATTCATATTTAATCTAAAATCTATTAATCCCGACATTTCTGTGATGATCAAGTCTTTGGGAGGAGCCACTCTACCAGATGCTTATGCTACCGCTATCAAAGCTGAGAATCATCTGATAGATTGCAGAAAATTACCTCCTCGACCTATTATGCTGATATTTCCTAAAATATCAACCTCTGCACAGGAGGCCGCATCGACTAGTGCGGTAGCAACTCCCTAGTCAATGTACTCATATGCGGCCGCTCCTGAAAATTTGACTTCTACATCGGGTTCTTCCAAGGATGAAATAAGCGACCTCAAGGAGATGTTGTGAACTATGGCAAATGACATAACAACTCTCAAGCGGAACCAAGCAACGCCCCTGTGACCTGCATATCAAAACTATCAAGGCGGACAATCTACTTATCAGCAAAATCAATATCAGAGTGGGCCTCGCACTAATCCACCAGCATCGACTACGAACCAGATGGTCCCGGTGCCTACGCCGCTGACAGGTGCATCACCAAGCTCGAGTAGAGAATTGACCGTAGGACAAAACAATCTTATTGATGACATCAATCCATGGTGTTTCCCCTGCAACGATGCACATATGCTCTGAAATTGTCCGCATGGCAACTTACAACAGAAGGTAGCAGAGCAACGCAGTCAAGGTACTACAACAGAAAATGAAGGATACTTATATGCCTCGCCAATGGAGAGTGTGGTTCTTACTGCGCAAATGCAAGGAATGTCCTTAGAGCAAGAGTCTGATATTGCTCCTGATCATGCGCTCTTCTCCTAGATGGAGGACGAGGAAACGGTGTTTGCCAATGACACATTCATAGCCGAAACGTCGCAGGTACAGCCTGACTACAACACGCGCTCAAAGAGGAGATTCACCGGTGAGCCCGTTGTTTCACTTTTGGATAGCCCGCAATGTAAAGGCGTGTCTAATCAAATTCCTGGCGTATCAACCGTCCCTTCACCTTCTCAACCGCGAAAGTAAATTATTATAGCAAGAACCAAGGAGCAGAAATCTCTGAGTTTGCCACTTCTTAATGTGGTGGAGTAATTGAAGAAATCATCCGCAAACGTGTCTTTATGGGACATTCTAGCTATCCTGGAATAGAAGACTATATTACAGAAGGCGCATCAGCAAGAAATCAACTCAACACCAACATAGTCATCTGCCAGTACAGATGTGGTTTATCAAATGCCACCAGCTAAGGTTCTTACAGACCAAGCGAAGGAATCCCATGTTGAAGACAGAAGTAGGTCAAAACCTCAGCCCTTCTTCTTAACTCTCATTATAGGAAAGAAACTATTACATAACGCTATGATTGATTCTGGTGCTAGTACAATTGTTATGCCAAAACTGATAGTCGAAGCTTTGAGACTCAACTACAAACCTATGAAAAAGGGGGTGATGCAGCTCGACGAAAATAAAGTTGATACTGCAGGTGTCATCAAAGTGCTTCCTTTAACTCTATTTTCCTACCCCAGTATCACGGTCCCTCAAGATACGGTGATCATAGATGTCCCTCCTATGTTTGGTCTCTGTCTATCCTGAGAATTTACTTCAAAGGTGGGCGGATATTTGTCTTTAGATTGGTCACATCTGATACTTAGGACCAAGCATGGGGCAAAAATGAAGATAGAATCAGAGGCTCTACATTCTGAACATGTGGCAGATGAGGCCCTGATCAACTTTGAAGCCGCGCATACCTCTATCACCAAGGAGGAAATGTATAGCGTTGAAATGCTAGAGGAAGAAAAGGTGAATGGAGATCGAAATGATAAGGAAGATGCTCTGTTGAGCGAACACATAAACAATGACCCTTTCAGAAATTTTCATGCTACAGGATTAGGCACATATGTGATTTATGACAAAGACCAAGTGCTTCTGAGGGTCGCCAAAGAATCTAACGATAACCAAGCAAATGAGCTATGGACATTGTATTTCGACGGAGCAAGAAGCAAGGTAGGTGTTGGAGCAGGGGTATGTCTAATATCCCCACAAAATGAAAAGTTGTTGAGATCTTTCCACTTTCAATTCGCCTGTTCAAACAATGAGGCTGAATATGAAGGGTTAGTCCAAGGCCTAAGCCTAGTAGAATGGATGGGTATTAAGCAATTGATGGTGTTCAGAGATTCTGAACTAGTAGTTAATCAGGTCCGAGGAATTTCTGCAGCAAAGAATGTTTGCATGAGATCCTATCGGCATTGAATTTGGGACCTGATTGAGGGTTTCAAAGCTTTCAATATTCGGACCATTCCCCGAATCTAGAATGGCGATGCAGATTGTATGGCGGTGATTGGTGCTTAGTTTGATCCTATCTCCGACTTGCTTCAAAACGAATATTCAGTATGGATGCTTGTCCGACTAGCGATCCCCGATAATGATCAGAGTTGGCAAGTCTTTGAAAGCGATGAACACATCGCTTCATTTATCCAACACTCGGGAGAATTTACTGATCAGCTTCAACCAAAGATCGCCAAAGCCTATGAAGGACAGATTATGTAGCTCAAATCAAATAAACTTCTAAAAGGCTTGGTTACTCTCGAAAACTTTTTTGATTGTAATGATGCCCGAAATGATAAGCAAAAATTCATGGTGGACAAAAGTGATTATGAGGACCTTTGGGTCTCTGATGGTAGGAATCTCCGAGTCGGGAGAGATGTCCCGCATCGAGATAAAGAAAGGCTTATCAGTTTCTGCGAAAAATATGGAGTAGTGGCTTGGTCCTATGATGATCTGGAAGGTTACGATCCTAGTGTCATTCAGCACACTATTGAGCTAGCAGAAGGTGTGAAACTAATCTAACAGAAACAGAGGCCATTCAACCCTAAAGTTGAGGCCCTAATGGCACAAGAGCTAACCAAGCTCATTGATTCACGTATTGTCTTCCCAATCAAACATAGTACTTGGGTATCAAATCTAGTACCAGTCCGAAAGAAGAATGGTGATATCCTCTTATGTGTGGACTTTCGAGACCTGAACAGAGCATCTCTGAAGGATCAATATCTGTTGCCTTCTATGGAGTCAATCCTACAAACTATCGCAGGATCAAAAATGTTCTCTTTGCTGGATGGCTTCTCTGGCAATAACCAGATTCAAGTCAAAGAAGAAGATCAGCACAAGACTAAGTTCACCGCCAAGTGGGGAACATTTGCATATGCTAAAATGTCTTTTGGTTTATCCAATGTAGGGGCAACTTTCCAGCGGGCTATGGACTTCGCATTCAGCGGACTGATCAATAAGTTTATTCTAATCTATTTGGATGACCTTACTGTGTTCTCTAAATTTAAGGATGATCATTTTGATCATTTGGAATTAGTTTTTCAAAAGTGCCAAGAATTCAGGGTTTCCCTGAATCCAAAAAAATGTGTATTCGAAGTGCCACAGAGTAAGCTATTCGGACATGTTGTGTCTAAAGAAGGTATTTCAATTGACCCTGAATGAGTAAAGGCTATCAAAGAGCTCCCCCTTCCAGTAAATAAGAAGGGTGTCCAGTCTTTTTTGGGCAAAGTAAATTTCATCAGCAAATTTATTTCTGATTTCGCGGGAATGATTAGGCCAATCACCCTAATGCTGAAAAAATATCAAGCTTTCAAGTGGACAACGGAAGCCCGGGAAGCTTTTGAACAGGTCAAGGAAGCGATCTCTACAGCCCCGATGCTAGTTAATCCAGATCAATGCAAAGATTTTATAATGTATGACTTTAGTAGCAAGTCCAGTATTGCTACCATTCTAACTCAAAAGGATAGTGAAGGAAAAGGAGAACATCCAGTGGCATTCTATTCCCGAACCCTAAAAGAATATGAGGCAAATTATAACTTCGTCAAAAGACAGGCCTTCGCAATAGTAAAGGGACTTAAAAAATTCCACCATCTAATTTCCTGCAACAAAGTTCTAGTATATGTCGCACATTCTAGTGTGCGTGAATACATCATGGAAGGAGAGATCACAGAAAAAAGGGCTAATTGGATCACCAAGATCCTGGAATATGACATCGAGGTTAGGCCTACTAAGACTATTAAAGGCAGAGGACTATGTGAGTATATGGCACAAAATGAGGAGGAACAGCCAGAGCTCGTCTTGATAAATGGGCCGAGATCGGAAGACGATTGGCTGACTTATAGAACGAACTTCATGCAAGCCGGAAGGTATCTGCCAGGCCTCTCATCCCAAAAAAGAAGGTATTACCAGCTTCAGAATCACGGGTATATGTTGATAGAAGGAGTCCTTTTCAAAAAAAAATTCAATGGTGTGCTCCTACGATGCGTTACTTCATAGGAGGCGCAGAGAATCCTCGACGCATTCCACAATAGGGACGAAGGTGGACATTTCTTTGTCAAAACTACTGCCATCAAGGTCATGCGAGCTGGCTATTGCTGGCCTACACTTTTCAGTGACTCCCACTCTCTGGTGAGGCCTTGTAAAAAATGCCAGTTCTTCTCTAATAGAAGGAGGAATTCAGCAATGCCCCTCAGACCTATAGTGGCAGACGAACCGTTTGCGCAATGGGGCCTGGACTTCATCGGAATGATCAACCCAGTTTCTAGTGTTGGACATAAGTGGATTCTAACCACTACGGACTACTTCACAAGGTGGACGGAAGTTGTTCCCCTTAAGGGTGCAACAGAAACAAAGATTGTAGATTTCCTCGAAGCACTCGTGACAAGGTTCGGCCCTCCGAAAATAATCATTTCGGACAACGCCAGAGCATTTTTAGGTACAAAGGTATGTCACTTTGCATTAAATAATGGCATATTTCTTAAAACATCATCAAACTATTATCCGCAAGGAAATGGTCTAGCCGAGTCGACAAACAAAAGCTTAGTCCGACTCCTTAAAAAGGTTGGCTCAGAGCACCAGAGGGAATGGCATAAAAATCTCCAAAAAGCGTTCTAGGTGAACCGCATAACTCCTAAGCAAGTCCTTAAGACTTCGCCTTATGAGCTGGTATATGGAAAAGAGGCGCTATTACCCATCTCCATGGAGATTCTGGCAATATAATTGTTGAAAGCTCTTGAAATAGAACAAAATGGAGCCATGGAGGTTTGGCTCGCCGAACTGTTGGAAGTACAAGAAAAAAAGGGAAAATTCCCTAATGGAAATGACAAGCCGTCAACATGTGGTCAAATGATGGTTTGACAAGAAGGCTTCCGACCAGGGTCTAAAAAGTGGAGATTTAGTGCTAAAGTATGACAGCAGGGCTGCAAAGCCAGGTCAACACGGTAAATTTGATAGCCTATGGAAGGGACCATTTAAAATCATCCAGTGCAAACAACACAATGCTTTTGAGCTAGAAAATATGGAGTAGGAACCGTTAGGAATCCCGGTCAATGGGATTCATCTAAAGTTGTTTCATTAGGCATTAAGCTCTACTTTGTACATATGTAAATAACGCTTTTATTTTCTTTCCCATTGTTTGGCCATTTCTTTTTCCTAAAATCAGTTGTCATTCTGCAAATTAACTCATTATCAGTGGCGGTGGAAACACCAGAGTTGCTTTACACAAAATACACTCATATACGGAGAAATAGCATACAAGCGTGTAAACCCAGAAAATTTTAAACACAGAAGCAAAAAGAGCATAGATTTTCCTTAAAATAGGAGATATATATTGATATATATGTTTTTTGGTTACAAAATGGCTGGGAAGCCGATTATCAAAATGTACAAGTATCAAGGTATATTATATACGATAGCCTTTTATCAGGCTTATCTAAAGCAGGAGAGTTACATTTTGAACAAGCAGGCAAAGGGGTTTTCTATCTGAAGGCATGACTGGCAGCAATCAACACATTCACTACAGCGTCCACTTCCTCGTCGTCCACGAGCTCCTCAGCGGCACTGGTAGAATCATTTGGCACAACCACTAGTGGCGATGGAAACACTAAGTTCTTGAAGTTAGTATACCAGTCTACGTCGTAGAAAGGTATCACGTTGTAACTCTGAAACAGGAAGTGTATAGCCTGGGTAACCCTCTGCTAGTGCTGGTCATGGGTCTGCAAATGGAATCCGCTGAGAAATGGCAGCCAAACGATGACAGCTTCTTCCTCAATAAAGTGACGTAGGTCGCTGGCTGTTGGCAGGCCTATCCCATATGCGGCATGTGCAACGACCTCACCGATCCCATTCAAGTACTTCTTCGGGAAGATTTATTTAACCAGCTTCAAGATAAGTGATCAGGGAATGCAAATGTCCAACATGGACGCTACAAAGTGAGAGCACACGTCGGTATTCACCCTATACTTATCCTCGTATTCTATGCAATCCTTGCCCAGGACCCACTTAATGGCTACCAAAACCAGAGAGTGCTTGTTCTTCATCATCCTTTTCAGTCTCTTAGTGGAAATCTCACCTAAGAACATCGTCTATGACTTATACGAGGTTAGACGAATTGGGGTATCCATTGTTCTGACAATGTCCCTAGTCTTCTAAGATAATGTCAAATTCGTTCACCACCTAACCTATGAAAGGACTTGCTTAGCACTCTGCTACTGACTTATCACCTCTTAAATGCTAAGTATGTTTTGCTCACTATTTATTGGCCTATTTATAGAAAGATTGACAAGGCACATGTTGATCCGCCTCCAAGAAACGTGATGTTATGCTAGCTGCTATCTTGAAAGATGAGCTTGTGTTTGTTCATGTTTTTGGGCCAGTTGCATCCGTGATAGCATGGCTCGATGTGTGCTTAATTAAATGAAACTGATTAATTAGTTTTAAAAAGGCGGCGCTTGTTGGTGGGAGGATGAATGGTCGTAGACTATTGTGTCATCTCAAGCGCGTCCTAGGGCCCAAGGCGATACTCATATCCTTTCAGGCGGTGATCGTTTGTTTGGCGTAATCATTCTGGTCGACATATTAATTATCAGTGCATGCTAACGCAGGGTTGGCAAGCTAGTTGCAGGCTCAAGTTCCAAGGAGATTAGGGCATATCACACGATCGCCCAAATGTAATAATGAAATCCAGCCACTTCATAATAACAATCAGTTCATCTTGCACGAGTTGCAAGATTAACGGTACATGCCGAATTAGATGCAAAAGGCTTGTTTTTGCCTACCACCTTGGGAAGTTGCTATTATTGCATGAAAAAGCTTAATCTTTCAAAGTCTTTTTACAAACGCAAGGAGAAGTGCAGAGTTGTTTTTTGTTTGTTTATCCGAAGCAGGCATAGTCACAGGCCAGGAGTTTACAAAACCAGAGAAGGAAAAATATCAGAATCTTCAGCTCAGCTAATGCAGGAAGAAATTAGCCAAGAACTATTCACGGCTATTCATTCCTTAGTTGAGGTATATATCTACGAGGATGTAGCATACGCCACGCCTGGTATACCTAGCAAGACGAGAAGAGCCCACACAGAGGAGCTGGATAAACCCAAAGAATAGAGTAACCAGAAAAATGTTGAGGAAAAATGGAACAATATCTATGACCCAAAACTTGCGAGGAACCCTAAATCCCTTAGAGAGGCAGCTTGTGCTAGGTTATCAGCACCACAGGCGGACCAATCCATGGCAAGTAGAGTCTAATATAGTGGTCTCCCATAATACATGGTCCAATTGGTGCACTATTGCCCAGAAGTGGTTGATGCTGCTATTCAGTGCTATAATCCAAATACCCACTACATTGAAGGCCACAATTTAAGGGTTCATATCAGCCTAGAAGCCATCTGGCACATGTTATGTATCCCGGATCTGAATAAAAATAAGGAGACTATCGACCCTTTTCGCCCAAGCAAGGGAGAGAAAATATGGAGGAAGATAAAAATTGGCTCAGATTTCTTATTAGAAGAGACTAATAAGAAAGGTATCCCAGGCGTTAAAGCGCCAAGTATCTCATTATCGTGTGGCTCATTCTGCAATAATCTCCAGGACGCCATGTCCATGCTGGCATTTGTTTGCGGTCGAGACTCTGATGAGAAGATAGAAAGCTTTCAGCTGGGACCGGCAATACAATTTCGCAAGCAGCATGACCTCTTCTGGTATGATTTTGCTGAGTTCATGGTTGAATAAATGAAACAACAAATTGAGAATTATTAGGTGGAGAAGAAGTTTAGGTTTCTTTCCTACCTGGTCCACATGTTTCTACACCAAAATCCAGATTTTTTTGCCCGTTTTTTTCCGCTATCAATTTTTGATGAGCAGAATAAAAGAAAGCCGGTGTCTACATGGACACCTTTCCTTTCCACATCATATGACTATTATGCATTTGTGGACTATTGCATAGCCTCGGTTTTGAATGATTTAATTGGAGAGGGTGATATTATCTGGCTCACCAAAGAGCAGACCGGATTTATGCAGAGCTACACCCCTACTTGTGACTTGTTCTTAGGCAGGGATTTTACAATCCTCTGAATGCGGGGCTTTACTGACAAACCTTTCCTGCTCCCGGCTTGCATCACAGATAGAGTGCTCACACTGAAAAAATTTCGGCAGGTATGTATCATTGATTTCACTTTCTATAACAGTGGAAGGGTCAAGAGGAAGGGATTCTTCACTTGTCTGAAGAGTTTCAAGTCGGTAACTCTGATTAAAAAATAATCGCACAAGTTGTTGGAAGAAAAGCTGGCACATCTAGGGTTGGTACTAGTAAACGATAAGTGGGAGTACAACCCTTTCAACGAC
>VDFB02075394.1:0-12657 GCA_007258455.2 Sequoia sempervirens
GAACTTCCAGTCGAGCTTCCACGAGAGTCAGTTAGCGGGCTCGAGGAAATGAAGAGGGAAATTCAGGAAGGAGACAAGTGGGTTGGTAGTGTTCATGTTGAGGCTGAGAGATTCATTGAAGATCTTGTCTCCTCCTTCCAACATGCTTCCAACATCCTCTCCCATATGGAGAACATTGAACAGGCATGGAGTGATACTCACATTTTTCAAGACAAGACTATTCCTCTCCTAGCTGCTCTGATGCATATGCCAGTGCAAACTTTGATTGAGGGAGTGGTAATTCAGGCTGGAGATAGATATTATTTTCCCGGTTGGTATTCTGCAACATTCACCGGCTGAGGTTTCTTTGACATGGCAAGGACAGAGTCAGTCAAGATTAGGAAGGCCATGGGAAACATTCAAGAGAGCATCTTCAACACACTCGAGGCATTGTTCGCAAAACGGCTAGCTCCTGAGGAGGTGACAATGGATGGTTTGAAGGGTAGATTGCACCCATTCTTCTTTGAAATGCGAGTATTTGCTCAAGATGACTTTGAGAATATCTCTACTTTCTTCATCATTATTCAAAGCACTAAGGAATCCATCGAGGCTTGGAGAAAATCTTGTATCCGATAGGAGCAAACAATTGCCATCCTTGAGTATTAGCTTAATCTTAGTCTAGCCATTTATGAGCAAGAAGTTGATGCAGTGTTGGCCCGGTTTGTTGCTTTCGTGGTCAGAGAGAAGAACAATGGGAATAGGATCCTGGATGAGAATCTTTTAGAAGGGTAGTGGGCATTAATTACCCATAGTGGTCAAAGGAGGAATCTGTCATTTTTTGCTCATTAATTGCACCACTCCTCCACCTTCTGGCAGTTACTAGGGTAGAATCTAGTCTAGCGCTGATGTGGCTCATTTTGAGCCATCCATTATAATTCAATCTGGACTGTCCATTGAGATTGGCCAGCTATATAAAGGGGCATTCCCCCTTGTTTGAATTTCATTAGATTAGATCAAAGAATAGAGTAGAGAGACTGATAGTATAGTTGAGATAGCTTAGCATTAGTTTGTTAGAATAGTTTGAAGAAGGAAAGTTTTCCTTTGAAAGTTTTGTAAGAAATTGTTGTGAACACTCTCCCAATATAAAGAGTTATCATTGATGATGGTTTCATCTTGTGTTGTGAGTAGCTAGCGAGGTTTATTCGTCCTTCTACTTCAAGTAGGACTTAAAGTAGAATAATTTTCATTTTCATGCACGTAGTTAGTTGTGGATTGTGGTGTTTGATCAAAGCAACTTCGTTTAATCCATACCACTAGCAAGCTTACTGATGGTAAGTTTTCTTTGTGTGGTCGACTGGAATACTTTTAAGCTTAACTTCGGTCATGATTCATGATTTGGCATGCGTCGCCGTGATGGTGTCCTTATGCTGAATTGTGATTTGAACATTCCTTGCTATCCCCTTGAAGATTGCACCAACTTTGTAGAGGTTTTCCAACGCGAGGTGAAGCAAAGTCTGGTTGAAGTCTGCTAAAGTTAATCCCACGTCCCACTTTAGGATAGAACATAGATCTTCTAAACCCTACACTCATTTAAATTCTGCACATTTCTGGTTAGTATTAGGAAATTCATACCTATTGATGTGATTTTTGTGACTGCTCCAATTAGCAGAACAAAGTATCTGAAGGCTACTCCATCTTCTCTTGAACAAAGAATTTTGTACACTAAAATTGCAAGAAAGTTCATACGTTCAACTCCAAGGTTCCGAAAATGATATGGAACACCCTCAGTCAGTTCGTTGTGATTTGTTGTTTACATGAGGGGACTTACACAATTGTTTAGGACATTTGCAGCTGACAATAGGTTAATGATTGGAAGGGAATTTTTTTGTGCAATACGGATGATTTAGCAATGAGGTAAGTGTTCCTATACTAACCAGAATTGTGAGGAATTTAAATGAATGCAGAGTTTAGAAAGCCTAAATTCTAGTCTAAGTGCAAGATGTGCAGAGCTTGACTTCAGCAGACTTCAACCGGATTTCGCCTTGCCTCGCGTAGGACAACTTCAACAAAATCGGTGCAATATTCAAGGGAGCAGTGAAAGGTGTTCAAATTACAACTCAACATGCAAATACCATCAGGACGATGCATACAAACACATAAATCGTAATTGAAGTTAAGTTTGAAAAGGATTCCAGTTGACCACACAAGGAAAGCTTACCATCATCAAGCTTACTAGTGGTATGGATTTGTTGGCATAACAACTAGCACCTCTAGAGTAAGAGTTGGTACAGATAGCTATGCACACTACGCAATGAGTGCTCTTCAAATTAGGAGGGGAAGCTCCCTCGTTGTGCTTGACAAAAATGCTTTGAAAAGGAAAGTAAACTAAACTATATCCTGTCTTTTTGTTTTAGCTGTCGAGGTACAAGGCTTTCTCGAAAACTATATACATTGTAGTTGTAGAGGTACAAGGCTTTCTCGAAAACTATATACGTTGCAGCTAAGTATTTTCTAGTTTCGCAGATTACTAACTACAACTAGGCTTAATTACTTAAAATCTATCCAGTTTCCTCAAGAAAACAGAGCATGAGGAAATGGAGCAAGGATGACTATCTGACAATAAACAAGTATAGATTCTCAACTTGAAGGCAAGGTGGCACATCTATTAGCTCAACCTAAACAAGTTTATTGGAAACAACAATACATGATATACTAAGTACAGATTCTCAACTTGAAGGCAAGGTGGCACATCTATCAGCTCAATCTGAATAAGTTTATTATTCACACACATCACACGATAACCTTGTACAGATTCTCAACTTGAAGGCAAGGTGGCACATCTATCAGCTCAATTTGGACAAGGTTATTGAACACAAAACAGATTTGATCTAACTAAGGAAAGAATTCACCATTATAATTGCATGAAACCCAAGTGGCATAACAATTCATCATAATAGCAAAAATGCATGAACAAATACAAAACGAGCAATATTGAAGGCAAGGTAGGCATAGCATATATTTCTCTCTCATGCAAAAGTTATGTAAAAATGAGCAAAAGCTCTTATTTATAGACATCGAAAGGTGTAGGGAACCCTAAAATCACCTTGAGTTAACTAAAGTCTTGCAATGCATGCAAGATTTATAGCTAAACTCTAATAAAGCAAAATATACAATTAACTGGAAAACTACCATCAGTTAACTGAAACATCTAATCTAAAAATGGACAATTGTGCAAGCATGCATGTCCTTATTGAAAGCATGTTAACTGGAACACTACCATCAGTTAATGTAAACCCTAAATAAAACTCCAAGTAAATAAAGCTGATCTCAGAATATATATGCATGAGATAAGACAGTGAGTTAACTTGAGAAAGTAACGCCAAGTTTATCTCCTGTGTGTAATATCTATTCTGAGAGGTGGGAATTGAAGTCTACTGACTGTGATCTCGAGCAACCAATCCCTCAATGAGATTGTTAACTGCATCACTATCTGGAGCTCTAATACTCTATCGAAGAATGCTATGCCTACGCAGCATGTCCTCACTAGCTGTGATCTAGGATTGAAGTTCACCCGTACTCCTTGTTGCTTCATCAAACAACACTGACATGACTATAAGCTGATTAATCTTACAACCAATGGTCTCCCCACTGAAATAGTATGAGTGAGTGCTTGGAGCTCTGACTGTACATCGATAAGTTCAACATACGCACCACCCTCGATCTGATATCGACACGGTAAGCGAGATACTAAGGTCCTCACAAATTAGAGTGCACTAGTAATGTGCTCTCTACTCTTAGCCAACTCTGATGCCATAGTCTCCTCTATCTTTGCCTTGAAAACCAATTGTGTTTTCCAAGAGTAGATAGCTTCTCTATCTTCTGCATCTGTGACTGATTCATATGCCATACTCAGATGAGCAATCATAATCTCATCTCGAGGTCTGTTAATTGCCATGTCTCGCTCCTCATCCTAGAGAAGTAGACAGAGCTCTCGTGCATTGTACCGCAACTGATATAACTTGTTGTGACCTTTTTCACACATCGCCCCATTGCAAATGGGGACCCCCTAATTTTGGCTTTGCTTTTCGGTCATTTTGTTGTTGTCTCTCTTTTCTACTGTCTGCCTTTCTGGGATTGGGCCCGCCATTGAACCTTAATGTGAACTTTTGGCCAAGTTTGAAAATTAGGGTTTCCATCTTTCTAGCCAACTTAAAGTCAAATGAAGTCAATGACTTGAAATTTGAGACTAACATTGTTGTTAGTATGTTTCCAGTAGGTTTCCACTGAAATTTTGTCAGATTCTGAGTACTTACTATTTTTAGTAAGTGTGCAATTATAGGTGTTCTCTTAGCATTCTTGAAATTTCAACTGTCACACTGCGTCCAGAACACATCAAGCTACTCTTGCGCAAAATTTGAGCTAAAATAGACAACTTACTATTTTTAGCAGTCCAGCTTTCGGGACAAATTTTAGGGCTTAAACAAATAATTTTTCAATGCATGTCTGCATATTCCTTCTGGGTTTTTTGAGACCTTCACAACGGTATAACATGCAAAACGAGACGATGACTTTCAAAGTTCAACCTTCTGAGGCTATTTTTAGGGTTTGCATGTCAGGGTTTCTTTTGCATGTCGGATGATTCCTGGTGGGTTTTTCGAGAGCTTCGTAATGGTGTGACATGCAAACGAAGATAATCACTCAATAAGGAACTTACTATTTTTCGCAGATGCGTCCCGGCAGCTGCTTCCCAGCAATTCAGAATCATGAGTTGATCACAATGCAGTAGAAATGAGGACAAATAGAGATCATTTGACACGCATGCAGAGAAAATTATGGTTTCCAGCTTCAGGACCTAAAAAGAGGTGCAAAAAGTCAAAATTTTTGAAAACCGGTGTAAACCACCGCGATCAGCATCCTTCAGGCTGTCTGCTGGTAAAATTTCAAGTCAAACGGAGCACTTACTATTTATAGTAAGTCAGTTTGGAAACAAGCTATAAATAGCAAGTTAGCCGCATGCGCTAGTGTCAACAGGCAGGTCACATGGTGAGGACCGCGTCATTCGAATTTCAAGTCAAACAGAGTTGTGGAATTCTCAGAAGCAAGCAGTTACTATAAATAGTAAACCACCTCCAAAAACATGCCAAAAATAGCAGGTCAATGTGAAGTGTCAGTATGAACAGATCAAGCAGCTGATAAAGATCCTATGGTGCGAATTTCAAGGTGAACAAAGTTGCAGAAGATGGAAAATCAAGCACTTACTATTTTTAGTAGGCTTGGGCAGAGAAATTAGGGTTTCCTAAATTCAAGGGCAGAGCACAAAAGTCAAGCAAAAGTGGCATTCAATCACAATCAACACCCTTCAAGCAATCAACACGCAAAATTTGAAGACTTTTTGAGCAGTTGCTATTTTTAGCAGGTTGCTAAAAATAGCAGGTACAGGCAAATATCAGGCATCAGCAGCTCAACCACATCTTGAGATCCGAACAAAGCAAAATCTAGCCTTTTTGGAGCTTGAAATTAGCTTGAAGTGCAAAATTGACAAACTTTCTAAAAATAGCAAATTAGGGTTAGCATGATCGAATCACCCTAAATTTGGCAAAGGGCACGAAACACGTCAAATTTGATAATTTTTCAAATCCGGCACCAAAACTTGCTATAAGAGGCTGAAGACAGGTGAAATTTTACCAAGGCATTAAGACTGGAACTTTTAGGGGTAAAATGCGCCCAAGGTGGAGTAAAGAAATTTGAAAATTTTCTAAGTCATGAAAATTGGAAGCTCCACTAGCAAAATGCGCCCTTGCAAACTTGGAGAAGATCTTGAAGATTTCTAAAGTGTTGCAAATTAGAAGGAGACACCCTCATATGCGCCTAGGCAAAAGGAGTCACTTGGAAATTTTCTAAGTGCTTGAAAATGAAAGCTCAGCCAGTCATATGCGCCTAGGGAAGAAGGTGGCATTAAAGTTTTTTTCTAAGTGTTGCACATTTGAAGTTCAACCCCTCAATTGCGCCCTTGAAGTTCTAACTTGAGATATGATTTGAAAATATTTCTAAGTAGTTGAAATTTGAAGCTCCTTACACCATATGCACCCAACAACATGATGAAGCTTGAAAATTGACTAAGTCCAGCAAAGTGGGAGTAAGGACCCCTAAATGCGCCTTTGCCTGAAGAGAGGTTAGAAAATTGAAAATATTTTAAATTGGAAGTAGACATGTCAAAATGCGCTCTTGAGGGAGGAAGTTGGAAAATATTCTAAGCTTCAAATTCAAAGCCTGACCTCTTAAATGCACCCCAAGTCAAAGATTCTTCTGGGTTTGATAAAATAGAAGCTCAAGGCCTCATTTGCGCCTTAACTTCAAGATATGCGACTTGAAAATATTCTAAGTCTTTGAATTTGAAGAAGACTCTTCTATATGCGCCTAAGGTATAAAATGAAAGCTTACCATTTGATATGCGCCTAGACTTGGAAGGGGCATATAAAATTTTCCTAAGGCAAGTCAACTGGAAGCTCCCCCATCAAAATGCGCCCAGCAAGGGGTAAAGATGAGAAAAAAAAAATTCTAAGTATTAAAAACTGGAAGTGGGCCCCCCTAAATGCGCCTTAAGAAGGAGGACATTTGAAATTTTCTAAGTTTGAAAATTGGAAGCCCATGCCTCCAAATGTGCCCACCCCTTAGGAAAGTCAAAGGGGTCAAAAGGAAGGGCGTAGATGTTTATACATGCGCCCAAGATTAGCAAAGAAGAAAATTCAAAGCACAGAGTTAAGGCATTGAAAGATGCTTATCCTCCTCTATGTATCATATGTGCCATGCAAGCTAAGAAAAGGACAAAATGTTGACTTCCACCTCTACCCTTTGAATGCGCCCATGCAAGGTTAGTGGGTGTGATAATATTTTAAGGTGGATGTGAAAATATTCCAAGGCGTGGAAATTTAAACCCCCCCCCCTTTGAATGCGCCTTTGACTTGTGGAAAGGATGAAAAGTATGCTAAGTGTAGAAAATTTGAGGTGAGGGCTCCCATATGCGCCTAAGGGGTTGATGAAGAAAATTTCAAGTCGAACTGACAATTCTAGCAACAAACTCCTCCTCCCACTCATCCAAATGCTTGCCATATGCAACTAAATGATTAAGTTGACCTTGTTCTACTGGAGGCTCAAGCATTGGCGGGAGTGTGGCAATAACATCTGACCTGTGTACAAGGCTAGAAATGTATTGACGAAGCTATCTGATTTCAGCCTTAAGGGCTGCCTTATCCTCTCTGTCTTTCAGCATTCTATCCCTGGCACTGTCTGTAGCAACTTGTAGGAGATCAACCTGAGTCTGGCATGTGCTACAACCAAGGTTGACTATGATAACCTCAAAGTCCTGAGATTCCAACTCATCCAAGCTCTTCCCCTGTGGAGGTATAGCAATCTCAACGACAATATCCATGTTAGTATTCCTCTCTACATGGACCATGTTCTTGATCCTCTTGTCTGGAACATCTTGGTAAACCTGATCAAAATCTGAATGATTAAGGACATAGGATGGCTGCCTCCTCTTCCTTCCTAGTTGATTCTCAATCCAAGATTGATCTCGGCTAATGCTACTGGAAGGGTCTGTACTAGCAACAGGAGGCTATGATGATAGTGAATATGTAGAAGAACCACTGCGAGATGGGGAGTCTAAATCCAATTCAATGTGAATCGGGGCTGGTGACTGCTCTGGAACTAATGTAGGAACTTGAGGCTGAACCTCAAGCACTGGTGGACTCTGAACTGAACTCTGAATTGGCTCTGTGATAGGTTGTCTATCAGGCTCTTTACGTGTATCAGCGGGAAGTGCCTTGCCTTTTGAATTATTTGGCACTTGAACTTTCTTAAGAGGGTTATTCCTCTTCTTTTGTTTAGGTTTTAATGAGGAAGGTAGTGAAGGATTCACCACTGGCAGCTCTGCTCTAGGAACACTTACCCTCCTGGTCCTCTTGCTGTCGAGGTAAAGTATAATGTTTTGAATAACTCTACTTGATCTCTACTTTACTGTTGCATACTCCTTGGCATACCAATCAACTACTAGCAACGGCTGTGTGTCAACCTGCTCTCTGAAAAACTAAGGAAGAACTTCTGCCTCATCATCTGATAAACCTCCCACATCTTCTGATAAGAAAATAGAAATCTGTGAGAGAGAAGCGGCCACAGCTACGTCTGCAAACCTCAAAGTCATCCACACAGTTTGCCCAATAATCCTCCATAGAAGGTTCATGATATGCACGTCCAGCAAGGTGAGTTGTGTAATGACCCCAAAGATCATAAGCACGTGCCTCAACAAGATACTTGAGATGATATTTCTCAAGCTCTTGTCCTGCAACTTTGGCATCAACTATCGTCTTGCACCAATACATTCCAAATTGAAAAGTAAAGTTGGCAGCTGGTCTATGCTTGCGGCGTAAAAGATGATGAACATCATGCAATTGCCTCAGGAACTCCATAAAGACTATCTTATCCAAAGGATAACATGGAAGCATAGTTGGATTTCGTATAAATCCATATACTCAGATGTAGGTGTATGTCAGGAACTGAATAAACCAATCCGCCCAACCATCCATCGCTATTCTAGCAACTGCCGAGATACAAATGTGCAACTCCCGGTCCAAATTTCTCACTGTATAAATCAAGAAAGCCTCGTGAACATGCTTGAAGTGATGTACAACCTTAGTGAACTCAAGCTAATCATAATAGGGATAGACATTTTGAACACTGAGAATGCCGACGGTGTTTAATCCTCGGAACTGACCCTGATAAGCAATCAAGTACACGAGATAATTCAACATGTGAAACTCATGAGCAACTATGAAACTGGTGATCTGCTTGTGGATAACATCGCTAATGAAGGATGCCCAGTCATAATGCTCCTACCCAGATATGATGCGACCAATAATGTAATACATCCAAGGCTGGAAAACATTAGCATGTGATTGACCTGAGACACAATTCAAGAGTCTAATTAGAATCGAGTACTCATCCTTGTACTCACCACGACCCACATTGTTTGGCGATTTGTTCCTCGCTTGCTTTAACCATCTTTCTACCATTTTATTCTAGCACTTGTCCACATCAGCATTGAATGCATGATCGCACTACTCCATAGAAATAACTAGACTGTTCGGGTGCTGAGGTATACCAAAACTTCTTTCAACGTCCAAAGGCTTGAGATTGCAAATAACTCGTCCATCTACTGAAACTATCTCATGAGTAGCAGAGTTGTAATGCTTAATACAAGACATTACAAACTCAATACAATGAACGAAGATAGGAATGGAAGCGGCCTCCAATAATCCGGACTGCTGAATGTTCTGAATAATCGAATCTCTGATCTTGACTGGATCTAAGACTGCTTCTGGTAGCACCTTGTGAAGATTCGTCTCAACTGTCCTGATGAAGTCGTGAGTAAGGATTGATTTGGTCCTATTGATGTGCTTTTCGTGACTGCACCAACACAGAATAAAGTCACCAACGGCTTCCCTATTCTCTTTTGATCAAAGTATTCCGCACACTAAGATTGCAAGAAAGTTCGTGCGTTCAACTCCAAGGTTCCTTTAGTGCAAATAGGCTTAGTTGACTCGATGTGATTTGCTGGTATTTCAAGGGTACTTACAGAATTGTTCGGCAATGGAGAAAGGAATTCAAATGCTCGAAAGACTTGTCTATGAAACGTGGGTTTCCTATTCTAACCAGAAAGTACTGAATTGAAATGATGTAAGGTTTAGAGAGTCTAAATCCATTCTAAGTGTGGGATATGGAGCTCAACTTCAGCAAACTTTCAACCGGACTTTGCTTTTCCTCGCATCGGACAACTTCCACAGAGTCGATGCAATCTTCAAGGGAGATGACTAAAGATGTTCAAACCACCACTTGACATGAAGATACCATCACAACGACACATGCCATCATTCAAACTATGATTGAAGTTAGGCCCACAATGTTTCCAGTTGACCACACAAGGCGAACACACCATCAGTGAGCCCGCTAGTGGTATGGATAAGTGAAGCTTGCTTAGATCAAACACCCCATTCCCCAGCTAATATCTACTTGCATGGAATGAAAATTATACTATTTAGAACTATTTTACCCTACAATTTGAATTGAAGGACGAAAAAACCTTGCTAGCTACTCACAACAAAGATGAGATTTACCATCAATGAAAAACTCTTTTATTGAGAGAGTGTTCACAACAATTTCTTACAAAGCTTTCAAAGGGAAAACTTTCCCTCTTCTTCAAAATACACTATCAATCTATACTAAGCTACTTCTAAGTTGTCCCTCTACTCTCTATTGTCTAACTTCTACCTCTATGTCTAATTTCTACTTCTAATCTAATCCGTACAAATGAGGGGGACTCCCCCTTTTATAGTTGGCCAAGTCTAATGGATGGCTTAGATTACAATCAGTTGGATGGCCATGATTGTGCCACCTCAGCCCTAAACAAGATTCGCCCTTAAAACCACCACCAATAGGAGTGGGGTAATAAATGAGCCATAATGTCCATCATCCTTCTAGAAGATTCCAACCTTGAAACGCATTCACACTGTTCCTGATCTTTTTTCTTAACGTTGTTCTTTAACTTCTTCTTTGTCACTTGAGTTATACTAAGTCTCAACACTTAGCCATTTTTCACAACTTTTCTTCCTTCGAGGTTTATCATCTTGAATCACTTAAGTCACCACCGCTTGGTCTCGACATTCCTCCTACAAAACAAGCAAGGAGAAGAGCATTAGAACACTTCATAATATAATCTTAACTTACTTACCTGATTTTCATGCTCTAACTTCCCAGCATTCATCGCCTTCATTAGCCAACTTTGCATTCAAATTCTTCATGCCTTAGCCAAATTTCAACTTCCTCAAGGGCGTATGAGGAGAAGTACTTTAAGATCATCTTTTGAAGGTGTTAACTTCAACTGCATCTTCTTCAAGGAATTCACTTCACCTGCTGGAGCTCTAACAACTTTGATTTTATTCTTCTCTAGCTCAAGAAGACTATCTTCATGAAGGATTTAAGCAAATTTACCTAGGCAGTTCCTTTCAAATTCATCGTCTGGAGGATTCTACCTTGAAAACACATTTTCTTCACTTTTCCTTAGAAATTTTTTAAAATTTCCCTGAGGAAAACGCATCAATCCTATGCCCATCAAAAATCTCCATCCCAAAAGCTTGGCGAAGCACGGAAGACTTTAAAATTCATTCCCTGTTGAAGATCTTCAATACCCAGAAGATAATTTTCTCCAGAACATGTCGAATCCATGAGTACCCAACGAATGGGTTCATTTAATTTTCTTGAATTTTGAACCTTAGAAAATATTCTTTCATCAATTTTATTTCATTTCTTCATCCCGTCTAAGAATTTTGTTGCTCTGACTTGAAAATTTCATTGACCCTGTGCAGTAGGCATCACCTGACTTCATCACTGGAAAATTGCTTGTGCTCTAGGAAAAATTTTATCATCTTCCAAGCCCAGGCGTATTTTCTCAAGGAAGAAAATATTTTGCCTTAGAAAATTTTAAATCACTTCGAAAATTTTATTCAACTTTGCTCACTTTGCTTGTGAGAAAATTTTATCCAACTTCATCCATCTCAGAGAATTTTCTTTCAAAACACATCATGCCCACCATGCTTCATTTTATTCATCACTTTGTATTTTATTCTCCATAAAATTTCCAACGCCTTAGCAATTATCATCAACACCTTAGGCACATTTGACACTTGATGAAGGATAAAACCACACCTAGCATTTTATTCATCCTTGGCAATATTTTCTAACACTTAGGCATTTTATTCTCCAACGCCTTAGCAATATTCATCACCACCTTGGGGCGCATTTGACACTTGAAGATGAATAATAACCACACCTAGGAGTATTTCACTTCTTATTTACCACCTTAGGCGCATATCACTTGCCATGGAGAACATGTTTCCAACGCCATCTTTGACCTTTGACCCCTTAGTCTCTTCCTTGGGCGCATATGATAAGAGGAGGGGAATAAAATTTCCAAAGACACCTTTTATAGCTTTGCATGGATGCATGTATACCTACTTTCTCCTTGTCTTCATGCACACGCCTTGTCTTTTTGCATGTTTTGCATGTACACCTACTTTGCATGGGCGTTTGTCTTTATATGCCCTCATTTGGGCGCATTTCAAAGGGGGTGGAGAATGAAGTTTGTTGACTTTCCTTTGACTCATTTGCTTTTGGTTGCATTTGGAGGGGGCAAGAGGATGAAATTTTAACTTGGCCATTTTTTAAACTTCAAATGCCTTGCATGTGACTCTTCACCTCCCTCACTTTGTCTTTACATGCCCTGATTTGGGCACATTTTGCATAGGGAGAAGGATGAAACTTGTTGACTGCTTTGACCTTCTTGGGAAGTGGGCGCATTTTAGCATGTGAGGGGGATGAGTTTCATACTTAGAAAAAATTTAAACTTGAGACCTTGAGCTGGGCGCATTTTGGGGGTGGTGGAGGATAACTTCAACACTTAGAAATTTTTTTTATGCAATCAACTCTCTCAAGGTGGGCGCATTTTGCCATGCCTGCAGGATGAAAAACTTTGACTTCTTTGACTCTCTTCTACTTTGGCGCATTTTGAGGGGTGAGGAGGACGAAGTGTCATACTTAGAATTTTTTTCTTGAACATCTTTGCTTCTT
>VDFB02075395.1:0-16719 GCA_007258455.2 Sequoia sempervirens
GATAGTCAATAGGTTGAATGAATATAATTTCTACCAACTTCTAAATTTCTTCCTTTACTAGGAAGGCAACCTTAGGGTGCATTTTCCTTGAATTTTGGTGATTTTTTTTGGCATTGGATTTTACCACAAGATCGTGAATGACTAAGGATAGGTCCAAGCCAAACATGTCAACATAAGATAAGGAAATTACATTTGGATAATCTCTAAGTACCATGGATAAATATATCTTCAACTTAGGATCTAAAGAATTTTTTATCTATGTGAACTTATGTGTCTAATATGTATGTAGATTTATCTCCACAACTTTCTCAATAAGGAAGTCTAACCCATCTTGAAGTGTGAAAAAAGATAATTGTTAGTATTAAGGTGTCTCAACCTTAGAGAGTCCCATGTTGATTTATTTTTCCTAAGTTGTTGATTGAATTTATTAAATGCAAAAATATAAGTTTCCAAGTTGCTAAGGGACTTTGTGGGACCCAGCATGAGTTGGCTTCCTACATGCAAGGTGCAGAGTGTGTGAATGTGACACTTGTCACATGGGAAGTCATTTAGGAATAGGAAAATGTTTAAGACTCAAATGTGTGCCATGTTAACATGTGACACTTAACTTTAGAATTTAGCACTTGGTGAGGCTCAATTGTGGGCACATTCCTTCCTTGGAGAATGGGAAACAATGGAAAGTGACACTTGTCACCTAGGCACTCAATCTAGCATCGAGAATTGTATTTTCTTCAAGGAGGTGTGCAATGATGCCATGTGGAATTAGTTTCAAGAGTTGACTCATGCTCCAAAAGGAATGTTGCTAAATAGAGACAAAGTTGTCACTCATAGTGATTAGGAGTCAAAGAGGAGTTAGAAATTGACAGGTGGCTTGATTTATTCCTAGAATGTCAAGACAAATAATATTTACATAAAATATTGAGTTTGTGCATTGCATGTGTTTGCATGTTAGGTGGGGTGTTTTCTGGCTGGTTCGGACCTGTGCATGTTCTTCATTTTAGTTTGCATGCATGCAGAGATTGTGGAGATGACACATGGCATTTGTGGGAGCCCATGATAGAGGTTTATAAACATCAAATTTTTTGTCTTTATGAGAGAGAAGTTTTGTATTATTAAGGATTTGAGCCTAAAATTGTATTGAAACTAGTTTTCTCGTACTAATAATGCAATGGTTCGATTCTTTGGAGTGGGGCTTTTACCTTAAAGGGTTTTCCCCATGGATCTTTGTGTTCTTTCTCTATTTTTTATTCTTTTTTTCTTTAAATATTAATTTGCATGGTGTTATGATGTTGAAATCTAGTTAGATCTAAAAACTGCATAATCTTTCCCCTAAGGGTTCATAAAATGGAAATTAAACTATGTATGTTTTTGATATAAGACATAGTGTATCAAAGAAAATAAAAGATACTCAAGGTGCATACTAGTTCTTGGATGTATTTTTGAGATTTCCATTTCCCTTCATTTGGTATCAAAGCTAGGTTTCATAGTTTGAATGTGCTTGCATGTGCATGTATGCGAGTTGCATGTACTTGCATTTAATTTGCATGTACTTGCATGAGCTTGCATGTGTACTTCCATGTGCTTGTATGTTATTGCATGTGAAGATTCATGGTATTTAAGGTTTTGAGTATTTCTTTTTCTTTTCTTAGCCTAGAAAGCTTGAGGGAATCTGTCTTGAAGGCATTGGTTGATGATTAATCCTTGTCTGAGTAGAAGCTCTAGTTGATCTTATTTTAAAGAGACAACATGCATTGTGAAGGACGAAGAAGATGGAGTGTTTTGGAGTTAATCATGAGATTTCATTTCATATCAAATTGATCTAGAGCTCATATTTGACATTGAGTTAATCATCATGCATGGTGGTTGGCTTTCATTCTATGGTTGTGTGCAAAAAAGTATTCATATTGGGTGTCTATATTAGGATTTGTGGTCATATGGAGAAACTTGTGTTGTTGTGACTATGGTTTCATGTGCCTATGTTGGGTTCTTGGTTTTATTCCTTGACATTGGAAGGCATTGTTTCAATAACCTTGAATGCATGTAGACTATGGAGTTGATCACTGGATGATTTTGAAAGCTTCTAGAATATCCTAGTTCCTCTGTATGCTTGAACATAATGGTGGATATGGAATTGGCCTAAAAATGGGCCTAGAATTCAAAGATCTCTTCTTCCTTTGGTTGGTTGTACTCGCATGGCTCAGGTTCATGTTTGTTGGATCTGAGGGTTTTATGGATTTTCCATCAAAAATCTATGATGATTCATATTCATGATATTCTATTATTCCAAAATAGCTATTATGGTTGTGTTCAAACTCATGGGTCTTCCAAATGATAATTGGATATGGATTTGTATGTGTGTTGGAAAAAATAGTGGTTTTGCAGTTTTTACACGTGAATAAACAAAACTTGCAGTTTTGTAAATTTTTGAGTGAACTATCTTTCAGATTAAGCCCTTGGGTTATCTAGATGTAATATAGTTTTAGGTTTTCATGTATGCTTCATGCATGTTGTGAGGAAGTTTGTATCTTTCTTGTTGAGGAAATTTTGATTTACCATTCATTATTTGTTGGTGGTCGTGAAGTTATTATAAGCTTCTGGACAACCTATTTCCTTTGGAGGTTTTACAATTTTCCTATGCTTGAAAATTTTGTGGGTTTGTAGATCTATGGAAAGATTTTGTTTAGACTCTTGGATTTTTCCTAGATGAAAGAAATTACAAATTTATAGGAATTCTTGAGTGGTTCCTGGCTATGGTACTTAGTTGTGGATTTGTTTGGAAAATCAGGTTTTGTTGGTGATCTAGTGTTTGAGTCATGGAAAGCTACATAATATCTTATTTCATATCTCAATTTTGCATATTACTAATGTGATGATGGGTTTACATGTTTCAATGTTTGATATCTATGGGTTATGAAATTGAATGGGTTGATCACCCATTTGGTTGCAGTAGGAGGACCCATATGTGGACCGTCTATATCCATGAGATTGATTCAAAGTTGATGTAGACTTCATTAGTTGACCTTTTTGTGGTCACTTGTATATTTTTATGTGTTACATTGGGATGAGAGGATGGATGTTGAGGGCCTAGATAGTCAGTTATAGGACTTGTAGCATGTGGTTGTATCTTCTTATCTTGGAGATATTGGTTCTACTTTTTCTCTTGAGATTGCAGTTGATTGTGTGTAGACCATAGGTGATCTTCATTTAGGAGATGGTTTTCATGTTGTCATGTGCATCTCAATACCATAATTCAATGGGAGCTTTGGAAATGATGTGAACTCATCACTTTGTAATGGATGATCTTTTTTTTATGGATGTTTTGGAGGAACTCTGAGATCCCATTGCTACAAAAGAGTTCTTTCACATTAACAATTTCACTAGTAGGAGATGGTTTATTCTTGGTTTAGGGTGTGGTTGGTATTATGTCGTGATGTACTCTTGATCCTAGATTTGATTTTTGGAATGATACATGTTTTCTTGAGACCAGGATGTATGCATTATTGCATGTAATCTCCTAGAAGGAGATGGTTATATCATGATGTCATGTTTGCGTTCCTGAATCCATGGTCGGAGCTTTAACAGTGATCTAGTGATTTCTCTTGGTATTGGGTATCTTGGTCATGTGCTTGAGAGCTTCATGAAAGAGAAATGTTGCTTTTGGAGTTTTAGAATGGATTGATCAATTGTAGATGCTCATGAATACTTGGAGTCTCGGGTGAGGCAATTGTTGTATTTCAACAGAATGTATGAGGATCCTTTCACCTAGAATGGACATTATTTCGTGATGGACCTAAGAGGAGGTTGTTCTTGGATAAATTATATGAGACGGTATATCCTAGAGGAGAAATCTAATTCCCCACCCTTGGTCTACTCGAAAAATAATCATTTGAAAGATGTAGCCCATATTGTTATTAGATGCATTGTGTTTATGTTTGGTCTTCCCATGGATATGGGTCTTAAACTATGCTTTCTAGTTTTGGATGGTTCATTTGAGGAGTGTTTGGCATGTTTATCTTCTTGGTTATTTGATTTGGTTCATGGAAAACTTTGGATATGTTATTGGGTTGTTTTCCTATTATGGGAATGCTATGAGTTTGTTCTTCCTTGTTTAGGGAGGCTTACATCAATGTTGGTGACATGAGATATATGTTATGTTTGATCTAATGAGATTGAATGTTTGGGAATTGTTGAGGCTTTTACGTTGGGGTTGTGAAGGATATCTTACTTGGCATAGCTTGGAACTTTGAGGTGTTGGCGAAAGGACGTGATTGGGATATGATTTATAGTTTTTCTTTGTATATTATGGCTTCTTCTTGGAGGTTCATGTTCACATGGTACAATGTGATGGACTTGGGAGAATTATGGTGATGTGATTAGAGACTATGCAACAATTTATGTTGCATGTGTAGATCATTTTGACTATTCTTTGTTCTTACTTGGTTGACTTATTTGTCACACCTTTGTATAAGTGTTGATTGGTAGACTTTGTATGCCAAGGTCTATTTTTAGACATGTTCATTACCCATGTAGTGGAAGTTCCTAGATGTGTGTGTTTGACACATGGAGCTTGTGATTGTAGTTTATGGGTTGGATATGTTGTTGGCATAAGTTATAATTTTTGGATACCTTTGATGTATGAATGATTGGATGTGATAGTAGTTGTTGTGGTTGCTTTTTCTAGTCATGTGAGTTTTTTAGTTGGATGTAAACAATCACATGTGATTGTTGTTCTAACTATTTTGGAACATTCATGTTCAATCTTGTTCTTGGAGGAAGTTTGGAATTTGTAGTTGTGTTCTGGAAATGGGTTTGAAGTTGGATACTTTGGTGCTTTTATATAGCCTATGAGCACAGTGGAGTTGTGGTAGTAGCCTGCAACCTTTATTATCACTTATATTTGATACTTTTGTTATAACATGCTAACCCTTCAATGAAGTAAAAATTCCTAATTTTTTACTTTACAAGTAAATAAACTATGTAACAATCTATTACAATAAAAAAATTATTTTCTTTATTGATAATATACAAACAAAGATGTCATAACATAATACAATAAGGATTCCATTTCATTACAATAATTTCACAAGTTACAATCATACAAAAATGCATCCATTTACATACATAGCTCAATGAGATTTGGAACAAATAGCTTGTAGACGGTCCAAGATCCTTCCTTTCAAATATTGGTTCTTCTGTCACCTGCTGTGGAGGAGAAGCATCACTCAAGCACTTTTCTTCCAACCATAGACTCTTATGCAGTCCCTCACACATCTATCATTTGATAGGCGGCCCTTCCCTTCAACGAAGAGTGGTGCAAGGACACCTACAACCATGTTGCAAAATTCACTTTGGTAGCAGCCTGTCCTGAGGGACTTTAGGTGAGTCTTGGAGTTTTAGGTGCTTTATCATAGTAGGTATTGAAAATAAGGTCTAAAAAGACAATTTATCTTGTAACAAGGTTTGTTTAGAGTCATTTGGGTCATATGTGCAAATATTTCATATTCTATAACAATGTTGTTAACAAAGTTGTAAAGCAATGCAATTTTACATCCAACGGTCATTAGGAGTTAAAAATTGGTTGAGAAGTAGTTGGTCAATTGTTTGAAGTGGGATAACCTTCAAAAAGGCATGAGAAAATTGTTTGTAATGTTGGCTTGAAGTTTTGAAATATTGACAATAAGAAGGCTCTACATTTTCATTCATTTTCTGAGTTCTTTTATAATTTATAGATCTGTATGAATCTGTACATCCAAATCTTGCAATATAATCCTTCATTCCTTGGTGGTTTGTATTAGCATTCTTTTGTTTCAAGTTTGAAGTAATTTGATAGTGTTTTGTGTTGGAAATCATTATTTTCTTGCAAGAAACCAGGAACACCCTGTTTGGGGTTTTGTGACTAAATACCATATCTTAAGGGCCCTTACACCGACTGTATCCACTGTAACAAGTGTAATGGGCCCTAATAATTCTATGTAGTATTTAGGATACGTGGTTAGAGTGTTGGAAAATGAATAAATGAAATGTGCCTACTGTTTTGTTGTTTTTGTTAAGGGAAGCACATGAAAATGGAGGTTTTGTGATGGGTTTTTGAGAACTAGTGATGCCATTGAGTTTGTAATGATGTGGAAGGCTTGCGCAGACCTAAATATAGGTTTTTGATATTTGGGTTTAGTTTTGGAGCCCAAATTTGTGGAAATACTGAAAAACCCTAGGCGTTTGTGTGTAATTTGAGGGTTTATTGGATCATTGACTTAGAAGCCCTGTAACAGCAAGTAAGTTGGAAAATTTGGATTTGTGACACATGAATTTTGACTTTTTGGTGTGATTTTGTGAAGGGGAAGTGTTTTTGAGGTAGTTCATTTATAAAATAGGGCTAATTCTAGTAGCCCTTCCACAGGTTAGTTGAATGTTTCTCTATATTAGTGCAAAGGAACCTTATATGATCAATTTGGGAATTGTAATGGGAGTCTGAATGGAGGCTTAAATGATGTTGAGTTGGTCTTTTGGTGTCCTCTAAATATAAGCCCATTTGTTGAGATTTGGAGTCTATAACCTTGTTAGTGTTAGTTGATTCAATGGGGATGATTGTGATTTCAAGGGTTGATGTCTTGTTGAGGTCTGATGAGTTTTGAGTTTGTTGTAAGTTCTCCATTTTGGCTATGCATCAAAGAGATTGGTAGAGTAACCAAATAAAAACAACCAACTAAGCATAGTGTTATGTCCTACATAACTAGAACTTGTAATCCCACAATTTGGAACTGGCATGCAATACTAGATCACAGTGAACTAATAGTGGTGCCAGAGGTAGTCACACTACTTTGGCCAAAGTTTTCTTAGATGGTAATCTAAATGAAGGTCATCTATCACATACACTACTCAGGGCCAAATTGACTTAAGGCCATCTTAAACTATGCATAGTTATTTCCTTCAATGGATAATCTATCACCCCAAAGATAACCTATCACCATTTCTACATACTTGGAATAAATCAACTTTACCAAAGTAAATAAACAAGCTCCCTCGCTTACTGGATAAACAGTCCTAGGATTAAACACAATCTATGCTAGTTAAATCAATAACCTAGCTAAGAGTAACTCATAAGCCACTCACATTTAATCATATCTAATATGTAATACCTATGATAAACACCAACCTCCTATTATGGAGAACATACAAGCACATCATGAAAATAGCTTAATAGCTTCTATTTCCTTTACAAATCCATTCTAGTTTCCCTTAATGCAAGTACTCATAAAATAAAGTGCAAAGCATTCACAGAGAACAATATTTCATAAATAAAATAACAAAGAAGAAATATACTCATGCCTGTTATCACTTATCCAAATAATTGACAACAATCTAGCTTCCCCGAACAACAACTAGATTGAATATAGCTTCTCAAGAGATGTCATAATAACCCTCTAATTCTCAAGTTGATAGAGTACTTCTCTCAAATACTACTCTTTCTCAATATAACAGAACTCTCTCTCTCTCTCAAATAAAACTAAGTAAACTGATAAAAATGCAGAGTAAAATACTTACAACAATTATGCATCCCAAACAAGTGATCAAGCTCCACTATTTATACAGTGATTTGGTAACTACCCAGCCTATAGTCTAGGAATGGGTTATGACAATAGAAATCATGCACAACACATATATTATAGCTAAAAGGTGGCAAACATGTAAGCACGCACTTAACTAAAATAGCTACAGATCGACCTGGTTGATCGACAACAATTAGAGACTAATTCAAATCTCCACATGATAGTGTGTCGTAGAAAAATGGTCCCTTGTCATTTTCATGGCCTTTTAGGTCTTGTTTCATGGTGTTGGAACTATTTTGCTTTGATTTTATGTTGTATCATGGCTTGAACATGCTTATTTAGGTATTAAAACTCAAAGAACGATGTCTTGTGAAGGTTTTGTGAAGTGTTGTAGAACATTTCTACATTCTTCTAGACTCTATTTAATGCAATTCACCTAAAAACTACCTTTTCACAAATCAACAAGCCCTATTTTGAAGTGTTGTAAAGTCTTCTAACAAGCTTTCACGCTCTTCTAGGCATATTTTCACTATTTACACCCCATGCTTTATTTTGTCTCTTTATGCCCTCATATGACTTAATTAAGTGTATTTTTGAATGTTATCCTGACAAATAACATTAAACACAAAAAATTTCCTAACACATGTTTTTGGGTCCTAGGTGGGACCCATTTGCCATGGGTGGCGAATGAGTCCCCCTTGGCCCCAAATTCAAAATATTTCAAGTTTCCTTTTAGGATTTTATTCAAAATCACTTGATGTTGGCCTGTGATGAGGTATGAATGGATACTAAGGCACAAGAATTGTATAAATATGTGTTTTTCACCTCATATTACATCTCCTACAATCTCCTCATTTATTCAAGTATTCAAGCATTTTACATCAACAATTCAAGCACTTTGAAGCTGCCATTGACATTATTTCAGACTTGCATCATCAAGAGTTAGGTGAGTTGATAGCACATGCATGTTATTAGTTTATCTTTCTCTTTCATTACATTATCTTTTCAAGGGTTTAATTACCAAAAGTGGGGTTTGACCATGGCAAACCCCTATTCACTAACCCCTAATAATTTTTCCCCTTTTGCTTGTTTGTTTGTAGCCCTTTGTTTGCAAATTTGACAGGTTATTAGGTGTTGAAGAATTTTTTTAAAGTCAACTAGGTGCTTCAAGTCAACTTAATTCAAAATCAAGCTCGGAGAGAGTTATTTGTCCATTTTTTGTAGATTTGACTTCGGCAACCCAACAAGCAAACATTCTCAGATCTGGTGTTGTAGAGTTGTCTCCCAGTTTTTCAGGAATTTTGGGGAGCACTGATTCGCCACCTATGGCGAATGAGTCCACCTTAGGACTGGAAACTTGAGTTTTTCTAGATTTTAGATCCCGACAAACAGAAAATAGCTCCCAATAGTTTTTCACCAATAGGTGGACTAATTTTCCACCCTAGGTGAATGAGTCCCACTGTGAAAAAATAGTAAAATTCATCAGCATCCATAATACTCTAGAATCATCACTTTTTCCAAATGCACTTTGTTTCATCCCATCTCTTTTTGTTTTGCATAATTTATTCATTTACATAGTTATTTGTATTTCATGTTGTGTTTTCAAACAAGTCATAAGTCTTAGTTTTGCATTCATTTTCAGTCACCTAGATTAGTCAATTGCATTTAATTAACTTTTTTTACATCACATCACATCACACACGTCCTAATTTGAGTGATACATAAGCATTTTTGGCCCTATCTCTCTCCTTTTAGGTGAAAAACCCTAGAAGTGTAAGAGTAGTCCATAGGGTCCCAAAAATCTATGTTTCAAATAGAATTTGGTTTGAATTTCATAATGGACATCTACAAGTATAAGGATTCAAAGGTGGCACCAAACATCAACATTCACCCTCAGAGTTGGCGCGGTTTCCTTCTTATTAGAAACAGTCAATATCAAAAATGTGACGCCAAGCTTGCATCGACCATGTCTCAACATGAGTCAATTCACATAATAAATTAGTTTGAACAAGTCATCAACTTTTTTACATGCCTCTATAGATTGTTGGTCTAAGTATGATGACATGGCGTTTAAATCTTGCTAAGTCAAATAAGATACTCATAAAATGTGTCGACTTAGTCTTCACTAAGTATCAACTTATTGTAGTAAGCTACATTGTAGTTTACATGCTCCACTATGCATGGCAGCAAGAGTAAAACTAAGCCTTGCATAATACAGTCACAAGTAACTTATAATCGGCCTCTATCATTATTAATGATAATAAATTTTAAGTATTAGATAATATATTAATATATATTAAAATATATATATATAATATTACATATACATATATATATATACATATATATATATATATACCAGCATATATATATGTATATGTATATGTATATGTATATATATGTTAATATATATTTATATATATCATAAGCCATCAACATAAGTATACATTCAATATTCAAATAAGTATAATCACAATATTATTTACATACTAATCACAATATATTGATTGTCTATATATATAAATATATGCCTCTATGTTCATGTATACATATGTATGCATATATTGATACATCCATATGGGCATGTCCATTTTCCATCGTATGCATGTATAAATACATATATACATATGGATATATATATATACACACACATTCAATTCGCATATAACCATTCACAATTACCAATGTATTGATAAACATTTACGTGTGGTACACCTATACATATACATATACATGTCGTTAGATCCCTTTGACATGGATGTGTATATATATACACATACTCCACATATGTCCTTATCAATATAATCATAATAATAAAAAAAAAGAACTCCAAAGCTCAAATAGATAAAAATCACTCAATAATGCACTCAAAAGTAAACAAGACTCTACTAATGCAGACACATCAACTAAGGATGACTTACCAACTTCCCACTAAATGACACAACTCAATTATTCTACTATGGTGTGTGTATGCTCAGATAGTTTTTGTTACCGATTACCCAACCAAGTTCTTCTCTTGAGTGATACTTTCCCTTCACCTAGAAGAATTCAACATATACCTGCAACCACTAACACATGCACACGACAATCAAATATTCAAAAAATATGTAGTATACACAATATATCTCAAAAGTTAGAATATTAATTTAATAACCATTAATCACATAAATGTATTCCTTCATATATTATTAAATGAGATAACATACATTCATAATGCATTGATAACAAAGTGCAAGCACAATTTATTCATCTCGAGAATTCACATTACATTAATATTTACCCTACATAGTAATAGTAAATAATAATTACACAATTGGGGTGTAACATTTGTTCTTTGTATCAGTGCATCTACACCTTGGCTTATCCATTTTTTTCCATGGGTGGCATATTGGAGGATGATGGGAGTTTTGACTTGATATAGTGGACATCTTGGATGTTTTTGCAAGTAATTTTTAGTGCATGATATCATGGTGGAGATTCATGTGATTTCATTGATGTTTGTGGTAATGGTATTATTTCATTGGTTGGCTCCTTATGATTAAAATTTTGTGTTTTCTTTTGACTCTAGTAAGGTCTTTGAAAAGTGAGAGAATGTTGGGATTGAGGTGTATCAAATTTAAGGAGTCCCATGTTGAAATAATTAATTTTCTTTCCTCTAAGTTATTTATTTAATTTATTAAATTTAAAAATATAAGTTTCCAAGTTCTTAAGGCACTTTGTGGGACCTAGCATTGAGTTGGATTCCTACATGCAAGGTGCATAGTGTGAGAATGTGACACTTGTCACATGGGCACTCATTTGGGAAGAGGAAAATGTTTAAACCCCTAAAATGTATAGCATGTTGATATGTGGAATTTAATTTAGCACTTGGTGGGGCCCATTTGTGAGCACATTCCTTCCTTGGAGAATGGGAAGCAATGGAGAGTGACACTTGTCACCTAGGCACTCAATCTAGAATTGACAATTGTATTTACTTCAAGGAAGTGTGTCATGATGCCATGTCGCATTCGTTTGAAGATTTGACTCATGCTCGAAAAGGAATATTGCTAAACGAAGACAAAGTTGTCACTCAGAGTGACTGAGAGTCAAATAGCAGCTAGAAATAATTCACAAGTGGCTTGATTTTCTCTAATGGTACACCTAGCATGTCAAGGAAACTTAATATTTACATAAAATATTGATTTGGACACCTTGCATGTGGTTGCATGTTGTTTCATGTTGGTGCATGTCACTGCATATCCAGCATGTTGCTTTTTTGGTATGTTTGGACCTTTGCATGTTCTATGTTTCAGTTTACATGCATGCAAAGACTATGGAGATGACACATGGCATTCTTGGGACCCATTATAGAGGTTTAAAAATAGGAATTTTTTTTCTTTATGAGAGAAGCTTTGTATTGCAGGGGTTATGTTGTCAGATTTTCTCCAAAAGAGAAAGATGTAATCTTCAATGTAATCGGAGATATAATCTCCATGCTAAGGTTATGAGCCCAAAATTATCTTGTAACTAGTTTTTTTATTGATAATGCAATGTTTTGATGCTTTGGAGTGTGGGGTTTTTACTCGAAAGGTTTTCCCCCATGTATATTTATGTTCTTTCTCTTCTATTTATTCTTTTGTTCTTTACATGTCATTATGTTGCTAAAAAGTGGTTATATATAAAAACTACATAATCTTCCCCTAAGGGTTAATAAAATGGAAATTAAATTATGTCCATTTATTCTTTAAGACATAGTTGTATGTTCTTGTATCAAAGAAAATAAAAGATACAAGAGGTGCATACTGGTTCTTGGATGGATTTATGAGATCTTCATTTCCCTTCACCAATAAAATGTAAAGCTCACAATCAAAGGGTATATATGTATCAATTATGGATTCTAATAGTTTCTCTAAAAGACCTACATGTTGATGAATATTTTTGCATAACATAACTTAGATAAAATACTAAGTATTATATCTCTCTTGAAAGGAAATATAATCCCAATGACTCCAAAAAAACTACCCCAAGTGATGCAAAGAAAGGTGGAGATAATCAAACAATCACAATTCAATTAGTTCTGAACAACCTTTTCACCTTGAAGACCTTGACTTGGTACTTTCTCACAATTTCTTAAATTTTCCTAGTAGCATTACAAACAGTGAAATTTCAACATAACTTTCAGAAAATAACTCCTACCCACAAACCAAAAACAATTTTAGATACCCATTACACCCTTTAGAAACATATCTCAGAATCATCAAGGGTTTCTTTGGAACACAACCCTCTAAAATATGTTGCTACGCTTCCTTTTAGGCCTAATTAGGCTCCTACAACATGGCTCTTATTGATTATACACACTCCAGACCCAAAAAATCCATTACAATACCTTGGACACATCAAATTAGGTATGCATATGCATTTTTCATCATCTAAAATGATCCCCTAACAATTCTTCAACAAAACACTACCTCTATGCATCAAAATTGCTCAAAACAAGTGTTTTTCCAGCCTAGGGCATCATCATATCTACACAAAACCCTCATCCTTGCTCATTCAGACTCAAAAAACATGTAAAGAAACCTATCTAACACTATTCCACCGATTTGTAGATGGTATCATTGGTGGAATGGTCTTTTATTCCATATTTACACTCTCAAACCCTCAAATTTAAGGTTTCAAGACCAATTTAGAAAATATCCTCTAACTCGATCAATACTTGATGAAAACTGATGAAATAAGATGAAAAATGACCAAGATTCAGATCTCCATCAATTTAAATTCATAAACATTCACCCATAGGTTGTACAAGGTCGTATTGTTGGTTGTAGCAGCAAGTTTTGCCTTGAGAATGCATAAAACAAGAGTTGTTTTATTCCAAACTTCAAAATTAAATTTCACCAACCTTCCTCAATGATGAAATCGGGCTTTTTATGCCTTCTACAAACCTGCCCCGTAGTTACAAACTAAATTTTGAACTACTTGACCATTGAACTTCCCACTTTTGTATTTCTTTCCATTTTTTGCAATTTTGCAATAATAACAATATTTGCAAAGTTGACAAATTAACCCCACAAACCACCTAGCAACCTAATTAATGACTCAAAACACATGTACTATGGTCAATATGACCTTATTACAAAAGAAAACACAACCATCAAACCAAAATGACAAAATTGCCTCATGGAGGCAAGAAATCAACAAGGTGCTCCTGCACATACACCCGGACAAAAGAGGAACTCAAGTCCCCTTGAGGATTGTGCTATAACAAACCATGCTTGATCATATCATTTCTTTGATCTCCAAATGTATTTCCATCTAGTAATCCTTTCAAATGAGTCAAAATACTGAAAGCATGACCGGTTCTTTCCTTGAAAATGCTACTCTTCACTTGATAGATGACCTTTGATTGCTCTTTCATCTAAAAATGTTATCACATCTACCCCTGTACCTGCTACCAAACCTCTTCCATTCTTGAATTTAATTTTCTTCATATTCACTCCCTTTGTGTGCTTATATTTGTCCAAATTTTCTTGTAATCCCTCCTTAATCTCTCCACCTTTTTCTTTCATCCCTTCCATTTGTCGTGATGCACCTACAACTATTGTCTCATCATACAAACTAACTTTTGACATAAAAGAATGATCACCATATCCTTGTGCAAGCAATGAATGCAATACCTCTTTCACCTTTTTAACAACATACTCCTCACTCTTACCTTTCATCTTTCCCATTTGTTTATATGTCCCTATGTTTGTTGCTTTATCAGGCTTACAAACCCCTGATATGAAATGACCAACCTCAAGTTTACCAATCTTAGATTTACCAATCCTTGAATGACCACTATCCTCTTGGGAAAATAATGGGCAAAACATTTTTTTTATCACCACCTCAACATGCTTCTTAACCCACTCTTGAATTTCCACATTCAATTCATCCTTGACCTTCTCAATATCATTTTCCTTCAAAATTGAATCATTATACAATGTTGCTATATAAGTACCTTCATGTTTAGGAGTGGTTGCAAACTCCTCATGCTTTTCTTCCTCTAGCTTTATAAACTTTTTCTTACCTAACATTATCACATTAGGCTTCATGGTCTTCCCTTTATCATCTTTTTTCAATGGAGTCAAAGTAAAAGAGATTCCATCCTTTTGTATCTCATAAGTGTTGCTTCTACCATCATACAAGGCATGTCTATCAAACTGCCATGGTGTCCCTAGCAGCAAATGGCACACATCCATAGGAAACACATCACATAGAATCCTATCTTTGTACCCTCCTATCTCCTATATTGAACTCAACCCAAGCTTGCTCATTAACCAAAATAGATTGAGCCTCATTTAGCCAAGACACTTTATAGGGAGTATCATGTGGTATCTTTTCCAACTTAAGTTTGTCAACCATTTCAATGGACACCATATTATCAGTACTACTTGAATCTACTACAACCTTACATACCTTTCCCATGCACTTGCAAGTTATCTTGAAAAGTGTTCTTCTTTTTGATAGCTCCTTCTCCTTTGATGCTTGGGTAGAGTCCTTCTGACCATTAATGATTCCCCAACTTCTAGAACAACATATTGCATTGGAGAGTTTACACTCTCATTATCATCTTCTTGCACCAATTGAACTCTCTTTTCACCACCATGTGAAGTAGAAGATTGTTTCTCCAGGCACTTCCATGCTTGATGGCCAAATTGACTGCAATGATAACATCTTCTATAGAAGGTATTTGAACCTCTACCTTGTCCACCAAATCTTCCTCTAAAACCTGATCCACTGCCTCTATATCCACCTCTTTGAGTAGCAACTTGTTCTTGACCTTTACTTTCATTTTATTGGTCCTCGTAGGACTTCCTTGGAGTAGAAATTGAACCTCTCCCTTTAGCATTGCTGCCTCTATCTCTACCTTGTCTTTCCTACCTTCTTTTCAACTTCTTTTTTGCTCTAACAGCCAATTGAAAACATTCTTCAATTGTTCTAGGGGTGGCAAGACTCAATTGCACCTGAATATTGAACCTTAACCAATTCATATACCTCTCCATCTTTTCAATTCCATCTTCAACATGACCTGCTCTAATGCTCAACTTGTGAACCTCCTCTGTGTAGGCCATAACATCCATCTCCTTTTGCTTTAGGTTTTGCAACTTCCTAAATATTTGAATTGCATGGTCATTGGGCAAGAATTGACCCTTAACCTTCGACACCATCCTATCCCATGAATTGATTTTTTTTTTCCCTTTTTCACTCTCTCTTCCTATACATAGTTCCACTAGGTTAGGGCTAGGATTTTCAACTTATTTTTGAAAACTTTACCTTTTGTTCTTTTGCTACCTCCTTGTACTCAAAGTAATTGTCTAGTGCATCAACCCAATCCAACACTTATTTTGCATCCAACTTTCCACTATACATTGGTAATTCCATTTTCACCTCAGAAACATCTCCTCTAATAGCCTTCAACATCTTAACCATCCTTCTTTCATTAGGGTCTAACTCATCATTACCTTGGATGCTTCTTGGAGGGTTTTCATTCTCACCCTCTTCCTCTTCTTCTCAGTCACTTTCCTCTTCAGTGGCCTAACCTCTTCTTTGATTTGTTTCCAATGCTACAAGTATGGCTAAAACTGCTTCTTGAGACTCCTTCATCATCCTTATTTCCCTAGCAATGATTTCACTACCTTTAGGAGGCATCTTGTCCTTTCAAATTGCAACTTTTCCCTCTTCAAACTTCAACCTTTTTTTCCTCCAAAAGATCCAAACCTATGCTCTGATACCAATTTTATGTAGAGCAAGGTGGATATCATCAAACAAATCATAATTCAATCAATTCTAAACAACCTTTTCACCTTGAAGACCCTGACTTGGTACTTTCTCATAGTTTCTTTAATTTTTCTTGTAACATTCCAAACAATGAAATTTCAACATAAATTTCAGAAAATAACTCCTACCCACAAACGAAAACCAGTTTTAGATACCCATTACGCCCTTTAGAAACATATCCCAAAATAATCATGGGTTTCTTTGGAACACAACCCTCTAAAATCTGCTACTATGCTTCCTTTTATGTCTGATTAGGCTCCTACAACATGGCTCTTATTGATTCTACACACTCCATAACCAAAAAATCCATTCTAAGACCTGAGGAACATCAAATTAGGTCTGAACATGCATTTTTCATCATCTAAAATGATCC
>VDFB02075396.1:0-23238 GCA_007258455.2 Sequoia sempervirens
TGTTAAGGCGGCTTGCCTAGCTATCTAAATGCAAGCTAGTCAGTCTTGTTGGTTACTTTATTTTATTTTAGTATTTAATGGCTTCCAGGAGTAAGCCATGTCCTAGGGGGGGAGGATGTAATACCCCTCATACTGTTTAGACTTATTAATTTCTATGCTTTAACTTGATACGTTGATACTATGGTGATACTAATATGGTTTGATTTGGTTGGTTTGAAGTTTGATGATCTTGTTATTCCTTTAGTGGATATGATCATTTGATATGACATTATTAGTATGATTTATGATACTCTGTGTGATGATTGGATTATTGTTTATTCAAATAGGTGTTCATTAATGTTTTATATGTTGATGTGATGATTCTATGGTGATCATGTTATTTGAATTCAACATTTTTTTATAACGCAATGCTTTAATAATTAGTTATGATGCAGTAGTTAAGTATCATGTTATCTTATGATCAATTTGGTTAGAAATGTTAGTTCGTCATTGATATTGTAATTGTTAGAATAGAGTAGGTGAGAGGACAGTGTAGCATCACTCGTTCACGAGTGCCCTGCTACACTGCAATTCCTTCTCACGATAGGATGTTTGATTATATATATACATGTGCTACTTGACGTTTATTTGGATGCAGGATTGCAAGAATAAGTCTCGTTTCCACCTGCTTCGGCAGGACAGGGCGAGCAATAAATTAACCCAATGGGTAAAATGTTGAAAAAGGGAGTAGGTTTGGAAGTGTCCCCATCCCAACTCTGTCGTCTGTTGTGAGTCGTTGTGTTATGACTGAAGTTTTGTCCTTGTCTTTATGTAGTTTGACTGTTGAGTATTTATTTAATTCTTGGTTAGTGTTTAATTAATTAATATTGCATTGTTATTTGATTTAATTGAGAGTTAGAAAAATGTTAAATTTAAATAGATTGTAAATTAAAAAGTATTTAATTAATTAAAATTTAAGAAATTAAATTATATTAATATTGTTGAGAATAATTAGATATTATCTTTTTATTAATATTAAAATTAGAAAAATCATGTGCAGATAATATCTTGATTAAATAAATTATTTTAATTAAAATTGTAGATAAGTTGTTCTTTTAAAAGCTAGAAAAAGGACCAATAAGAAAGAAGGATTTTTGAGAAACGAAAGCGGAAGAGCTTTATTGAATCTTTATTTTTGATTTATTATTTTTATGAGGGGATTATTCACACAGAGAAGTTGGCTCTATTGTTTTGGATTTGGAAAAAGAAAAAATAAAAGAAAGATAGTTCTTAGTTTGGTGTTTTTCTGGGTAAAATTATTGTGGTTTTGGAAAGAAAAGATATTTCAGAAGAACATTGAAGGCAGAAGATCGAGAAAAGAGTTACAAGCAAGGATTCGGGAAGAGGCTACAGAAGGGATTCTTCTTCGAATGAAGGACTCCAGGTTTCATTCTTTAAATTTACTGTTATTTTATTGTTGTGTAAATAAAATCTAGTTGTTGAGTTTGAGAAATTCATTCCTCTATTTTCTTTTGAAAATGAATCTGTGAATAGAAAACTTGATTGTGTTGAACCCTCGAACCCTCTGTAGGAAATTATAGTAGAACCTTCAAAAAATTTCTTCAATAAAACTTAGTTTGGAAAATAACCATTTGAAAAGAAAATCATTTTGATTGTGAGATGCACTTAAATACAAAATCCTTATTAAAATTATTGGAAAATCTGTTATTATATTAGAAAATCTTCTGTTATATTATCTATTGAAAAATCTATTTGTCCAGATTATTTGTGGTAAATCTTTGATATATATATATATATATTTAAACAAAACTAAATATACTTATACTTTATTATTTTGTCTGAACCATTGAATGAATATACATTTGTATTAGATAGTTGGTATCGAGAATATTGAATAAATTTTATTTAATTAAATTTCATTTTAATTGCATGTTCTTTGTAATTGTTTAGTATTTATTCGAATTAAAATTTAATAATATATATATATATATATATATGTATACAAATAAAAGTATTTGGGCGAATTCCTATAATTATTGGAATTCGTATTATTTTTAAAAATTAATAGTTATATATAAAAATAAAAAGAAAATTTAAAAAAGAAAAAGAAATTTTTTATAAAAGAATTTTTATATGTTTATGGGGAAGGGAGTGGTCGGCGGTGGCCGTACCACCCTCGACCCCCAGCGTACCGCGCAGGGTGGCAGCAGCCACTAGGCTACGCACAACATCCGTAAGCTGCTGTATGCAGCTTAGTGGGGGCTGCGGCCTCCCTTGGAAGGTACGCAGTACCTCCCTTGGGAGGTGTGCAGTACCCCCCCTGCTGCATGGTTTTGTTTTAAAATTTAATTTATTTATTATTTTTTTTAATGCATTTTTTTATATATAATATGTATTATATATATATTATATATTATTTAATATGTATATATTAATGTATATAAATATATATTATATATATTAGTTGTAATTTTTTATAATATATTTTTAAAAAGTGGGATTTTTTTGATAGATGTGTTTTTTATTATATATATATTTATATATCATGGGTATATTTATGTTAGAATTATAAACTTAATATGATAATTTTACAAGCTACAATATTATAGTTGAATTGAGGAAATTGAATATAAGTTTGTGATTATAATTTAATCGATTAGTTAAAAATTAAATGATGCAATGTTATAGTGAAATTGTGCGAATTTGAAATTAACGATATGTTTTTGGGATTTGAATCGAATATTCTTAAATTGTTGAGCTATTTGTTTGATGAAATTATTGGGTATTGGAAATATTTTATATGGCATTTTTATGTAATTGTGTTCTTGAGAATTATTCGTTAAATCTATTGTGGTATTCTTTTCATTGTTTTATTATGTCGTATGGGAAAACCCTGGGTTTAGCTTACCTTTCGTAAGAGTTTAAGTTATTGTTAAGGGCTTCCAGAGATGGAATGCTTTGCTATCATGTTTCTTTTATTCTCCATGTCGGGCAAATGGGGTTAAGCGTCTATGTAAGTCTTCCAGAGAAGTTCTCTAGAGTGGGATGTTTTGTGTAGAAGTTCAATTTGTGAATTGCCTTGGGAATGGTGTAGAGTCGTACTATGATGTTGTACCCGGTTTCCACGAACGAGGATTTGTGCCTCCTGGGAAATAGGAGAGGGTAATGAGATTTGTACCTCCTTTGGAAGGAGTGTGTTTTCGTATTTGGTTTCTCCAAAGTTCGGAGTGAGTTTCCTTGTTTTGTTTCCTCCTTGAATTGGAGAGGTTATGTTGTCTAGTTACCTATTGTGGTATTGTACCTTGTGTGTTGTCGATAGGAGAGTGGCTCTTTGTGGGGGTCCGACACACAAAGGGGCGCCAGGGTAACCTACCTAGAGTTTAACTAAGTGATAATCTAAAAGAATTAATGGGGATCTTTCACACTAATAAAGATAAATAATGTCTCTCTCGTGAAGCAAGTGAGTGATAAGGCTCGAGATGAGATGGGATGCATAGTTTTGCGTGAGGGTCTGGCGGCCGATAGAGGCAAGCCAGGGTAACCCATGATGGGGGTCCGGTAGCCTAGGAAGGTTGAACCAGGGTAACTCATGGCAATTTATGCATGACACTCTTCCTATGTCAGCAGTCAGTCAGTTATTGTGCGATGTACTTGATCATTGTTCTCTAGAAGCATTGTAACTTCGTGTTAAGTGATATTGTTTCTGTAGTGGTTAAGTGATTTATTGATTTGTCTTTGGTTATTATTGGAAGTAGTCTTTGATATTATGTCTTGAGTTTCATTGATGTTGTGATTATGACTTTTTGTTATGTTCTGAAGTGATTTGTTGTTGTGCCCTTTGGTTTTGTCATTGTTGAAGTTTCTAAGTGGTCTATGATGTTAAGTTGTCTTTTTGGAGTTAGTCTTTGTTATTGTTAGGCGTGCTTGGTCAGGGATCCTTCCTTGTCTACTCCCAGCACGGGGGTGGTTGAGTGGAACGTGCTTCGCACCCTGTTGGGTTCCCTTTCTGTTGCAGATGTATCTTTATTGCAAGGTTTTAGCGGATGATGTTGATCCAGTAACTCTTTGTACCAGATGTATGTGATACTTCAGATGTAATGTATTCCTTAATGTATTGTCTCCCACGTGTGTTGGGATGACCTTGTTGTAAATTGTATATGTGGTTATCGAGATGTATGTTCTGACAGTTGTATTTTACTATCATTTGGATGTAATGTTTATTCAGGCCATGTATTTATTTAGGAACGATCATTTGTAATAGTTGTGTTAAGTTGTGTTATATCTGTGGTAATATAAATGCTTCATATCTTTATAGTATCTTGCGTTGTCATATGTACATATGTTATGAATATGGTTATTGTTTAATAGATATTTTATATGATGAAATGGGAATGAATAGATTTATGTAATTGTTTAACTATTGTTTAATCTTTTGTCTTGTTTATGGGTTAGGATAGTAATGTCACCTCGTGTACCCCAATGGAATTAGTCGTGTAACTTAATGCATTGTTATATTGGAGTATTTAAATTCAATCTTATGTTCTTAAAAAAAAATAAAAAATTGTTCCGTTGTTATTAGTTCCTTTGGGGTTCGAACGGTGGGGCGTTACAGCTTGGTATCAGAGCCAAGATTGCAAACGCTGGGGTCTCTGGGTAGTTAGGTCCATTAGGCAACCTCACGTTTGAACTCTGAGCACTCTTGTATTTTATTTTTATTTTGTTTGTTTATTCGGGTGTGCTTTTGTTGAGTGTGGGTTCTGGCTAAAACCTAATTCCTTGGTGTGTTTCCAGGATGAAGATAAGGAAAACACCTCGGAAGAAGGTTCAAGACCCAATAGTTAAACGGATTTGGAAAATAAGACTCCAATACGATTATTCCAATTGCTTCGTGCTGTCAGATCTAAAGACCTTTGCGGAAGCTCTAAGGAGACTCTGTTGTGAAAGAAGGGAATGGACGCCTTCCAGCAAGGAAGCTGTTAAGGCGGCTTGCCTAGCTATCTAAATGCAAGCTAGTCAGTCTTGTTGGTTACTTTATTTTATTTTAGTATTTAATGGCTTCCAGGAGTAAGCCATGTCCTAGGGGGGGAGGATGTAATACCCCTCATACTGTTTAGACTTATTAATTTCTATGCTTTAACTTGATACGTTGATAATATGGTGATACTAATATGGTTTGATTTGGTTGGTTTGAAGTTTGATGATCTTGTTATTCCTTTAGTGGATATGATCATTTGATATGACATTATTAGTATGATTTATGATACTCTGTGTGATGATTGGATTATTGTTTATTCAAATAGGTGTTCGTTAATGTTTTATATGTTGATGTGATGATTCTATGGTGATCATGTTATTTGAATTCAACATTTTTTTATAACGCAATGCTTTAATAATTAGTTATGATGCAATAGTTAAGTATCATGTTATCTTATGATCAATTTGATTAGAAATGTTAGTCCGTCATTGATATTGTAATTGTTAGAATAGAGTAGGTGAGAGGACAGTGTAGCATCACTCGTTCACGAGTGCCCTGCTACACTGCAATTCCTTCTTACAATAGGATGTTTGATTATATATATACATGTGCTACTTGACGTTTATTTGGATGCAGGATTGCAGGAATAAGTCTCGTTTCCACCTGCTTCGGCAGGACAGGGTGAGCAATAAATTAACCCAATGGGTAAAATGTTGAAAAAGGGAGTAGGTTTGGAAGTGTCCCCATCCCAAGTCCGTCGTCTGTTGTGAGTCGTTGTGTTATTACTGAAGTTTTGTCTTTGTCTTTATGTAGTTTGACTATTGAGTATTTATTTAATTCTTGGTTAGTGTTTAATTAATTAATCGCATTTCATAAAATAATTAATTAATATTGCATTGTTATTTGATTTAATTGAGAGTTAGAAAAATGTTAAATTTAAATAGATTGTAAATTAAAAGTATTTAATTAATTAAAATTTAAGAAATTAAATTATATTAATATTGTTGAGAATAATTAGATATTATCTTTTTATTAATATTAAAATTAGAAAAATCATGTGCAGATAATATCTTGATTAAATAAATTATTTTAATTAAAATTGTAGATAAGTTGTGCTTTTAAAAGCTGGAAAAAGGACCAATAAGAAAGAAGGATTTTTGAGAAAAGAAAGCGGAAGAGCTTTATTGAATCTTTATTTTTGATTTATTATTTTTATGAGGGGATTATTCACACAGAGAAGTTGGCTCTGTTGTTTTGGATCTGGAAAAAGAAAAAATAAAAGAAAGATAGTTCTTGGTTTGGTGTTTTTCTGGGTAAAATTATTGTGGTTTTGGAAAGAAAAGATATTTCAGAAGAACATTGAAGGCAGAAGATTGAGAAAAGAGTTACAGGCAAGGATTCGGGAAGAGGCTACAGAAGGGATTCTTCTTCGAACGAAGGACTCCAGGTTTCATTCTTTAAATTTACTATTATTTTATTGTTGTGTAAATAAAATCTAGTTGTTGAGTTTGAGAAATCCATTCCTCTATTTTCTTTTGAAAATGAATCTGTGAATGGAAAACTTGATTGTGTTGAACCCTTGAACCCTCTGTAGGAAATTATAGTAGAACCTTCAAAAAATTTCTTCAATAAAACTTAGTTTGGAAAATAACCATTTGAAAAGAAAATCATTTTGATTGTGAGATGCACTTAAATACCAAATCCTTATTAAAATTATTGGGAAATCTGTTATTATATTAGAAAATCTTATGTTATATTATCTATTGAAAAATCTATTTGTCCAGATTATTTGTGGTAAATCTTTTATATATATATATATATATATATTTAAACAAAACTAAATATACTTATACTTTATTATTTTATCCGAACCATTGAATGAATATACATTTGTATTAGACAGTTGGTATCAAGAATATTGAATAAATTTTATTTAATTAAATTTCGTTTTAATTGCATGTTCTTTGTAATTGTTTAGTATTTATTCGTGTAATACCCCTCATACTATTTAGACTTATTAATCTTTGTGTTAACTCGATATGTTGATACCTTGATGATTCTATTAGGGTTTGACTTGGTTGGTTTGTAGTTTGATGTTGTTATTCCTTTTCTAGACATAATCGGTTGATATGAAATTACTAATATGATTTGTGATATCTTGTGTGTTGTTGGATTTTGTTTATTTAAATGATTTATCATTAATATTTATATGCCAATGTGATGTTATTTAATTCAGTATTATTATATGATGCAGTAGTTTAATATCATGTTATCTTATGTCAATTTGGTTAGAAATGTTAGCTCATTATTGATATTATAATTGTTAGAATAGATTAGGTGAGAGGACAGTGTAGCATCACTCATTCACGAGTGCCCTGCTACACTGCAATTCCTTCTCATGATAGGATGTTGAGTTTATATATATACATATACATGTGCTACTTGACGTTTATATGGATGCAGGATTGCAGGAATGAGTCTCAAGTCCACCTGCTTCGGCAGGACAGGGCGAGCAATAAATCAACCCAATGGGTAAAAGTTGAAAAAGGGAGTAGGCTTGGAAGTGTCCCCGTCCCAGGTCCGTCGTCTGTTGTGAGTTGTGTTATGATTGAAGTCTTGTCTTGTCTTGTATGTAGTTTTATTGTTGAGTATTTATTTTATTCTTGGGTAGTGTTTAATTAATTAATCGTATTGCATAAAATAATTAATTATTGTTTCACTGTTATTTGATTTATTTGAGAGTTAGAAAAAAATATTAAGTTGAAATAGATTGTAAATTAAAAATGATTTAATTAACTAAAAGTGAAAATAATTATAATTAAATTAATATAGTTGAGAGTAATTAAATATTATTTTTATTAATATTAAATTAGGAAATTATGTGAAGATAATATCTAAATTTAAATAAATTATCTTAATTAAAAAATTTAGATAAATGTGAGCTTTTAAAAGCTGAAAAAGGGCCAATAAGAAAAGAGGCTTTTTGGAAAAGAAAGCGGAAAAAGATTGATTGATTTTAATTAGTGATTTATTATTTTTTTATGAAGGGGATTATTGACACACAAGTTTGCTTCTGGGGGTTTCTGCTCTGTAGTTTTTTTTTTTGGGATCTAAGAAAGAAAAATAAGAAAGATAGTTTTGGAGTTTTGAGGTTTTCTTCTGGGTAAAAATTATTGTGAGTTTGCAAAGAAAGGATTATTCAGTAGAACATTGAGGGCAGAAGGTCGAGAAAAGAGCTACAGGCAAGGATTCAGGAAGAGAGCTGCAGAAGGAAATCGAGAGGAGGCTACGGGAGGGATTCTTCTCCAAACGAAGGACTTCAGGTTCCATAAAATTTATTATTTATTATTTTTTTTGTTCTGTGAAGAAAATCATGTCTGTAATACTTTAAATCGATATTTTGTTTGAAAGAGGGTTTTGTTTGGTTGCGTTATATTCTGGAATGATTCTATTGAAAACTATAATTTCACCTTCTGTAGTTGTTAATACAATATGATTGAGAAAGAAATCTATTGTTGTTATGAATTTTCTAGTTATATATATATATATATACAGATATATGCAGAGATTAAATATACAGATATATGTTATTATTCTGATTGAATTATTTAAATGTAAATAAATTAGTAATTTAATAGATAAATTATTATACACTGAATTAGAAGAAGGTATTGAAATATTATATATATATTAAAAAGAAATTATACATATATATATATATATATTCGATTTTGAAAATTTCTGTGTTCGTTTAAAATCATATGTATGTTTCTGGGTTTAAAAAAAAAAAAAAAAGTAAATCATATTATAGGGTCGGATTGTATTTTATTAGAAAATGGAATTTATTTTTGTTGAAGTAATACTCGCTTCGAATTTCGTAAACGAAATTGAAAATAAAATAAAGTTGGATGATATAATAATTATAAAATTAAATTATATAAAATAAATAAAAAAATTTAAAAAAAAATATAGATACAGTGGGGCTATGGAGGGCCCGCATTTGTATGAGTGTCTTGATCACCACACTGCCTTCTGACTAGTATCTGTGATCTGTGGAAATTGACAGGAGACCTTGGCCATGTACCATAACTTGGGATGGCTGCGGCCTCCAGGAGGAGTCTGATACCTCAACAGCTAGATTGTTTGCTTTTTAAAAAAATCTAAACTTTAAATTTATTTATTGTTTTTAATTTTTATTTCGAATGTTGTTTCATTCAAATTTAGCTTTTAAATGTAAATTTATATATATTAATATATATGGTAATATATATTTATTATATATATTATTTAATATATAGTTATTATATATTACTTAATATATATATATATATATATATATATATATATATATATATATATATATATATATATATATTTAATTAATGGGTTTTAAATTATTTCATTTTTTTTATATATATATATTATTTGAAAATGACTTAGTTGAATTTGATTTAAAAATATATATATAGATATAGATCTATAATACAATTTTTATTTAATATGGTTTTATATAAATAATTAATATATTTAATAATTTTCTAAAATGATATTTAGTGAATTTTGTAATATATTTTTATAAAGTGATTTAACTCATCGGTTTATTTTATAATTATATATGGAGGGATATGTTGTGCTCGTGAGGTAAAAATATAAATTTCGAGAAAATTATAATTAATTGTGAACTTCGAAATAAATCGAATAGTCAAAGTGAAAAGGTATGATGTTATAATATAATTGTGCGAATTTGAATTTAATAGTGTGTTTTGTTTTGAATTTAATAATCTTGTATTGTGGACTTAGTTGTTTGATGAAATTATTGAGTTTGGAAATATTTCTTTATGGAGTTGTTCTTAAGTAATTATTTTCTGGGGGTTTTTCGTTAAGTTGTTGTGGTACTCTCTTCTTGGTTTAAATGTATCCTATGGGAAAAACCCTAAGTTCACCTTACTATTTGTAAGAGTATAAGTTATTGTTAATGGCTTCCAGAGATGGAATGCGTGTCTTTCATGTTTCTTTTATTCCCCATGTCGAGCAATTAGGGTTAAGGGTATTGTAAGTCTTTCAGAGAAGTTTTTCTTGAGTGGGATGTTGTGTAGAGGTTCATTTTGTGAATCGCCAGGATGTATTGTACTATGATGTTGTACCTGGTTTCCACGAACGGGATTTGTGCCTCCTAGGAAATAGGAGTGGGTAATGATGTTTGTACCTCCTTTGGAATGAGTGTATTCGATTTGGTTTCCTCCAGTATTTGGAGTGAGTTCCTTGTTTTGGTTTTCTCCTTGGATTGGAGAGTTAATGTTGTTTAGTTACCTATTGTGGTAACATGCCTTGTGTGTTGTCGATAGGAGAGTGGCTCTTTGTGGGGGTCCGGCACACAAAGGGGCGCCAGGGTAACCTACCTAGAGTTTAATTAAGTGGTAATCTAAATGAATTAATGGGGGGGCTTTCACACTAATAAAGATAAAATAATGTCTCTCTCGTGAAGCAAGTGAATGATAAGGCTCGAGATGAGATGGGACGCATAGTTTTGCGTGAGGGTCCGGCGGCCGGTAGAGGCAAGCCAGGGTAACCCAGGATGGGGGTCTGGTAGCCTAGGAAGGTTGAGCCAGGGTAACTCATGGCAATTTATGCATGACACTCTTCCTATGTCAACAGTTAGCTAGTTATTGTGCGATGTTCATGATCTTTGTTCTCTGGAAGCATTGTAACCTCGTGTTAAGTAATGTTGTGATTGTCATGTTAAGTGATATTGTGTTTGAAGTTGTTAAGTGACTTTGTGATTGTAGATGCTAAGTGATATTGTGTCTGTTGTGATTAAGTGATTTATTGATATGTCTTTGGGTTATTGTTGGAAATAGTCTTTGATATTATGTCTTGAGTTTCATTGATGTTGTGATTATGACTTGTTGTTATGTTCTGAGGTGGTTTGTTGTTGTGCCTTTGGATTTGTCATTGTTGAGTTTTCTAAGTGGTCTTTGATGTTAAGTTGTCTTTTAGGAGTTAGTCTTTGTTACTGTTAGCGTGCTTGGTCGGGGACCCTTCCTTGTCTACTCTCAGCACGGGGGTGGTTGGGTGGAACGTGCTTCGCACCCCATTGGGTTCCCTTTTGTTACAGATGTATTTTCTTATTGCAGGGCTTTTGGAGGATGTTGATGATCCAGTGTCCTTATGTACCAGATAGATGTATATACTCCTAATGTAATGTATTTATTGATGTATCGTCTCCCACGTGTGTTGGGATGACCTTGTAAATTGTATATGTGGTTATTGAGATGTATGTTCCGACAATTGTATTTAACTATCATTTGGATGTAATGTATATGCAAGCCATGTATGTAATTAGGAACGATCACTTGTAATAGTTGGTTATGTTATGTTGTATCTATCGAAATATGTAACACTTTATATATTTATAATTCCATGTATTGTCATATGTGCTTATGTTATTAATATGGATATAGTTGATGGATATCTTGATTGATGGAATGGGAATGAATAGATTTGCGTAATAGATTAATTATTGTTATCTTGTTATCGTTGTATGGGTTAGTGTAGTCATGTCACTTCGTGTACCCCATTGGAATTAGTTGTGCTACTTAATACATTGTATGTTAGAATACTTAAGTATGTTATTATATTCTTTTAAAAAAAAATTTGTTCCGTTGTTATTAGTTCCTTTGGGGTTCGCACGGCGGGGCGTGACAATTCGAATTAAAATTTAATAAAATATATATATATTTATACAAATAAAAGTATTTGGGCGAATTCCTGTAATTATTGGAATTCGTATTGTTTTTAAAGAGTGTGAATTTATATATAAAATATATATAAAAATAAAAAGATTTTTTTTTTTAAAAAAAAGAAATTTTTTATAAAAGAATTTTTATATGTTTATGGGGAAGGGAGTGGTCGGCGGTGGCCGTACCACCCCCGACCCCCAGCGTACCGCGCACGGTGGAAGCAGCACTAGGCTACGCACAGCAGCCCTAGGCTGCTGTACGCAGCTTAGTGGGGGCTACGGCCTCCGTTGGAAGGTACGCAGTAGCTCCCTTGGGAGGTGCGCAGTACCCCCCTGCTGCATGGTTTTGTTTTAAAATTTAATTTATTTATTATTTTTTTAATGCATTTTTTTATATATAATTTGTATTATATATTATTTAATATATATATATATATATATTAATGTATATAAATATATATTATATATATTAGTTGTGAATTTTTATAATATATTTTAAAAATTAGGATTTTTTTTTTATAGATGTGTTTTTTTAATATATATATATTTATATATCATGGGTATATTTATGTTAGAATTATAAACTTAACATGATAATTTTACAAGCTACAATATTATAGTTTAATTGAGGAAATTGAATATAAGTTTGTGATTATAATTTAATCGATTAGTTAAAAATTAAATGATGCAATGTTATAGTGAAATTATGTGAATTTGAAGTTAACGATATGTTTTTGGGATTTGAATCGAATATTCTTAAGTTGTTGAGCTCTTTGTTTGATGAAATTATTGGGTATTGGAAATATTTTATATGGCGTTTTCATGTAATTGTGTTCTTGAGAATTATTCGTTAAATCTATTGTGGTATTCTTTTCATTGTTTTATTGTGTCGTATGGGAAAACCCTGGGTTTAGCTTACCTTTTGTAAGAGTTTAAGTTATTGTTAAGGGCTTCCAAAGATGGAATGCTTTGCTATCATGTTTCTTTTATTCTCCATGTCGGGCAAATGGGGTTAAGCATCTATGTAAGTCTTCCAGAGAAGTTCTCTAGAGTGGGATGTTTTGTGTAGAAGTTCAATTTGTGAATCGCCTTGGGAATGGTGTAGAGTCGTACTATGATGTTGTACCTAGTTTCCACGAACAGGGATTTGTGCCTCCTGGGAAATAGGAGAGGGTAATGAGATTTGTACCTCCTTTGGAAGGAGTGTGTTTTCGTATTTGGTTCCTCCAAAGTTCGGAGTGAGTTTCCTTGTTTTGTTTCCTCCTTGAATTGGAGAGGTTATGTTGTCTAGTTACCTATTGTGGTATTGTACCTTGTGTGTTGTCAATAGGAGAGTGGCTCTTTGTGGGGGTCCAACATACAAAGGGACGCCAGGGTAACCTACCTAGAGTTTAACTAAGTGATAATCTAAAAGAATTAATGGGGATCTTTCACACTAATAAAGATAAAGAATGTCTCTCTCGTGAAGCAAGTGAATGATAAGGCTCGAGATGAGATGGGATGCATAGTTTTGCGTGAGGGTTCGGCAGCCGGTAGAGGCAAGCCAGGGTAACCCAGGATGGGGGTCCGGTAGCCTAGGAAGGTTGAGCCAAGGTAACTCATGGCAATTTATGCATGACACTCTTTCTATGTCAACAGTCAGTCAGTTATTGTGCGATGTACTTGATCATTGTTCTCTGGAAGCATTGTAACCTCATGTTAAGTGATATTGTTTCTATAGTGGTTAAGTGATTTATTGATTTGTCTTTGGTTATTGTTGGAAGTAGTCTTTGATATTATGTCTTGAGTTTCATTGATGTTGTGATTATGACTTGTTGTTGTGCCCTTTGGTTTTGTCATTGTTGAAGTTTCTAAGTGGTCTGTGATGTTAAGTTGTCTTTTTGGAGTTAGTCTTTGTTATTGTTAGGCGTGCTTGGTTGGGGATCCTTCCTTGTCTACTCCCAGCATGGGGGTGGTTGGGTGGAACGTGCTTCGCACCCCGTTGGGTTCCCTTTCTGTTGTAGATGTATCTTTATTGTAGGGTTTTAGCGGATGATGTTGATCCAGTAACTCTTTGTACCAGATGTATGTTATACTTCAGATGTAATGTATTCCTTAATGTATTATCTCCCACGTGTGTTGGGATGACCTTGTTGTAAATTGTATATGTGGTTATCGAGATGTATGTTCTGACAATTGTATTTTACTATCATTTGGATGTAATGTTTATTCAGGCCATGTATTTATTTAGGAACGATCATTTGTAATAGTTGTGTTAAGTTGTGTTATATCTGTGGTAATATAAATGTTTCATATCTTTATAGTATCTTGCATTGTCATATGTACATATGTTATGAATATGGTTATTGTTTAATAGATATTTTATATGATGAAATGGGAATGAATAGATTTATGTAACTATTTAACTATTGTTTAATCTTTTGTCTTGGTTATGGGTTAGGATAGTAATGTCACCTCGTGTACCCCAATGGAATTAGTCGTGTAACTTAATGCATTGTTATATTGGAGTATTTAAATTCAATCTTATGTTCTTAAAAAAAAAAAAATTGTTTCGTTGTTATTAGTTCCTTTGGGGTTTGCACGGCGGGGCGTTACACCATGAAGGAATGCCACGTGGCAGTTGCCCGCGATATTGCAATCCTTTGATTTATCATTGTGGGATGGCGGGCACCATCGATCTTTTTACCATAGAGCCTGCTCCTTTAAAAATGGTCGTCATCCTTTCCTTTAACTGTTGAGCAGCTTTTCCCTTAAAATCATAACTTCTGCGTTGAAATAAAACATGTGCATCTTACAAGTGCATTAGTAATCTGCCCCGTAATGCATTTAAAACCGGTGAACGCTTTCTTCACTCCTTAGGCTTCATTGGATGAGACACATGGCAGGCACCTGCGACATCGCGATCCCAAAATTCCTAATTGCAGGATGGCGGGCACCATCAATCTTGAAGAGACAACTCATCAATGGTCATGCAGATTTTGTCCTTTATGAAGGGTACATGGCACCCGCCCGTGATATCACGATCCCTGTAATCGTTGATCCCAGGATAGCGAGCGTCGTTGATCTCGTTCCTTTAACACAGTCGCCAGCCATGTTGTTAACCTTCGAGCAGCTTTTCTAGCAAGATTATAACATATTTGTGGATTTAGAACATGTGCGTCTCAAGAACACTTTAGTAATCTACCCCTTAATACATTTAAAGTCGGCTAGTGTTTCCTTTACTCTTTAGGCTTCATTGGATGAGACACGTGGCGCCTGCCCGTGATTTTATAATCAACCCAAGCACCATCGCGGGATGGTGAGGAATGGCTCAGATCAAATGGTAGTTGGTCAACAATAGCTCAAATTTGATCCTCCGAATAGGACACATGGTGCCCACTCGTGATTTCGCGATCCTTGAATTCTCAATCATGGGATGGCGGGCACCATTGATATCTGTAGGAAATAGATCAATAGTAGCACTAAATCAACCCTTGAGCTCCCCCAGATAGGACACGTGGTGCCCACCTGTGATTTCATGATCCTTGAATTCTTGATCACGGGATGGCAGGCACCATTGATATCTGTAGGAAATAGATCAACGGCAGCACTAAATCAACCCTTGAGCTCCCCTGAATAGGACACGTGGTGCCCACCCATGATTTTGTGATCCTTGAATTCCTGATCACGGGATGGTGGGCACTGTTGATATCTGCAGGAAATAGATCAACGACAGGACTAAATCAACCCTTGCAAAATAAATCATTCATTAAAAGGAGTAGGCATTATTAGGCGGACAACAAATAAAACAAGAGCTGCAAGGTAGCGAAGTTTCTACCAAAAAGTTATTAAATAGTTATGTTTTAAGAAGTTAGAAATAAAATTATTGATGAGGTGGGACTCTTGTGTAAGAAGAACAAATGATTAAGGATTGTATTTGTTGTTATAACTTTAGTTCTAATATATTAAATTATATTTTAGATGGTATATATGTTACATATATATTGTATATATATTATAATATTATAATGATGTGAAAATTATATATTAGATATTATATATGTTACATATGTATTATATAGTGTATATATTATAATATGTTGTTAAATTAATAATATAATATATTAAAAATATATTATTTATTTGAATTTGTTATTAGATTACTTTATATATTTAGATTTAATAGAATGGAAAATATAAAAATAGACAAGCTAAGTTAAATGATTTATATTGGTAACATAGGAGAAAAAAATTAAGAGAAAATATATTATTCAAAATTATAAAAAATAAAACAATATGCTACTTATAACACTATTTTTTCATGAAGTTACTATTTAAATTTCAAATAAAAACATAAATATTAAAATATATAACATAAATTTTAATTTATTTTAAAATATAAAAATCTAATTAAAATGTGGTAATTTGTTTTTAGAGTTTAGACTTAGATTTCTATTTTCCCTATTTTTATTATTTTGATCTTGCATGCTTACATTAACCATAATTCATTGATACAAAAAAATATAGGAGAGATAATATTTTTAATTTTGATTAATCAAAAAAGGAAAGTATTAAAGATTGAATAAATTAAAAATCATAATAAAAGATTGATTCAAGAAGAAAATTATTAAAATTAAAATTATTTATATTAATAATTAAAATATAAGATAATAAAAAAATTAAAGGAGTTGAGAATTTTTAAACTTAATTATTATAGTGGATGTCTTAAACAATTATTCTTTTGGAAATATCAAAACTAAGAATGAAACCAACATAAAATTTTAATAAAATATATTTCAATAAAATGATGTGTACACTAAGTTAAAGCATTTATATTGCTAGTCAAATGGTATGTAGGGAAAATGAAAACTAAGAGATAAAAATATTTAACAAATAAAAATATATACTATCTATAGCAACAATTTTTTGGGGGCTAGAAATTTATAAATTATAGGTTGAATGGTAAGGCTAATAATTTTTGTTGTGGTTTGTATTTCTTCTGTGCTTTGTTTGTACTAGGCTGTTGCCCATCTGTCTTTCACTCTCTTTGTTTATGCTTGTGTTTCTCCTTTTAGTTGTTTAGTTGTTTTGTGAGTTGAGGTGTATATGCTTTTTCTAAACAAAACCATTTAAAATTAAATTATATCAGTAGTCAAATGCTATGTAAAAAATAAATAAATAAATAAATAAAAATTCTTACTTTGTAAAATTGGAAAACCTAATTATTATAATGATGAGTTTGTTTATATTAAAAGAAAGGTAAAGATAACATGAATTATTAATACTTAAAAAATTGGAAAACATCCTACTTATAGGAACACATTTTTTTCACTTATTAAATAGTGACTATTAAAATTCCTAATAAAATAAATAAATATTATAGTATAGCATAATAGCTCAAATTCTAATTAATTTAAAAATATCAAAATATAATTAAAAGAATAAAAATAATTACCACTATATACCACTAACCTAAAATAATGAAAAAAGAGATAAAAAGTCTTACTTTGTAAAATTGGAAAGTCATTCAGTCAAACTGCATCTTATAAAAACTAAAAATATATACCTTTACTTGGTAAAATTGAAAAACCTAATTATTATATTAGCACATTTTTTATGTATTAAGAATGTAGAAATTATTATTTAAAAAAATATTATCTATTAAAAATTTAACTCTTTTTAATTAAAACAATGAAAAGAATAGTCAATTTATAACACTAATCTAAAAGAATGTAAAAAAAAATTCTAAATTATATATAAAATAAATATTTCAAAATATAAAATATAAGTATAAATTTAATGAATAGGTTGAATGATAAGATTAGCCATGTAACATCTAAAAATTAAGGAAGTTATTAAAAAAAACTAAAATTTAAATATAATTTTTTTGATTAAACTATAATCTTCTTAAAAATTAAAAATATTAATATCAATGGTTGGGGGCCTAGCTCGGTTGGCTAAATCTTTCCTGTTGCAGGAGGTTGGTCATGAGGTATAGTCTCCCCCACCCCCGTGGTACCGGAGGGCATGTCGCACCAGCGTTGCCGGTCACGTTAAAAATTTTACCAGGTGCACTGTAGTTTATAGGGGGTCGTGCTACCCGATTCCTATAGTCTAATAAAAAAAAATTAATATCAATATAATTTAACTATTTTAATTTAAAAATATTTTAAATTAATATGAAGTATGATTTGTTACAATATATATAAGATTAATAGATGAATACTAAATATGATTTGTTACAATGTAGGATTATACAAGTGATAAGATTAATAGATAAATACTAAGTATGATTTGTTACTATGCAGAATTACCCACCATTCCATAATAATTGTTAATGGAAGTAATGGAAGTGCCAAAATCACTTTTATCGGGTGAAAATTGTGTACCAATTAGATTCAAGAGAATTGATTTTTGAAATATATTTTGTTATATAATTCGTATCTATACATTGACAATAGATTGAAAAAATTCAAATAGAAAAATTATTCATGTTCTCATTGGTTAAAGTGAGAGTTATTAATAACTAGTTAAATTCTGGTGGTGCTTATAGTTCCCTGGTAGGAACAAAAAATTATATTTATAGAATAAAAATAAAATAAATCTACAATTTGTTTTATAATTTCACTTTTAACTTTAAATGTATGTTCACTCATTAAGTTGTATTTTTTTTACAATCACATTTTTATTTTAGATGTTTGTTTATAAAATATAAAGATGCATTAAAAATATATTAGAAATATTTTTCTTTATATTATATAGCATTCATAACATTAAATTCACATAGAATAATTTCACAACATCACTTAACCAATCAAGAAAAATTTAATCATTACTATGCAACATTATTCTCACATCAAACTAACAAATAAACATTGAAAACAAATTTATTTTTTTATATTATAACATTCATAACTTAAACCTTTTATACACAATATCAAGTTAATTATAAAAAACACATAGAATTATTTATAAGCAACTTAAATTTTTTAACAATTTAATAAAATATAATTTAATATAATTAAGAAAAATTAAATAAGAATTATAGATAAATTTATGAAATATTGATTTACTTATCAAGAAAAAATCACTTATAAATTTACTTATTAGTGATAAATTTACCTACCAATTTATTTTAACCATCAAGAAAAAATTAATCATTAGTGATTGCAACATTATTGGCACATCTTTTAAACTGACAAATAAACATTGAAAACACATTTATTTTTTAGTTCCTGCCAAGGGAACTATAGGCAACCCCTTTTCCTTAACAAGTTATTAATAACTTTGATTTTAACAAATGAGAATTCAACTTTTTTTCTGTTTGACAAATATTTGTATATAGTTAAAGCAAATATGCAAGATTTTTAACTTTTCAAATTTCAAAAATTAATTTTCCTCAATTTTATTGGCTACAAAACTTTGAGCGATAAGGACAAATTTTCAGGAAGCATAAACTTTTTATCGCAACTTTTCAAGGTTTTTTTGCCACAAAGACCATAATCAAATTTATTTTTATTTTTTTCACTTGTAATTAATCTATTTCGTTATTTTGAATCTTTTTAGTTCCTGCCAGGGAATTATAGGCACCACCAAATCTTAACTAGTTATTAATAATTCTCTTTTTAACCAATGAGAGCTGAAGCATTTTTTCTATTTGATTTGTTTTTATCTATTATCAATGTATACATGCCAATTACGTAACAAAACATATTTCAAAATTAAATTCTCTTCAATCTAATTGGTAGACAAATTTCACCTGATATAAGCAATTAATGCACTTCCATTACTTCCATTTCATAATCTTAACTAATTTTTATGAGGTTTTTTAAACTTAAGTTGTTTATTTCCAATAATTCAATGAGGTAAACCATATTAACTATTTTGAAAATTAAATTACACTATAATGATAAATTACTTTTTATTAAATTACACTATAAAAATAAATTACTTTTCAGTAAATTACTTACTAATTACCCCTCACATTGGGTACGTAACATTTATTTACTATTTTCCTTTGCATTATTAAAATAATAATAATAATTAATAAAATTTAAACTTTGAATAACAAATGCTAACTAATTAATCAATATAACATCAAAATTCAACTATTTTTAATTACCTTTAATACTAAATTGATTTGTAGCATAAATTTAATTGAGCTAATTCTTTCAAAATATTAATACCAATTACTCAAAAAATTACTTTTTAATATAAATTAATTAATTATTATTTAAAAATAAATGAATACCTTGTAAATTATTTTTATATTATAATTTAAATAAATTAATACTAATCACCTCTCTTTGTCATAAATTAATTCTAAAACAACATTTATTAAACATATATTTAAACTAACAAATTTTCAATTGCTTAGAAATTTGAACTAACTCTAATTACTAAGATACGTTTTGCAAAATAAATGAATTAAGACTATAATAAATATTTAGAATAAATACTAATTACTTTTATAAAATATTTATTATTTTTAAAAATCAACTTTAAAATTAACAGTAATTACTTTTAAATCAAAGTTAAATTAATATTAATAAATTAATTATTTAAATCAATCACAAATTCTATCATATTTGTTTTATAAATAATTCACCTTCTATTTAAAACTTATATTAATTACTATATGTTAGTTTCTGAAATAAAAAATGTTAACTAATTAATAATTAATAAGGAAATAAATAACTTTATTATATTAATTAAATAAATAGTCTAAATTTAAAGATTTTTTTCTTCTCATTTAAATTAAAAAAAATGTTTAGTTTTAGCCAAGTTTAAATTTTCATATCCAATTTAAATGTTCATATTAAATATTTTAATATATATATAAATATATAATAAATTTAAATATTTGTAAAGACAAATATATATATTTTATATTATATTATAATTTTTTTTTTTAAATAAATATTAATTAATAATAAAATTAAAATTTTATTAAAAAGTAACAAGGCCATTGGCCTCGCCATGGATTTATGCACGCTGTAAATATATATTTTAAATATTTATATTGAATTAAAATAAATATATATATATATATAATTATTATATTTATATATGTATTAATTAGTAATATATATATTTATAACTATATAAATTAAAATTGACATGATTCCCTTTTTTATATTAATATTTGAATAAAAATATTATCATAAAATATTAAACTTTAATTTATTGAAGTAATGAAATGTATATGATTTTAAAAATTGTAAATAAATTGATTGAGTAAAATAATTTAGAGGAAATAATATAAAGAAAAATTATTTTAATTATTAGATTATTTTTTTAATAAGAAAAACATAATTTCCTTCAAGATCTTTTCATAAGAATATGGGTTTGAGCCACATAAAATTATTTTAGAAAAAAAACTATCTTCAAAACAAATTTTAATTTTCAAAGAACATAAAAATTAAATATATGCATTTTAATATTTGAGTCAAATATAGATTTTTAAGAAATATTTTTTTTAATTGATTCCTCTACTTGTTAAGTAGGAAAGCATAACTAGCTATGCATATTCATCTCAATTCCTTTCAACCTTATAAGTTAATATTCAAGTAGATACCTACTTATCAATTAGGAAAACCTGACAAACTATGCAGATTGTTTGTAACTATGTTTACTTGAACAAACTCTTTCTATTCCTCTCAATTCCTTTCATCCACATGTGTTCATTCTAAACTATAAAAAATAAACTACCTCATCCTCAAAAAAATTTGGCTACACAACAATTACAATTATGCTTCTTAATCTATAACATCATGTAATATTATAATCTTATCAAAATATTATCTTTTGACAACTCAAGCATGATCATCCTTAAATTGTTTCAAAAATTTATATCTATTGGATAACATAGTGAATTTGAGCAACTTAGTTTTCCCTAGATTTTGAAAGCAATTATAGTAGCATTGAGGTTAGAGACCACAACGTTGTATTATGACTGAAACAATTTTTTTCCTTTAGATGGACTTGACAACATATGTAGAGAAGCATGAATTTGTTTTCGATGTAGTCCTAGATGAGCATGTCACAAATGATGATGTGAACTAATTTACCCATGCTATTGTTCTCATTTGGAGTAAAATCATTATATCATGCTTATAAATATCCTTGATTACATCTATCAATAGATTACCTAATCTCCATTGAGAATGTCATAATATAAAAATATTGTCAGGTGAATGGCATAATCTATAAAAGGGGTTAGATATTAGTATTATTAACACCTAGAGTTTTCACATGGTACACCACTATTGTAGTCGATGTAATAAAAATTTGGTCAGAACATTTATCTCTCTTAATGGTGTTAGAAGTTCTATCTTAATGTTGATGACTAAAAGAAAACTGGATGTTGAAAGAGTGTTGGTTAAACTTGAATTTTTATGGTATGTCATACTTCTATGGTTTGAATTAGTGTTATGGTTGGGGTCAAGTTCAAGTTATAGTTAGGGTTTATTTAGGCTTATTTTGGTTAATCTTACAATTGGGGTTTAACTAGAATGCTAATTGAACCTGTTGCTTGTAACAGGTTGTTGAGTGGGAGTTCAAATTCCAATTAGGGTTAGGGTTGGCATTCAATTAGTGTTAGATTAGAATCAAGTTCAGAGATTACAGTTAAAGGGTTCAAATAGGCTTATTTTAGTTAGGTTTACAATTAAGGTTTAATTAGAGTTAGAGTTTATGGTTCAATTAGGGTTAGGTTAGGGTTCATTTGGAATTAAAAGGTTCAATGGGGTTCAATTAGGATTTAATTAGGGTTTATGATTATTGTTTTAAATAGGGTTAGGGTTAATGTTAAGTTAGGATTAAATTAATCTAGAAATGAAACTTGAAAGCTAAGGTTAGAGTGGTAAGTGGTAGAGTTAGGCTTAAATTAGGTTTAATAAAGGGTAGGGTACAATAAGGGGTATAATAATATTGGTTAATTTTTAAGTCATGACCATGCTAGATACCAATTTGGTTTAAAAGACCCCTTGTTGAAGCCCACAAGACATTTATTTCTATATACCTTAGATATTGTTCATATTTATTAACATTTTGTTTGACCTCATGAGAATGCTTCAGAGTAAAGTACACCTTGCAAATCCACCTACACCAGGAGAACCATTCAATCTCTCAAAATTTTACTATTATTCTGGAATGATTATCAAATTGGATATGTCCAAAGCCTTTCATAAGTTGACTTGGCAACTTCAACCAGGGGAGTACTAATTGCATAATGAATTATCTTCTTTTTCAATTCGATTAATCATCCCCCATAGGGTCTTCTTCATAAATTAGGGGATTAAGTTAAAGAGACCCATTATCATGTTTTTTTTCCATCAAAATGGTAGAGGCCCTTAGTGTAGAACTTATACTAGCAGGTATGTTACAAAATTTACATGACTTCCAATTCTAGTAGCACAAGCCAATACATAGTGTTTGCAAATGTTACCTGACTTACAAGATAGATGAGTTTCTAGAGGAGATGCAAATAAAGACAACTTTTCAATTTGTTTTAGTGTCCAGTGTGGAGTATCTAAAATTTATT
>VDFB02075397.1:0-26139 GCA_007258455.2 Sequoia sempervirens
TGGATCCCAAGTTTTCAGATGATCAATGTGCAGAAGTATTTCTTCTTGAAGAACTACCAACTGGGGCTGTAGGTCCCATTGGTAGATTGGAAGAGCTATTTTTTGCCTCATCCTCCCTACCTTATGCAAGCTCAATGTCTGAAATGTTGCACCACTCGGTGCCTCCATCCGAGGCGACCAATGCAACTGTTGGCGATGTTGTACTTGCTCTCGACTATCCAACACTACCACCTTTATATGATGACATCCAGGTTCTATCGTTCCTTAATCATATGAATACTTATAGCTACATTTATCATTTTGATTATGAGAATGAGGGAAAATGAACATGTTTATGGATTAACGATGGGTTCAGTGAGCATCCAAAATTTTTGATTTTGATTGATGACATGATTGAACTTCAGTGCTGCAATTTTGAACTTCCCTTTTCTGAATATAGAGATAAGTTTGCATGGTTAATAATGACAACAATTTCCCATTTTCTTGTGCATGCATTAAAAAATCCAATGAATGTTAATGTCAGCTCGCCCTTCCAAAACATAGTGCTTTGTAAATATCTTTGTACATAGCTCGTTTTGAGTAGTATAGGTTTCCTATAAATATTCTGCTTTTCTGCTTTCCTTAGGTTAGTTGGTTTGATGTAGGTTTCTTGGTTTGTATGTTGTTTTCTTTTTGTTTTCTTTTGTTTTTCTAGTGCTTTGCTTGGGGTCCTTCTGCTTTTAGTTGGGCACATATGTGCGGACAACAACCATACTTATCGCCTGGGGTTGTTCTACGCATTTCTTTGTCAAGCTCTAATAAGGTCTTCAGAGTGGATGGTGAAGGTCTTCTATTAGTGTCAAGTGATCTGGGTGTTTGGTTCAAAGAGGATAAGTTGTTTGTTTAGTTTGAATTTGACGTATTTTGAAATTTTACAACTCTTACACATTGTTAAGAATCCGACAGTCACTGTAGGGCCTTTTGTGAAGTCTAGTTAAGTGAAAAATCTAAGATTTTGTTCTAGTGCCACTATGATTCTCAGCCCTAAGCATGAGCTTCAATTCTTGTGGGTTGAAATAAAAGAGCTGAAAAGAGAAAAGAAAGAAAGAAAGAAAACGTTGAAAATTAAAAGAAAGAGAAAATTCAACTTTTCAGGGATATCCAAGCAACTCTACCGGGGCTATCGATGCCCAGCCGACAATAGAGCAATGTTCGGGAGAATCATAGTGACAACTTCGTCGGGGCTATGGACACCTGACTAGCAGCGAGACAATGTCCTAGATGCTTTTGGAGTTAGAGTAAACTACGTAGCTTGAATTGATGGAGCTTGGGTTCCTATAGCAATTGAAGGATGGGAATTAACGTAATTGCACACACATGGATTTTCATCATACTAAAGGTTGGGTTGGCTAGTGGTTTTGATCCTTTAGTTGGGAATTTGATTTGTTTGCCCTACCGTGAAGGTCAGAACCAGAGATTTTGGGTTCGTGATTCTAGTTTGTCATAAAAATGCTATAGAGAATTTCCCCAACAAGTCACCATTTTGTTGTGTATGTTTTGCACACGCGCCCCATCATAGGCAGGGACCCTCTCTTTTCTCTCGGCAGGCTATTTTGCTCCTATCTTGTTTTGCGTGCCCCATTTTCCGGGCCCAAATTGGTCATGTTCCTTCAAACAAATCAAATCCGCCTGACCAAATTCACCTACTTTGGGTATTCAAATCTGAGGAGAAATAAAGTCCCCCATCCCTTTTCTGCCCTTTGTCTTGTTCTTTTTGACTTGGTCGCTGATCGCTCAATTCATTTTTTCTACTTTTTTGACTTTGGGGACACGTTTCTTGTGGATTTGGGGTGTTTTTGTGGTGCCTAAGTTAACTTCCAAGGTTTTTTCAATGTTTCATTAAGTTTCGGTGTTTCAGAACATTCCTTCCGGAACTCCATCCCTCTTTAGCTATTTTGAAACATCTACGGACCCCCAACGGTCCGCTTTCTATATTATTGACTTTGGGGACAACTTTATGGTCGATTTGGGATGTTTTTGTGGTGCCTAAGTGAACTTCCAAGGTTTCATCAATGTTTCATTAAGTTTCAATTGTTTCAAAACTTTCATTCCGGAACTCTGTGCCTCTTTGGTTGTTTTGAAACATCTGTGGACCCCCGATGGTCCACTTTCTACATTTCTGACTTTGGGGACAATGTTCTGGTGGATTTGGGATTTTTTTTGGTAAGTGAACTACCAAGCTTTTGTCAATGTTTCGTTAAGTTTCGGTGGTTTCAGAACTTTCCTTCTAGAACTCCATCCCTCTTTGGCTATTTTGAAACATCCGTGGACCCCCGATGGTCAGCTTTCTACTTTTTTGACTTTGGAGACAAATTTTTAGTGGATTTGGGATGTTTTGTGGCACCTAAGTGAACTGCCAACATTTCATTAAGTTTCAGTGGTTTCAGAAATTTCTTTTCGGGACTTCGTCCCTCCGTGGCTGTTTTGAACGTCCGTGGAGCCCCGGTGACCCGACCTTCGGAACCTAGCCCCTTAGAGGCCATTTATGGGACTCTGTCCCTCTGTGGCTGTTTTGAACATCTGTGGACCCCTGGCGACCTGGCCTTCGGAACTCGGCCCCTTCGTGGCCATTTTCAGGTCTCCACCCCTCTGTCGTCATCTGGGACTTTCCTTCTAGGCCGCCAAGTGCTCATTTCCTTTTTAAAAGGGCATTGACCCTCCGGCTTTCCCCTTCCAAGTTTCCAATTTTTTCAAATGAGTCTAATCTTGAGGAAGTTTTTTTGGGCACTCTTCCTTCCCCTTTTCCCATGCGCTATAATTGAAAATCTCAGTTTTGCTATGTTTTGTGAGGTCTGAGAACTTCCATTTCAGTTTGTTGTCCCTCGCTCATTGCCCACCCCCTTGGGCCCGCAGTAATGTTTATGGTCCAAATGAGCTCCAAGTATGAATATTATGATCTTTTGATGTTGCATGGATGGATCTAACAAGGATTTTGCAATATTTGGCTAACATTTTCCTTGATTTGTGTATGAAAGCACTTATGACACTTCATGTACACAGGATTCAAGAAGCCTACCGCGGGTCCATTGAGGAGACCCATTGAGAAAGTTGAACAAGGAATGCATATAGCTCCTTTCACCATTCATTTCATGTTTGTCTCTCCCCCTAGCACCCACCAACAAGGTCAGTGTTAGAAGAAGGCATGTGCCAAGAAAGTCAATGACAAAAATGCAAGGGGCTAGTCTTGAAGAGAGCATAAGAGAGTTGTCCACCCGAATCAGGGGCAACCAATCCATTGATGCCAATCGTTAACGAGCACATTTTACCTAAGGAAGAACATTGCAAGCACATCAATTAAGAAAACAAATTTGACACAGTTTCAACTACGGTAAAAGTGCAATAAACTAAATGATGAAATTGCTACACACCTAAGCACTAGATGACAAAACAGGGAAAAAACAAAGATTTATTTTAAAATTGCTAGATAATGGGGGGTAGGTGAAACCCTAATGTACATCAAATCTAGGCCACACAATGTAATTCAATCCTAGCCTTTCATTCAAGCTTTGGAAAACTATAAATAGGGGCTTACCCCTCATTTGTAAAGGGTTGAAGAACTGATGTAAAGATATTCAACAATAATAGAAAGTAGCATTGCATGATTTATGGGTGTTCCTTTTGAGTTTTCTCTTTATGTATGCATGGTTCAACTTCCCTATTAGTTTAGGTGTTAGGTTTTTGAATGGAAGTGGTGATGATGATTGTTGTTTTAGTATTTGATTGATTTCTAGCTCATACTTTTTGTGGTTCATTGATGATGAGTCAATTTGCAAAGGTAGTTTGAGCTCTTTAGTTCATTGTTGCAACTTAGTTCAATTACATGTGCATGATGTGTGTGTGTGTGTAATATGAAAATATGTAGTCCTTAGAAGATTGCACTAGTTTTGTGTAGCTGTAGGTTCTCTTGGTCAAGCAAAACTTAGTTTTAGGGAGCTTGTCTACTGTAGGAGCCACCATGATCACTATTCATTCGTAGTTTCAGGTCTAGGAACTTCCTCTCTCCCTTGCCCTTTTTCCTTTTTTTTAAATGAGTAACCTTAGGCAAGGTTCATTACACATTGTAGTGCTAAATCCAATGATAAAACAAAGTTCAAGATTGTTGTTTGAACCTACAACACATGAACATCAACTTCCCCATCTTAGGAACTCCATTTCAAGACCCAACTTCCCATGCTTTGTAACTCATTCGTAATTCCACTGTGTGATTCCAACAAAATCACATAAAACAATTGAGATATTCCAAGCACTATCAAGACCTGACATTAGAGACCTTGGGATAGTGTTTTGCAATTTGATTGTAGAAGATTGTCTTTCAAGAGAGGTAGTGCATCTATGCATTTCCTATGTTGAGAAATGCACAAAAAACACATCAACAGTTAACCTTCTCATAAACACCTATGATGCAGACATTATAAGAGCATCTTGAATTTGAAGTTATTCTATTCATGAGAGGTGCTGTGTGCAATAGGTATCTTGGAACTCCCAATGAAGATGTATGACTAGAAGTGACTAATTTGAGAGATTGACATGCCAATCCTCAATGGAAGCATCAAGATTTATTCCTTGTTGTTCCCGAATTGGAACCAAATGGTGTGGATTTATTGTTTGTAAGTGCCTTCCATCTATTTTCATATCATTTCCATTTTGGATGCTCTTTTTTTTCTTCTTTTACTTTGTGGATTTGTAAGTAAACTACTAAAAATTGATTGGTGTCTCCTTGTAGAAAATATTGATTTATGAGCCATCTAAGAGAATTTCAGCCAAAAAAGCAATGCAACATCCTTATTTTGATGATCTTGACAAATCTCAAATATGATTTGAAGCCATTATAAAAGTGTGTGAAACTTAGTGAGGGAATCACCAGTTATTCATTTGAATTTAACTTAATCATGAGCACGTATGATGTAGAAATTATAATAGAATATCAAATGTATGAGTGACATTGTAAAAGATCTGTGAGAACGAAGTACCTAAGGCATTGTTCCTACAAGTGCAAGAACTTGGGTTTCAGAATGGTGTATGAAGCATATTAGACAAGTGTAGCACAAACAAAAGAATTATGATAGCCAAATAAATCTTATTTTATTGTGAACTTCATATTATTAATATAGTTAGTGTAATTTCCATTGAAGATTATGAATCATGGGTATGTGCAGGATCATGATGGGCCAAAAAGTGGCAATATGATGGGTATGTGTAGGGTATGTGGCTGACGACTTTTTTTTTACCCAAAATTAATGAAATGAAAAGAGTTTTTAAAAGAGATTCTTAGATTTCCACTAATATAAATTATGTTTTACTTTAGATTTAATAAATAATTATTATTCACTTTCTATTTGAATTACAACTAAAGTCATAATTGATACGCTGATTGAAAAACATCTATAGCTTTCAAATGGTATCACAATTTTCGAATCTGAAACATGCATCACATTCTATCCTTCACATGCTATAAATTAAAAATGAAATTGAATTTCATGAAGTGTTGACCAAGTTAAAGGTGGTTGGATAAGCAGTTTTTATATTTTTAAAGTTGTAATAAAAAATCATAATTAATTGTTGCCCGGAAAAAATTAAAAAAATATGCGACATAGGACATGAGTCCCTATATATCTAAAATATTATAAAAAATATTATCATTTTATTGTAAGTTGGGGTGGTCAAACATACACCTACTTCTATTTTTCTGTAATTTAAGTGCTACTACATTGAAATTTCAAATTTTACCAAATAGATTTGTTATTTTAAATAAACCTAGTAGTTTAGAAACTACATTCTATTTTCTACAGATTCTATTTTTACATATTTTTCAAATAATATAGATAACTTATTCAAATTTTTACATGAAGTTACCTAACTCTGATTTTTCTAAATTTTTTGCCACTTAAGGGCCTATTTTTTCCATGATGATCCTGCACATACCCTCATTCTTTTTCTGCTTTTATTCTCTCCTTATTATAACTAGCACAAATTGACTAACTTATTATAAAAACTTTATTTGTTAAATCAAATCAACCTAATGATTATATATCAATATCAATATAGCATACAATCTATTCAAATAAACATTTGTAATGATATTTACTCAAATTTTGAAATTTATTGCTACCCTCAAACATTTGTAATTCATGCGACGTAATCCCTTAACAATACAAATTGTAAAAGGGAATCAATCTTTGATGAATTGTTACTCAGATATCATGTTAGTTATGTGCATTGTGTCTGAGCCTATGGGATCATGTTGGGCCTCTCTATAATAACCTCTCGGTTTTTTTTTTATCTCAGAGTCTTTTTCCTGTGGTGTCCAGTTTTCACTTAATGGAAAGAGTGTCAAATGCAAGCAGTGTAAAGTTGCACAGTGTTGCAACTTTCGTTCTGCAACTTGTGTGACCAAAAAAATGGTTCTAATGCATTTGGATGAGTGTGTTTATGCTAGGCATGCCCCTCTTTTGTACCCAAACATGCCAAATCGCTTTGAGCTATGTTCAACCAACTCAATTGCTTAATGGTACAAAGTACAAAAGTGCAACAATCTTTGACAAGCTATTAATTAAAAACCGTGACACTTATGAAATCTCCATTTGAAATTATAGGATTGTGTTGGGCTCCTCTACAATAACCTCTCCTTGTTTTTGTTATCTCAGAGTCATTTTCCCGTGTTGTCCAATTTTCACTTGATAGAAAAAGTGTCAAATGCAAGTTGCAAAGTGATGCAATTTTTGTTTTGCATCTCGTGTGACCAAACAAACTATTCAAATACATTCGTATGGGTAAATTTATGATAGGAGTGGCCCTCTTTCACACCCAAACACGTTAAATCTAAATCACTTCGAGTTGTGTTCAATTGGCTTGATCACTTAAGGGTCTAAAGTGCAAAAGGGAAAAAATATTTGACAGGCTATTACTTGGAAATGATGATGCTTATGAACTCTCTAGCTAAGATTACATGATCACATTGGGCCCCTCTATAATAACCTCTCTCAATTTTTGTTATTTCAGAGTTGTTTTCTCGTGGCGTTTAGTTTTCACTTGATGGAAAAAGTGTCAAATGCAAGCAGTGTAAAGTTGCAAAGTGTTGCAACTTTTATTTTGCAACTTGTGTGACCAAATGGATTGTTCCAACGCATCTGGATCATGAGTATTTTTACACTAAAAATAGTTCTCTTTTTCACCCAAACACGCCGAATCACTCTAGGATACGTTTAATCGGCTTGATCCCTTAAGGGTCCAAAGTTCAAAAGGGCAACAATCTTTGATGGGATATTACTCAAAAAATGTGATGCTTATGAAATTTATGCCTGAGCTTATGGAATGGTGTTGGGCCCCTCTACAATAACCTCTCTCAGGTTTTGTTATCATAGATTTGTTTTCTCGTGGTTTCCATTTTTCACTTTATGGAAAAAGTGTTAAATGCAAGCAATGTAAAGTTGCGAAGTGGTGTGACTTTTATTTTGCAGCTTGTGTGACCAAAAAAACTATTCCAATGCATTTGGATGGGTATGTTTATGCTAGGCATGGTCCTCTATCATTCCCAAACATGCAGAATCACTCTGAGCTATGTTCTATCAGCTCGATCCATTAAGGGTTCAAAGTGCAAAAGGGCAACAATCTTTGACATGATATTACTCAAAAATCATGATACTTACAAACTCTCTTCCTAAGCCTATAGGATCATGTTGGGCCCCTCTATAATAACCTCTCTTTTTTTTTGTTATCTCAGAGTCGTTTTCCCATGTTGTCCAGTTTTCACTTGATGGAAAAAGTGTCAAATGCAAGCAATGTAAAGTTCCAAAGTGGTACAACTTTTTTTCTGCAACTTGTGTGACCAAACAGAGTGTTTGAACACATTCATATGGGTACATTTATACTAGGAATTTTTCTCTTTCATACCCAAACATGCTGAATCACTTTGAGCTATGTTTAATCGACTCAATTCCTTAAGGGTGTAAAGTGCAAAAGGGCAACAATCTTTGACAGACTATTACTCAAAAATCGTGATGCTTACGAAATTTCTGTCTAAGCCTATGGGATTGTGTTGGGCCCCTCTAAAATAAACTCTCTTGGTTTTTGTTATCTTAGAGTTTTTTTTTCTATGGTGTCTATTTTTTCACTTGATGAAAAAAGTGTCAAATGTAAGCAGTGTAAATTTGCAAAGTGGTGCAAATTTCATTCTATAAATTGTGTGACTAAATGGATAGTTCCAACGTGTCCAAATGGATATGTTTACACTAGGAATGGTCCTCTTTTTCAGCTAAACACACTGAATTGCTCTGAGCTACGTTCAACCAGCTTGATCCCTTGAGGGTCCAAAGTGCAAAAGGGTAGCAATCTTTGACAGACTATCACTCTGAAACTGTGATGCTCATGAACTCTCCTTCTAAGCCTACAGGATCATGTTAGGGCCCTCTACAATAACCTCTCTTGTTTTGTTATCTCAGAGTCATTTTCCTGTAGTATCTAGTTTTTAGTTGATGAAAAAAGTGTCAAGTGTAAGCAATGTAAAGTTGCAAAGTGGTGCAAATTTCGTTCTACAACTCTTGTGACTAAACAGACTATTCCAACATGTCTAGATGGGTACATTTAGGTCAAACATGGTCTTCTTTTGCACCTTAACATGTTGAATCACTCTGAGCTACGTTCAACTGGCTCGATCCCTTGAGGGTCCAAAATACAAAAGAGCAACAATTTTTGACGGGCTATTACTTGGAAACCATGATGCTTAAAAACTCTCCATCTAATCCTATAGAATCTTGTTGGGCCCCTCTACAATAACCTCTCTTAGTTTTTATTATGTTAGAGTAGTTTTCCTGTCGTGTCTAGTTTTCACTTGATGAAAAAAGTGTCAAATGCAAGTAGTGTAAAGTTGCAAAGTGGTGCAACTTTCATTTTGCAACTCGTGTGACCAAATAGAATGCTCCAATGTGTTTGGATGGGTACATTTACACTAGGCATGGTTCTATTTTGCACCCAAACATGTCAAATTTCTCCATGCTACATTCAATCCACTCAATCCCTTAAGGGTGTAAAGTGCAAAAAGGAAACAATCTTTGTCAGGCTATTATTTAGAAATCACGATGCTTAAAAACTCTCTATCTAAGCCTATGAGATCATTTTGCGACCCTGTACAATAACCTCTCTCAGTTTTTGTTATCTCAAAGTTTTTTTTCCCATAGTGTCCAGTTTTCACTTGATGGAAAAAGTGTCAAATGCAAGCAGTGTAAATTTGCAAAGTGGTGCAACTTTCATTTTGCAACATGTGTGACCAACAGACTATTACAATACATTCAGATGGGTATGTTAACACTAGGCATGGACCTCTTTTGCACCAAAACATGCTGAATTGCTCTAGGTTACATTCAACTAGCTCGATCGCTTTAGGGTCCAAAGTGCAAAAGGGTAGAAATATTTGAAAAGATATTACATGGAAACCGTGACACTTAAACACTCTCCATTTAAGCCTATGGGACCATGTTGGGACTCTCTACAATAACCTTTCTCTATTTTTGTTATCTTGGAGTCATTTTTCTGTGGTGTCTAGTTTTCACTTGATGAAAAAAGTGTCAAATGCAATTAGTGTAAAGTTGTAAAGTGGTGCAATTTTTATTTTACAACTCATGTGACCAAACAGACTATTCCAATGCATCTAGATGGGTACTTTTATTCTAGGAATGGTCTTCTTTCACACCCAAACATGTCAAATCGCTCTGAGCTATGTTCAACTAACTTGATCCATTAAGGGTCTAAAGTGCAAAAGGGAAGCAATCTTTGATAGGATATTACTTAGAAACCATGGCACGCACAAAATCTCTGGCTGAGCCTATGGGATCGTGTTGGGTCCCTCTACAATAACCTCTCTTATTTTTTGTTATCTCGAAGTTGTTTTCCCGTTGTGTCCAGTTTTTACTTGATGGAAAAGTGTCAAATGTAAGCAATGTAAAGTTGCAAAGTGGTGCAAATTTCGTAATGGAACTTGTGTGACCAAATAGACTATTCCAATGTGTCTAAATGGGTAAATTTACACTAGGCATGGTCCTCTCTCAAACCCAAACATGCTGAATCACTTCAAGCTACGTTCAACTGACTCAATCCCTTAAGGGTCCAAAGTGCAAAAGGGCAACAATATTTGATGGGATATTATTCAGAAACCATGACACTGATGAACTCTCTGTCTAAACCTATGGGATTGTGTTAGGCCTCTCTACTATAACTTCTCTCATTTTTTGTTATCTCAAAGTTTTTTTCTCGTGGTTTACAGTTTTTACTTGATGGAAAATGTGCTAAATGCAAGCAATGTAAAGTTGCAAAGTGGTGCAACTTTCGTTTTGTAACTCATGTGACCAAACAGACTATTCCAACATATTCAGATGGGTATGTTTACACTAGGTATGTTCTCTTCCACACCCAAACATGTTGAATCACTCCAAGACATATTCAACCAGTTCAATCCCTTATAATGGAATGCAAAATAATTGAAAAGAGAAACATTCACACTATAGTTGAGAAGTCAGAGTTTTCCACACAAAAAACATATGATCATCCTCAAGTCTAGAAAGCACAAGATGTTTTGCAAGTGTTATGAAGATTATGTATCCTTTGCTTAATTGAGTTGTTCCAATCAAAAGATTAAATATACTATAATGTTTTTATGAAACATCTCATGGAATACCAATTGAAAACATGTTTTTTCTTTTAGATAGAGGATTCAATGGAACTCTTTGAATTAAATTGAATTGAGATATGTAAGAACAAGGGAGCATTATGAAATACATTGCTCAAAGATCTTAAATAATCCTTCTCTCCCATTGCAATTTTGGGTGGATTATTGCTTTCAAAGTATTGGGAATGCTTTGCCTATTTTCTAATTAGCAGTTGTCATTCTAGAAGGCTCATCTCTTGATATATATTATACTCATTCTTAATCAACTATCAAGTTAATAATCAATGCATTTATTTACAATTAATCTTTTCTTTTCAATTTGTGCAATTTGTGCAATTTATAACTCTACTAGTATTCCTGGAAATATTGAAGTTGTTTAGCATCAACTAATAAAGTTGTTTAGCATCAATCAATAAATACTCAAGATAAACCATGAAGGACAACAATGATAAATGCTAGGGCTAACCAATTAATAAGTATACACGTGAATAAGTCAAGCATACATGTGAGTAATGGAAGCATAAGTACGTAAAAATATATAAGCCTCAAGAAGTATACACATGAATACATAGTATATACAAATTAATACAAAGTATATGCATGAATACAAGGTATACACATGAAAAAATATAATTCACAAAGTATACATTGGAATACATGTAATTCAAAAAGTATACACATAATTTGTAGAGTATACACTTGAATACATGTAACTCATATATATTGAACCATGGATTTATAATGCAAATATGGACACCATCAATTAAAAAGATTTGTATTAACCAAATAGCCATGTAGGCATACATCAATATATGTCGATATAAGTATAAAATATATACAAAATAGTCACATAGGCTTACAAGAATGCCATATAGGCATACAATTTCAAATATATCCAATAACAAATGTGTACAAAAATTCCATATAGGCATACAACAAAGGGCTCTAGAATCAAAAGTCATTACTCTGCATCCTCTCGAAATAAATTCTTGTGCTTTGCTTGTTAGCCAGATGGCAATAGGTCTGTCACTCATTTATTTTGAGGTCAAGGAGTGCTCCTAGTGCTTCTCCTAGGGATTATTTCCTGGTCAAGCCTTATATGTTACAATAAGAAGTAAATACATTAATATATAGAAATTACATTATAAAAAATGATATATTTAACAAAATAATCACTTACCTTTAGTAGACGATCTCTCTCTCCTCTCAAGAAATATTCACATGCCCATTTTGTGTTGTGTTGAATCCCTGTAGAAACCATTCAAACAGAAATTAAACTACAAATCAATAATGGCTTTTTCTTTCACTAACTAATAGCTATAACAACGAATGGAAATTGAAATTTTGTAATCTACCTCATACCTCCTTCGTGACAGTCATTGAGGAGTCTATAGAAGATGAAACATCAAGCTCCATTTCCCTATGAAAATTTGGAGGTGTATCCACTTCCAACATTTGAAAATAAAACAACAAATTATTGAATCACGAAACAATAGTGATCCACATCATGGCTTATAATGTATGAGATAATGAACAAAATTTTGAGTACTTATTAAACTATATATTTCTGACTATCATGCTTACTATTTTCCCTATCCATAGCTTGTTTGAAAGCATCCATTTTTAGGCTCTTACCCATAGTAGTAAGGCGGTGAACCATTTGATAAAATGCTTTCATAGACATGTACAATAAATGTGGTAGCATTGAGAAGGTAGTGAATTGTTTAAAAAAATGCCTCAAAGAAATGGGGTCTCATGGTGATGGAATTCCATTACAAACAAATGTGTCATGACATTCCATCACCATAAGATCACATTTCTTTGAGGCATTTTTTCAAATAGTTCATTTACTTCTTTATGGTATTATGTTGGGATGGGGTCAATGGTATAGTGTGGTCTTGGTTATGAGATGGAGGGTGATCATGGCATGAAGAGGGAGAGGTGGGGACATGAATAAGTGGAATAAAAGATGGAAGGTTCCATGGATTTTTAAATTGAGGATGAGGACCTTGAAAAGAATTTGGAGGGGAATTTTGGCTAAAGGGTTGGTTTCTATTCTTCAGGAAATAAGCTATTTGGAAAAATGCCTCAAAGAAATGTGGTCTCATGGTGATGGAATGGCATTCCATCACCATGAGACCATATTTCTTCAAGGAATTTTTCATACTACTCACTGCCTTGACTATGATATTGCTTACTATTATGCTTTGATAGATTTTTTCCAAGCATCCATAGTTTGTTGGAAAGCACCTATTTTAAGATTTTATCCATAGAAACAAGGAAGTGACTAGTTTGATAAAATGCTTTGATACATGTGTATGAAAAATGTGGTAGCATAGAAAAGGCGGTGAGCTATTTGAAAAAATGCCTTGAAAAAAATGTGGTCTCATGGTGATGGAATGGCATTCCATCACCATGAGACTACATTTCTTCGAGGCATTTTTTCAAACTACTCACTACCTTTTCTATGTTATTTCTTACTATTATGCTTTGATATATTTTTTCCAAGCATCCATAGTTTTGTTGGAGTACCTTTTAAGGCTTTTAGCCATAGCAACAAGGAAATGAATTGTTTGATAAAATGCTTTGGTAGACATGTATGAAAAATGTGGTAACATAGAAAGGCGGTGTTGTTTGAAAAAATGCCTCAAAGAAATTGGTCTCATGGATGGACATCATCATGAGACCACATTTCTTTGAGTAATTTTCAACTCATGCCTTGTCTATGCTATTGCTTACTATTATTCTTTCATATATTTCTTCCAAGCATCCATAGCATATACAAGGTAGTGAACTATTTGAAAAGATTCCTCAGTAAAAAGTGGTGCGAGCATGGAATGCCATGACAAGCAAATGTAATTGGAAGCTACTCCTACTTGTTACTTATGCTATGTGAAGTAATTGCATCACTGCTTATGTTGACTTTCTAAACAACTATATTGTAGTTGAAATTTTGTCATCTATCAACATCTAGTTATTAGTTATGGAATGTGAAGTAATGCTTTAAGTTTGAAAGATGTGCAATGCAATGTAATCAATGATATGAATATAAAATACACAAGTCTATTAAGTACAATTCATTTTTTATTCTATTACCCGCGTGTAGGTTTGTCTAAATCCATTGGAATTGGGAGGTGTTCCCATGAAACCTCCAATATTATCCTATTCAACATCCAAAATCAGATACTAGAATACCATTCATATAACAATGCTATTAACATGTAATAAATTCATAATTGTTTACTAGTTACATACCTCAATAGTAGATTTAGTGGATTAATAAGTAGGTGTAGGGCTGGTGTATCGAGTATCAACACTATGACCTTGAAATTTTATGAAAATCATAAAACTAAATTAGTTAAACTTGCATTTCAAAATTGAGATTTAATAAATTAAATTAAATGAACATACTAAAATTTACCTGAGTATTGATGCCATATGCCTCATTCAAAATTTCAACTACCCTCACCATCTCCATAGTTGTAGACATATCTTGCATAGCAACCTCTTGAGCATCAATGGGGTCATATGAACAAGTCGCCTTGCAGGCTTGACACAAATGGGATCGAAGCCCACCACTAAAAGACTCCCTTGGATGGCACTGTAGTATAGGGCTGGCATGTTGGATGACACTTTGGGACAAAGAGATGATGGCCTACAAAGTGTCTACCTTGATACTCTCCTTCACGATGGAAGGGATAATGATGTGCTCATGAGGTGGCCTAGCGAGAGGTTGTCTCGCTTTCTGCCTAGGATCCTGATGTGCACATGGTCTATATTGAGCCGACCCCCAACCTCTCCCCTCGAAGTCCCTCATATCAAAATAACTCGATATTTTATTCAGGGTGAACTCATAGTATAGTTTCCTCAGGAAATATTATGGGACTTTGCAATTGTTGCATGGTGGGTAATCAAAAACCATGTACTACCTATCTAAAAATAGTTCCTAATCTATTGGTGGTGGGACCAATGGATAGGAAACCTCTTCACATTGTGGCTAAGATTTTGATTTGTGCGTGGGTTGATGAATAATGAGCACACATCTAATTTTGTAATTTTATATCTTTTACATCTTTATATGCTAATTTATCCTAGTAATAATTCCTAGCCGCCTGCCTCTATCTTGCCAACCACTTAATTGTTTGTTGATTGCATCTACATGTTTTAACATTTGGGTATGTGCAGGATCATGATGGGCCAAAAAGTGGTGATATGATGGGTATGTGTAGGGTATGTGGCTGATGACTCTTTTTTTACCCAAAATTGATGAAACAAAACAAGTTTTAAAGGAGATTCTCATCTTTCCACCAATATAAATTATGATTTACTTTGAATTTAATAAATTATTATTCATTATCTATTTGAATTATGACTAAAGTTCTGATTGATAGGATTGTTGAAAAACATCTATAGCTTTCAAACAGTATCACATTTTTTTAATCTGAAACATGTGTCACATTCTATGCTTTGCATACTATAGGATTAAAAAAAGAGATTTGAATTTCATGAAGTTTTGACCAAGTTAAGGTGGTCAAACATACGATTTTTTATATTTTATATATATTTTTAAAAAAAAATCATAATTAATTTACTTGGAAAAAATATAAAAAAAATATGCATCACATCGGGACATGAGTCCTCTACTTATATCTAAAATATTATAAAAAAATATTATCATTTTATTGTGGTTAGGGTGGTCAAACAGACACCTACTTTTTTTTCCCTAAAATTTAAGTACCACTGATTGAAATTTGAAATTTTCACAAATAGATTTAAAAAAACAATAAACATAGTAGTTTAGAAACAACATTCAATTTGCTACTGATTCTATTCTTACATATTTTTGAAATATTATAGATAAATTATTTAATTTTTGATGTCAAGTTGCCTAACTCTATTTTTTCTAAAATTTTTGCCACTTAAGGGCTTATTTTTTCCATGATGATCCTGCACATACCCATTTCTTTAAGTGAATTCACAAGTGTTTTTCTTTCCATGGTTGAATTGTTTGGATCATTCAACCTCATGATTAATTCCTCAATTTTTTTTTTATTGTTCTCAATTTTACTCATTAAATTTTGTTGAGTGCCAGGAGCATGTTGAGGGATTAGTGGAGGAGATTGTTTTTGTGGTTGTTGAACTTGAGGATTTTGTTCATGTTATTGTTGCTATTCTTATTGAGGATTTTTAGGAGGTTTTTGAGAAGGGTTTCCATGATCATTATCATCTCCTACAAATTCAACAAATGAATATAAAAAACAACCTAAAACTAACAAATTCACAACAACAAAAAAATCCTTACCTCTTCGACCTCCCCGTCAACATGGCAACATCCTGGTGACGAAATAGCAAAAAATTGATGAAAAAATTGCAAGATTCACTCCTCCTAGAATATGAGCGCACAAATGAAGGTATTTTGGCCACGAGCAACAGAAAAAATAGTCACAAAACAAATGAGCTTGATTTCCTTTTATTTGTTTTAATTCCTCATAACGTGAGCGTGTTATTCTACGCTCATGTTATAATGTGAGTTTTGGATAGGATTGATGTGGCTGAGCCTTAGGCTCGACACACCAATACATAACGCGAGTGTGTTATAACGCACTCACTTTATGAGCTATCAAATTTTTTAAAAAAATTTGGCCATAATTTGGCCCCCATCTTTTTGCACCTGCCCTAGGCTTAGAATTAAAATATATATATATTTGATCCTTTAGAGGGAAAAAAATGAAAGAAAAAGCATATGTTTACCTAGTGTAACAACCAAATGGAATCAAATAGATTATATTGTAGGCTAGACAGGTTCTATGCAAATGGTGATGATTTCTATTTGGAACAAAATGAAGAGGTCGATAGTTTCAAGGTGGAGCCAAAAACTATGTTTTACCATTACCTATTTGAGGCAAATATTGTGCTAAAAAAAAATTCAAATGACAATAGCATAATAAAAAATTGTTTGTTCAAGCTACACCAAGCTATTAAAGGATAAAGATTGTTTGAGTGGTACAACCACCCTTAGATTTATAAATAAAAGGTTTTTGCCTAAACCTTCTACAAAAGAGTATTTGAATAGATTGATGATTAGCATAAAGACCCTCTTGCAAAAAATTGGTAAAAAATTAGTTATAGAAAGAAGGTGGGAATCTAGTTTACAAGATGAATTACTTGCCATTGAAAAGAAATTCAAAGTGAGGTTGAAAATGTAGATAAGACCCTCCATTTAAATGAAATCAAACATAAATTAAGGTTATTTCAAGTGAAAAGATCTCAAGGAGCTAAGATCAATGAAAAGGCCAATTGGGTATAAGATGAGGATAAAGGGTAGAAATTCTTCTTCAATCTCTTAAGGAAGAAGATGGCTATTAAAAATATTGGCCCAATTGTTGACAATAGTAAATGGTTACATGAGATAGAGGATATAGTAAAGGTTTGTAAAGAATTTTATAGGAATATCTTCAAGGTAGAAGATAAATTTGATGTATGTGACCAAGCCCAATCCTTATGTGAAAGAATATCACCAAATAAAATCACAAATGAAATTGCTACTAAACTTGAGAAGGAAATTACAAAGGAAGAACTATAAAATACTATTTTTTCCTTTCAAAAGGGTAAATCTTTGAGTACATATGGAATTATTGTGGATTTTTACAAGGTTAGCTTGGATTGGATCGTGGAAGATCTACTTGAACTTTATGAGGAAGCTATTCATGATGTAACACTAGGGGAAATATAAATAGAGAAATTATAAAGCTTCTTCAAAATAATAGGGATAAAAGTAACATAAAAAATAGAGGTCTATAACTTTACTTAATATATCTTACAAAATCCTCACAAAGTTACTTGCTAGAAGACTAACTAATATCTTTCTAGTGATAATAAATGGCACACAAACTTGATTATAAAAAATAAATATATTCTAGAAATTTTAATCAACAACTGGGAAGCAATGGACTGGGCTAATAGAAGTAGTCAAAAAGTTGGAATGCCTTTGTTAGACTTTGAAAAGGAATATGTGAAAGACTTGAATGGTCCTTTTTCATTATAATGTTATAAGCCTTTTATTTCCTCAAAAAAAATTGCTAAATGGTTAAAATATTATTTAAGGATACAAATTCCTAGGTTGTTTTCATTGGAATAGTTTCTGACCCTTTCCCTTTGGAAATTCCTATAAAACAAGGATGCCCTTTGGCCCTAGCTTTATTTGTTATTACCTCAAAGGAACTACACTATATTTTGAGAACTAATATGCTTGGTTCTCTTGTTCAAGGGATCACTCTTCCCGACAATGTTATTCTTTTGAATAGTCAATGATAGTGCCTTAAGTATTTCTAGTTCTAAAGGGAATTTGAACAACTTAGTTTGTAAGGTTAAAAACCTTCAGTAATGCTTCTAGTGCAAAAATATTCAATTCAAAACCTACCCTAATTGGATGCACAAAGACCCCTCCAAATTGGGTTCATGAGTTTAAGTGGAACTAGGAAGGTCTAAAATAAAATACCAGGTATTTGAGGATTTCATCCTATATTAAGCCCTCCTTGAAGGAAATGTGGAATTGGATGTTAGAAAATTTTGAGAAAAAATGATGAATTGGAATAATAATTACCTTTCTCTAGCTAGAAGGGTCCAAGTATGTCAATTTTTTTATCTTCATACTCCATTTATATGACCCTGTATGGTTCTTTTCCAGTTATCAAGTTAATTTAGTGCATAAGTTAATTAGGAATTTTCTCTGGTCAGATGGGAAAGGAAATGGAAAAAATACATTAGTCAAGTGGGAATGGTGTTTGGAAAAAGAAAAAGGAGGATTAATTAGGCTTGAAAGACCTGAAATAGTAGGACATTGCACTTGCCTCAAAATGGCTCTTAAAAGCTCTTGAAACTAATTAGCCTTGGAAAGTTCTAATAAAAAAGAACATCATTGATTTTGTGCAAAAAAAGGCCAAACAGTGGAAAAATTTACATGCATATGATATTCTATTTGGAAACTTTAGAGTTAAACCTTCTAGGTCAAAAGCCTTTGCTAGTATCTGGAAAGCCTAGGAGTCTTCTAGGGACTTAATAACAGAAAAATCTATGACATATATATGAACATATTTATATTGATTTCTTGGATTTAAACACAAAATTGAAATAAAATATCTTGGCATGGAAAAATATATTCTTAGAATAAAATAAAAAGGGAGAGAGAGAACAAAAAGTTATGTCTTAGCTAGAGTAAGTATGCCAATTCATTTTTGTAGAGGTTTACTATGGAAGATTGTAGACCATTGTGTGTTCTTGTTATAGTGGGAAAAAAATCATCTATTACATATTTTCCTACATACCCAAGTCAAAGATCAAAGTAATGAGAAGAGATCCTTACTAGAGTGCATATGGAAGCTTAATACATGCTATTGTCTATACTAGACTAGACATTACCCAAATACTAGGAGTACTAAAATTGATATATGTTTAATCTTGGCAGAGTTTATTGGGATGCATTTAAAATAGGCTTCTAATATTTTTGGTGTGTGTTCCTTGGGTTTTCATGGTATAGGAGATATGAATTCTTTAGATATTCATGGCTATGTGGATTTAGATTGGGTAGGTGTTTTTCATAGTAGAAAATTCATCAATGAACATATTTTTACTTTATTATGTAGTACTATAAATTGGAGGAATAAGTAATAAGTTGTGTTCACTTTTTCCACTACAAAGTCATAATATATGGTAGAAACTTATGCCTATAAAAAATCCATTTGGCTTAAAATATTATCTTTAGACATTGGATTAAAATAAGGAGAAGTTACATTTTATTCTTAAAGTTAGAGTGTGATTTACCTAGTTAAGAACTTGTGTACATGAAAATTAGAGCATACAAGAAAAAAATATCATTCATTTATTCTACTCTTAATATATACAAAGCTTAATATAAAGCATAGGATTTATTAAAAAATTGATTGAAAAAAGTAAAAACTCACAAATGCCAACTCCTATTGCACCAAGCCATGGTGTTTGTACTCAAGCATGATAATTTTTTTGGTATGTGAGTACCTTCACTAGTAGCATAAGGTTGCATATCATAATGAGATATTATAATGGATTGGGTTGAGGCTAATTTATAATATTTAAGCTAGAGGTTTAGATGAAGAGGATTAAAAATAGGGATCAAGGGCTACATAAATTGCTTAAGACCCTTGGAGGGATGAAAGGAGGATTTGTGTCCTCTTTTGGATGGTGGATTGAGAGGGGTCAAATATTTGTGAGGAACATGTGGTGGATGATTCATTTTCCTAGAGGAGTGGATTGCGAGGATGAAAGTTGTACTTGGGAGTACCTTAGGGGGATATATAAGTCCTTTGACCCATATGATAGTGTACCAAGGACATGTCACATGTACAAGGGCCCATGAGTTATGTATAATGGCCATAATTTTTACACATTTAGGGACTATGCATGATTTGAGAGGGTTCACTAGGATTATGAATGTGCAAGTGAGAGGTTAATGAATTAATTAATTTTAATGCTAATAAATAGTGGATGGAAAAATGAAATTAAATAAAGACATATTTATTTAATTTTTGGAAAGGGGATAGGAGACTTAGGTAAATGAATATTTGGATTTATTTAATTGAGGTAAAAATTAAAATAAGGGTGATTAAGTGATATTAGGTTACATAAGATCAAGAAAATAGTGATTTCATTGGATTAAGCAATCTTTATTTCATATTGCACTTGATATTATGCACTAAGGTATAAGGAACTAGGGTGGCAATGTGTCTCATGCGTAGAAAAATTATAAATCATGAACAAACCTATGGAATATAGAACCATGATAGGAAAGACCATGCTACCATTGTAGTAGGTAGGCTACAAGGACTAATATAGATGGAAGAAAAAATATAATGCATACAAAACAACAAGAAAGCATGGACCAAATGATACAAAGAAAAAAATGATGTTGTCTTGGTCAATCTAAAATCCAATATTGATTGATTGATGATAGAGGTGTTGTTGATTAAGGAATTTTATTTCCTAAAACAAAAAAAAGGATTGGGAATGGCATACCACAATGATGATCATGGATTTGGATGAAGTATGACAATGAGGTTGGGAACAAGATCAATATCTCAATTGGGTGATTTTCTTAGATTACATAGTTGAATTGCATGGATTAAGGTAATCTTACAATTTTGGATTGATAGGAGAATTATAATACTAAGAGTGTGTTTACATTATATTGTGTGGATGTGACCTATAACTAGATACCAATGAAAAGGGAAAAGCCAAGTTTGGGGGACAAAATATTATGGGACGAGGGAAGATAAAGTAGATGGGAATATATGTTGGAATATGATTGATGGATAAAGGTAGGGAATCCCCAAGGACTAGGTGGTGGATGAAGAACATGCCCCACTCTAGATGGGTTACATATAATGAGGCACTACGATGCATGATAAGATTATGTAGTAGGAGAGCGAGGATGGAGGTGTTGGGATGGGAAAGTTGGAGGAAGTGTGAGTATAAAGAGTATTAAATTATGGATAGACAAGATGAAAGGGTTGGTGGGAATGGAGAATGAAAATTTGAGGAGTTGAGATGATAGGAAGGAGGGGCACACAATAGCCATAGTGTAGAAAAGGGGATTAAATAATTGTAAGAACACCTACTAAAATTATTGAACATAGTAGGGGAGGGGTTAGGTAGTTTGGGGGATATCTTGATGGTTGAAAGTAGTAAAATATTTATGGATGAAAAAGGTACAAGGGGCATATGTTGATGGGGATGTATTGTAGAGAAAGGGAGTTTGTACTATCCAAAGCATGCTTTTATATGTTTCTATTGTCCTAATAAAAATTAAAAGGAGGGTGTAAGGATTAGAAAATATGGGATATAATGGTTAGACATGAATATGACATTTAGAAATATGGAGATGAAGGTGATAGATAGGATGGGGGTGGTTGAAGTTTACCTCCAAATGTAGGAGTGAAAGGGGATGTGGAGATTACACATGATTCTTATTTTATAGGTTTTCATCATGGTACTTGTGCAAGACACCTATTTTCCAATTTTTTTACCATTGGATATAGATTATTCTATTTACATTTTATTTTTATTTTTGTATTGTTATTTATTTTTAGTTTTTAGGATTTATATTTTTGGAATAGGACATAAGAAGATGGATAAGGGTAAGAGGTAAGATTTTGAAAAAGGGATAAGTAGATTATGTGGATAATAGATGTGGATGAAGGATTAAAGTGACTTGTTTGTATATTGAGGCAAGGGGAGTCCATAGAGGATGACCACATGAGGTGGGTAGAACCTTGTTTCTTGAAATGGGTATGTGCAAGATCATGATGGGCCAAAAAGTGGCAATATGATGGGTATGTGGTTGACGAATTTTTTTTAACCAAAATTGATGAAACGAAAAAGGGTTTTTAAAGGAGATTCTTAGTTTTCCATTGATATAAATTATGCTTTACTTTGAATTTAATAAGTAATTATTATTCATTTTCTATTCAAATTATAACCAAAGTACTAATTAATAGGGTGATTGAAAAACATCTATAGCTTTCAAATGGTATCACATTTTTTGAATGAAAAACATGCATCACATTCTATGCTTCACATACTATAGGATTAAAAAAAGAAAAATTGAATTTCATGAAGGTTTGACCAAGTTAAGGTGGTTAGACATACGAGTTTTTATATTTTTTAAAAATTTGTAATAAAAAATTCTTAATTAATTATTTACTTAGAAAAAAATTACAAAAAAATATGCATCACATCAGGGTATGAGTCCTCTACTTATATCTAAAATATTATAAAAAAATATTATCATTTTATTGTGGTTAGGGTGGTCAAACAACCACCTACTTCTTATTTTTTCCCTGAAATTTAAGTACCACTGCATTAAAATTTGAAATTTTCACCAAATAGATTTTTATTTTTTTAAAGAAACCTAGTAGTTTAGAAACTACATTCAATTTGCTACAGTTTCTATGCTTACATATTTTTGAAATAATAGAGATAACTTATTCAAATTTTTACGTCAAGATGCCTAATTCTAATTTTGCTAATTTTTTTGCCACTTAAGGGCCTTTTTTTTCTATGATGATCCTGCACATACTTGAATGTGTACTTCTTCAAGGTGCCTTTGAAGTGGAAATAAAAGAGGAGGGCTTATGAGAAGACATGTATTAAGGGGATGTAATAGGGGAGATATGTGAGATAATTGATAGGGAGGGGACATGGAATTATGGTAGAAGGCGATGGGTTTGATGTGAACTAGGATTGATGCTTTCACACATTGTGATAGATGAATATTTATGATAGATTTCTAGGATGGTGAGGGATGTGAGATATAAAATTTGTAAATATATTATTATCTTGTAAAATATTAATTTTATAGTTGTGATGTGCCTAGACAAGAATCATGTTGGGATAGATCATTTTTTATTGATTAAGTCAAGGAAAAAATATAATATGCCAATTTAAATTATGGTATTCTATAAAAGTAGTTATTTAGGGTTGAAGTGATGTCTAATAAAACATTATAGATAACATCCTATTTATTTTAGCATAAGATGCCTCTATCACATGTAGCTATGTCGAAGAAGAAATTAGTGTTGCACAAAGTGTCATATCAATTGACTTATTATAAAATTTACAACATATATTTGGTTGAAGATCCATGTAGATGTATTGTAGAACATGAGGGGATAGTATTATTGGTTGAGTGTCACAAAGGTCAAGTAGGCACATGTACTATTGGGGCCATACAATTATAAATAAAGTATTATAGGTAGGTCTTTGGTGGATGGCTATAAAAAAGATGGATATTAAATTATGTGTGCACTTGTAATATATTCTAGATCTGGTGAGTAAAATTAATAGTAGAGATTAAATGCCACTTGATCTAATGATTGAATTTATGAGGATAATCTACCCTCTTATGCATAAAACTAGAGCATACTATATCATTATAGGCACTCATTGTCTAGTTAGGTTCTCTAAAGATACATTAACCAAATCTTTACAATAGAGACAACATGCATTTTACCTTTGATAACACCATATCCCAATTTGGTTTCTCATTGAGATTGATAAGTGAATAAGGTTCACATTTTATTACTCAAATGATTTAGATTTTATTGCACAAGTATCATCCACAATATAATAGTACAATGAAGATCTTTAATAAGATCTTGGGAATATTCTATTGAGGATATCTAATATTGGTAGAAAGGATTAGGATGACTGTGATATCACAATGTTATGTGCATATAAAACTATGCCAAAGAAATTGACAAGGTACACATCATTTTAGTTAGTATATTTGAAAGTTATTGATGCTAAGTTTGTGCATTACATAAGATACAAACATGTGTCAACATGATTATTTTTTCACATGTATATTTGAACTAGAGAATCTAAAGGAAATGTATGGTTTATAATGGGATAAGTGCATTTGTAAATAGAGCTAAAATATATGGCATGATCACCATATCAAGTGCAAATAGTTTGAAATTAAAATGATGATCTTACTTTATGAAATTCAATTCTAGAAGCACACTAGGAAGCTCAAACTCAAATGGCTAGGATCTTTTATTCTTCAAGATCTAACGATGCATGATGCATTGATTTTGAAGACATTGGATAGAACTCCACTACAAGACATGGTCAATGGAAGTCAACTTAATCCAGACTCCAAACATTTTTTATATTGTGTAATCTCTATTTGTAAATGTATCAATAAGATTCAATCACTAGAAATAGAATTCAAGAGAAAAATCATTTTTACTAATGTATTACTTTACTATTCAATTTGATTTCATCATATTTACAAAGCATTTTGCATTTAATTTAGTAGAGTTTTTTTAACGTAATTTTGGACAAGACATGGATATTTCTTATGTTGTAATATAAGAGAGACATGAATAAAAAGAGATAGGTGCTTTAAGAATACACATGTACGAAGGCACTAGAAAAGGCATATCAGTCACTCAAGTCTTTGCAATGAGAACTTAAGTTTTTATGCAAGATTAGGAAGTGTAGATGCAACTTTGGTTAGATTATTTACCTTCTACATTATGGAATCTGATTATGGGATATAGTTTATAATGGATTACACTTCCACACAACATATTATGGCAGTGATAAGTAGAAGTGCATGTATTCTTATTGCACACAACAACAGGTGATAAGGAAAGCTTATATGTGGCAATGCCAGTCTTCATATAATAAATAAATTGCACATGTGATAGATATTGACAGTTGGTGTTTGTGTGCAGGAATGGTATTCTCTCTTAAATAGAGAGAAAAATGAGGAAATATAATTTACTATACAATAAGAAGGAATGCACAGGATTTTCTGACTTGGGTTTTATCCATTGTGCCAGTTAAAATTATAAACATGATAAATACAAGAATGCCATGTACGATTGTATGATCCTCTGGGGATATTCATTGAATTCTCAATAGGTGGAAGCAGTGACTACAGGGAATGGTTGCATGTCAGAATGACATAATGACACTGGTGTCTTGAAAAGGGAAAAGTTTACTGAGCATGTTAGTATTCTGAATGTCAACAGAATTAAATATACTGCTAAATTAACTCAGGGCATTTTTTGCTGCTGTTAGTCTGTATGGTGTAACTCAACGCTTTTTTTGCTGCTGTGACTTGTTGTATCGTATGGTGTAATCTTGTAATTTTCTGATTCTTATTCTAATAAAAAAATTTATTAAATATAACTTTGGTTAGTATCACTTAGAGTGTCTGACAGATTTTATTATTTCAAAAGTCGCAATAGTTGTGAGTTCGATTTGGCATTGATTTGGCATTAATTTTGTTTGGGTCATCAAATTTTATAAATAATCAGTGTTTTGGTGTTATTTGTTGGAAGTGAAGTTTTTTTTGTTTTGGTTGGGTAAACATAGCAAAATTCTATCTTTAGTGTACATTTATAATTATTCAAAATACAAAATATTGATAGTACAGATCATATTAGTGTATAGATCTCATAAAAGGATATGACATCTTATAAAAATTATTTAAAAAAGGAATATAGAATCTTAAATGAATTGTCTAGGTTAATTAAGTAAATGTTATGAATAAAAACACAATTAATCTAAATAGTAGAGATAAGTAAATATCAGAAAAAACTAAATTCTAATTTAGAAAATTAAATGCAAAGGAATGGTGTACTTAACTCTTTCAATGTTATGATGAATAATAAAATTGTTGTTGCATAGTAATTTAGTTGTCTAAATAAAGAAAATAAGTGTTCTTGATGTGTCAATTGTTTGAAATTATGTGTTGACTTGGAACTCTATGTGGGTTAATTATGTGACTAGATTAACTTTATACAATGTAGAGTTGATCTATAATCTATAGATCTTATTTTGTGAAATTTGTGTATTTGTTGTCTAGTTTGCACTAATCTAGCAATAATCTATTAGTG
>VDFB02075398.1:0-63116 GCA_007258455.2 Sequoia sempervirens
ATCCTAGTGTGAAGGAGTTTTTGTTGAGCAGAGACCTGAATGAGAAAAGGGTTGGCTAGATTACAAAGGTTATGGAGTATGATATAGACATTAAGGTAACCAAGCTTGTAAGGGGTAAAGGGCTATATGAACAACTAGCTACAAGGCCTGAAAATGAAGAAAATATAGAAGTAGAGGTTGTTTTAATCATTAATGTTGAGCCTCAAAACGTTGCACCTACATTAGGTGCAAGTTGGGTACGTGATATGACTCATTTTTTATAAACTGGTGAGTGTCCAACAAGTTTAGATAGGGATAAAAGGAGATATTTTAGATTGCAGTCTATTCCTTATGTGTTGGTTGATAATGTTCTTTTCAGAAAAGATCTTAATGGTGTGCTGTTAAGATGTATTGATCATGATCAAGTACATAAATTACTTCATGAGTTCCATGATGGAACTGTTGGGGATCATTTTTCCCCAAGAACAATTGCTTGGAAGATAATGAGAGATGACTACTATTGGCCAAGCTTGTTTAAAGATTCCCATTCATGGGAAAGAAAATGTGTTAAATGTGCAATTTTTGTAGGAAAAGAGAGGTTGCCAGCTTTAGCTTTGCAGCCAATTCAAGTAGAACAACCCTTCATGAGATGGGGCATCGATTTCATAGGTTCCATTAACCCACCTTCTAGTGTAAGTCATAGGTGGGTACTTACTATAACTGATTTCTTTACAAGATGGACAAAAGCAGCGGCTTTGAAATAAGCCAATGAGTCTATTGTTTTGAACTGTTATGATGATATAGTAACCAAGTTTGGAGTACCTGATTCAATCATTTCAAATAATTCTTTAACATTTGTAGGATTGAGAGTAAGTGATTGGGTTGTCAGGAATGGAATTTACTTGAATACATCATCAAACTATTACCCTCAAGGTAATGGTTTGGAAAAATCAATAAACAAGAATCTCATATGGATTATTAAAAGAACCACAAAGGAGAATCAGAGAACTTGGCACACCAAGTTAAAATATGCCTTGTGGGTAGATAGAATAACTCCCAAATGGTCCATTGGGAATTCTCCATATGTACTAGTTTATGGTAAAGAGGCAAGATTACCTCTATCTATTGAGCTACCAACTCTTGATATTATGCATCAGCTAGAAATGTTTGAAGAATAGGATCCAATGGATGTCAGGTATGCTCAACTCATGGAGCTATAAGAGACAAGAGATAAATCAATGAAGTATTTGGAGTATCATCAACTCCAAACAAAGAGTCTTTGATAAGAAAGCAACACCTAGAGTACTCAGAAGGGTGATATTGTATTGAAATGGGATGAATTGAAAAGTAGGCTAGGAAAGCACACTAAATTTGATAATTTCTGGAGTGGCATGCTTGTTATTACTAAGTGCAAGGAGCACAATGCATTCTAGTTATCAAAGATGGATGGAGAAATTTTTCCTATCCCAATCAATGGGATACACCTCAAATGTTTTTTTGAGGTTTGATCTGCATTATATTTGCTAGATTAGATGTTTTACTTTCAATAAGTGTTATTGCACTGTAGTTTAGATACAAGTTTTTAAATTCCCTAAGTGATGTTTAACATAGTTAGGTAGTTTTCATCCTGAATTTTTGGTGTTTGAATAGGCTTCCAAGGTTTTTTACACTGATCTACTAAGTTACAGTTTGTTTTGAGGATTGATTTCAAGTTATGTCAAGTTTCTACGTGACTCAGTTCCCAATGGATAGGCTTAGGAAACTGGTCAAGATGTTTAGCAGGAAAACACATAGCAGATGTTACCAAAAATGTTACCTAATTTTGCTAATAGCTAAATCAGGTAGAGCTTTTGTGAATTTTAAATGAAAGAATAAGGTACATTTTTATTTCTGCTACATTACATTCATGTGCATAAACAAAATAGAAGATTACATTACCAGATTGCATTCATGCAGATGCATATAACATAGGAGAAGATTGCACAATATTTTCAAGAAAAGTAATCTATATTGATGATGTAAACAAATAATGTCTCACAAAAGCCATGAGACTAACTCTTCCAATGCAAATAAAAGAAAAACTATACATTTGCAGATAAAGAAATGCACATATAAAGAATGGTGACCTGTCATTGCTTGAATGATGAGTCTTGGTCTTGGTTGAGTTGCCTTGCATCATCTTTGTTCCTCTTGCTTGTCTTGCATCTAGCTGTTGCTCCTTTGCTGCTCCTAATTGTCTACATCTGAGAGAGAGTTTTGTTAGAATAATGAAGGATCACAGATCAATATATGCACAAACATATGAAAACATATAACTTGACCTTCATTTGCACTAAAACAATTTGCATATAATATATGTCCAAGAAAACAATGAAATTATCAAACACATTTGTCATATGCACATATTTTCTAATATGTTTGCTTCCTATGCAGGTATAGGAAAGCTATGTTGTTTTTTTCATCAAATTACAACATGTGGAGTAAAATGTGGCTCCCACGAGGGTTGAGCTTGGCATTCTTCCCTCATATGTTTAGAGGGATAGAAGTGTTATTTACCTTAGTGCCTTATCTTGAATCTTTTCTACATACTTTGATAAGAATCAATATATAAAAATATTTATCTTATCAGAGGCATATCCACCTCTCTAGTCATGTTACTCAAGTACTTGCATGTGAATATCATTACAGTTGAAGAGGTGAATATGCCTATGCTAAAGACACCTATCCTTATTTCTTAAGGACTCTATCAAGATATATCAAAAGTAAGTCATGAGAGATGATCAAGGGTAGTTAATTGAAAGTTAGGTCACAGTGCATGAGGCATAAGCTTGGGAAAGAAATTAAAAGATAGCCAATGAAATGGAAACAACATACTTATTAGTAATATGAGTCATTTATGCATTGGTTGTCACCTTTACAATCAACAATGGTTTTAGATTCAACAGATTCACATAGCAGAATGAAGTGGAGCATGATCAGATTTAAGGATTTAGAATGCAAGAAGTCATTCAAAACTGTTTCCACAAGGTGCATTATCACTATTTTTATAAGCATATACAAAAGCAAATACAATTTCACAATGTGGATATAAGATATTCTATCTTGTAAAAGCACATGCACTATATTACAACATCAAACAACCTCCCTTGTATTTCACAAAGGGATTGTCTCGTGTTCTTTTCATAGTCATCAAGCTAATGAAACAATGCTATGTATCAATCGGTGGAGAGTGAAATGCATAGGTTAAACTATTATGTCAACACACTATCCCAAGAGCAGTGTATGTGAAAGACAAAACAATGGTACTTATATATGTGCTAAGAGTAGCATACTATATGAGATGTAATTGTATCAGCCTTTATCTATTAATCCATTGGTGCAAATACAGTTAAACAATTGATTAATTTTTCCCCTTTGACAGTTGAAACATTAATGCATTTGGCAAGATCTTGTTAGCACTATAGTGTTTTGACAAGGAACAAGGCATAATAGAATGCAAGGTAGAGCACAAGAATTATGTTGTAAGTACAGTGATCGACATGATATTTAATGCCATGAAACAAACATAATGATGCTTCATCAAAGTCTTTGTGAAAGCACAGTTGCATTACAAAGGAAAGAAAACCTTGCATGTTGCAAGCCTTATGTTTAGGACAGTCACAAGGATAAGTGCTTAAAGCACATTTCAATATCCAGTATAGATAATGGCATCATGCTACAGGAAAATCATTCCAATGGTGCAATATGAGAGAGTGGTAACCTTCATTTCACTAGGGTCAAGGTCTTCAATACCAAACTGTAGAGCAAGCCTTTGAAGTCTTATAGAAAAGGTAAATATGTAAATCAAGAAAAGGAATGGGTTTTGACAATCCAGAACAGCCACAACAAGTGGAACTTGTAGGCCCTCAAGCTAGGGTTTCATGAAAGGAAATGATCACAGTGCATACAAAAGATCACTCAGGATGGCTCGAGTATGGAAACCTAGAATGACCATGAATATGAAACAGAGGTGAAAACATTTTTAAATGCTAGAGTTTTGTGTAGGAGGCTCGAGCCATGATCATCTTCAAAAAGAAAATGTACAGAGTTTCTTCATGATGGACACAGGGTTTTGAAACCCAAAAATTTGCAAATGCCTAGAAACTACAAAAAAATGAAACCCTCGACTCAAATGGTGCCTAAAATGACTAGGGTAAGGTTTTAGGTGAAGCAAACCCTCAAGCAAAATTTCAGAGAGGGACAATGAAGGTTCGACCACAAGTGAATAAAAACCCTAGAACTTGCAAATATATGTGAAGCCGTGGGAAAAAATGCCAACATAATGCATGGAAAATTGGGTTTTAATAACCCAAAATTCTTTTCCCTACATATATCTAAACCCATTTGGGGTTTCAGAAGAAAATGAAATGTAAGGAAGGTGTTGAAGTATCTTCATAGAAATTCATGGAAACATCATAAATTTATAGGAGAACATGTCAGTTTCACAACATATTGGAACCCACTTGGGGTTTTTTTGGAGGTAAACAAATGTAAAGAGAAACTGATAAATACAAGAAACATGGTGAAGATGACAGCCTAAAATGAAAAAATCTTTTTCTTTCCTTGCAAAAGAAACAAAATGTGCAGAGGCCAAAGCTTACCCAATTGGTGTTTTGTTTTTGTTCTCCAAAACTTCTATCTGGAAACACTTTCCCAAAGCTCAAAGGGAGATCCTCATAGTGGTCAAACAAAGAAGAAGACAATAGAGAAATGAAACAAATGAGGATGCATTAAGAAGTCTACAAGAGCCACGAATTTGAAGCCCATAAATCAATTAAATTGAGTTTTTACTCAAATTTCCTTTCAAAAAACAACTTACTAGCTTGTCTCTGAGAAGAATCGACAAAGTCTCATACAAAAAGTGCCTTTGTAATGCCAAAATTGACCATGAATTACCTTCAAAAATTCATCTTGCAGAGCTTCTTCAAAACCCTTGTTGGTGGTTGAGGGAAACTCTAGAAGCTCGAAGATCAAATGAAAATGCTTTTGCATATTTTGCATCATTTTGTTCATTATGGTTTTTACCGTAATCTTGCCGATGGGAAAATGTTTTTTTACCTTTTATTAAAAAATGCAAGTGTGACTAATGTATATTAGTGGGCTAAGACTTTAAGTCTAATGCCTTGTAATTTGTCCTTCTTCATATGCTATGTAAGTCCTTTGAAGACTTATGCTTTGAGGTTATTTTCCCATGTAGGTCGAATCTTTTATTTTGTTTTTGCATTTATCTACATGTAAAGCATTTTTGACTTCAATGATGTTATTGTAAATCATTTAAGTCACATTGCTATTCAAATGTAAAATGTGATACACACCTTTTATGCCTTTATGAGTGTTGTTGAGGATTTGATGCCTTTTACAAGCATATAGGGGAGTTAGAGGCAGTTGATCGACCAAGGGAGGAGATATAGGGGTTTTTTTTGACCCAATTATGACTTTGGAGAGCATCTTGGAGCATTTTTTGCTTGCCTTTATGTTTGACTTGGTCAATTATGACTTTTTCTTCCTTTTGGAGCTCATTTAGAGGAAATCTAGTTGCTAGATTTTGGGCTTTTTGGGGGCATCCGACCCCAACTGTTTCTAGAACCTCTTTTAGTGGGTTTTTGGAGGGAGTTGATGGATATAGCCGCTTTGTTGACTCTTTTGTAATCAGTTCTTATTATGCAATTTCTAGAGTTAGTGAGTTTTTGTAGTCCTTACACAGATTTGAGCATGCTTTATAACTCTTTTGGATATGAAATACAAAAAAAACCTTGGATACCATTGATTATGAGATTTTTCCTTCTTATTCTTGTAGTGTTGTGTATTTTCAAGTGATTGATCAAGTTACTTGTGAGGTATTTCTAATTTTCTTGTGACTTTGTCTCATGTTCTATACCTTTTCTGCAAAAGTATGTTTATGCAGGTTGCAAACTATGTCTTAAAGATGCATGCGGCTTTCTAATTGTGAAGTTATCTTCCTTTTAGAGGTTAATACATTGAGGCCTCTTTGTAAAATATTTATGAAAAGGCATGTAGTAATAGGTTGTGCAAATTTAGTTTCTGTCATCTGTAACCAAGTGTATGCAAATATGAGTTTTCATAGTCCTTCTTAGTTTGGTGTATCACCGTTTGTTTTTGTTTTTCCAGTTTTCATTTTAAGCATTCCTTTTCCCTTTTTCCTCTACAAATTCAGTAGTTTTTATGTGATAACAAGCTAGGAGCCAGTCTTATATATGTAGATTCAATCCAAATTCTAGGTGACCCACAACCCAGGGGTGATTCCATGTTTCTCTAGAGTGCTAAGTTTTGCAACTTAGCTAGGGTGCAACTTTAGAAGATAACACTTATAGTGTCCTCAAGATAGCCAACATGAGTAAGTAGGTCAACCATGCACACACAAAGATCAATTGTAGGTGTAATACAATAAGGTTTATCCATGTGATTGAAGTATGTACATTCCAAATGCAGTAAACTGCATGGTTGCAAGCACATATACCAAAAGAAAAGTTTATAATGTCATGGTATGTTCCAGAGTGCTTTGTTAATTCAAATACATTGAGTGAATCCTTGCACAATCCATTTTGTGCATACCGCAAACATTGCATTCCATGAGAGCACATTTCTTTGAGGTATTTTGTCAAATAGTTGACATGTCTTGTCTATGTTTTCACATTTTTCATACACTTCTACCAAAGCATTTCCAACAATAATATTTGACAAAAATCCCCCTTTTGTTAAGCTTTGGTGGATGCGTATACCTTGTTCTTAAGTTGTCATATTGACACAAGTGGGAAGTATGTTGTCAATTTATTTTGTTTGAAAAAAATTAAAGTGTTGTCATGAAACCATTTTTGTGCATTTCCTACAATCATGACATTCCATTTGATTGTAAAGGTAAAAAGTGTATATCTTGTACTTTTATCTTTTGTTTTATGTCATTACATGTGGATGTTTTAAATACATATTCTAATACATGATTTTGAATAATTTGAATCCATTTATCTTAATTATCCATTGATCATAAGAAACAAAGCTTAATATGTGCTCAAATATTTATTAGCTCTCAAATTGCTTGTAAGACTTGATACTCTTTAAATTATATTTACACTGATTTAATAAAATAAAATTAAATCAAACTCCTTGAAAATTCATTACAAATAAGTAGATAGCAATATCAAATAATTAAAAAAATTCCAAATTATTTATTGACTTTCAAATTACTGCACATGCACCATAAGTATTCTCTTTGTGCCATTTTCGATTATTCATTTAATTTAATCTCCTCTTTTCCAATTAAAAGAAAAAAAACTTTCAAATTATTAAAAAAAATGAAGTTAAAATATAGTCCAAACACACTATGGTAAATTGATTAAAAATTAAGAATAACACAAATCCCATTTTTCTTATTTTTTTTCTATTAAGAAATATTGGAGTCCATGAATTCAGGGTTGAAGTGATGCTCTCCATTGCCTGCCATCCTCAGGATGAATATATTCTCGTGCTTCTCCAAACTGCACATTTTTTTTTCTCTTAATTATTTTCACTCAGATTTTTTTGTGCTTTGGTTTGATCAAAACCCTACAAAACCCAAAAGAAAGGTTGTGGCAGGATTGAACTTGTCACGAATCCATTTTGTGCATATCCTGCAATCAGGACATTCCATTAAACCACATTTTTTGGAGGCATTTTATCAAACAATTACCGTCCCGTATACATGTCTTCCATGGTAGTTGCAACTACATCGTCTGAAAAAATTCCTCTATCCGTTATCATTTGAAGGATTCCATACCCTGTCGAAAGCTCCCATTTTCGCCCAGGCAGGGAGGCTGCTGGCAAAGGTTGCAGAGTCTGGCTTTACAGCTGCCAGTTGCATTTGCTTGAAAGTTATTGAAGCCTTTACAAATAAATCCATGTTGCATATATCCAGGATCATGGCATTCTATAACATTGAATTTCTTTGAGGCGTTTGGTCAAATAGTTCACGTCCCTTGTTTGTGCTTCCATATACATGTCTATCAGAGCATTTTAGCTTTTCGTCTGTTCGCTACAATAAATTTATATAACTAACTCTTTGAGAGCATCCATCAAACTTTCGTAGCGCAGGAATCAAGTTTCAAGTTTGATTTGAATGATAGGCGGGAACTGGGCGGTTCACTGCTGACCGCAATGGTTAACGGGACTGCTCAGGAAACAGAAACAAGTACTGGGGAAACAAAAACAAGTGCTGGTGAAAGGAGAGATGGAATGGTCCCACACCAACTACCTAAGCAGTCAATGCTTACCTCATGTTCCCATATGCTGCTTAGCTTATTTTGGTTAGCAGCCACTGCTCAACTTATTTAGGAGTTATTTGTGGAGCTAATAGCACCATGAATGCTTAATTTTTCTGCTTATTTTTTAGCAGCCAATAAATTTGTATATAATTTGTACCAAAAAAATAGAAAAATAAAAAAGAAAGCAAATCTTAAAAAAGAGGGAAAGAAATTTGTGGAGCCAGATGGATTTTTAACAATATGCAGTTGCTGCTTATTTCTAGCCTCCTCTTTTTTCCCACAGCTTATTTTCAATTCCTAAACAATAGTTGCTCCATTAAATTTAAGCAGAAAATGGAGTTAAGCAGTCGCATGGGGACATGAGGTTAGAGTGTGTTGGTTAAGCCCAGCCTGACACAGGCTATGGGGCTGTGTGGGGCCCGGAGGGAGGTGTACACTTGTCGATGCCTTCAAATGCAATCACAAACAATCACACCACTGTATTGTAGTGCCTAGGTAGGGTTACAATGGTGGAACCAAAATTTGTTGAGAGATCTTATCACCCTGCATAGGTCTATTATCCTTCAAATGTCCCAGCATACAATCTTGCATGTGATGCTTCCACATATCAACATATCACAAAAGTTACCAAGTTAAAGGAAATTGCATAAATCACAGGTTTGATGCCTTGATGCAATGTAGATTAGCAGATTTGCAACCATTCGCTGCACACATTTGCAGGTTCGCGACCTAATGCACAACAACAAACTTTAGTTTTTTCCTCACATTATATGCACAGAACTCATGCCCTTTATAATGAATTTTTGACCTACATTTGTGGTTAGATGCATCAAATACAAAATGGATCTGATATCATGTTAGTGTTACCAAGATTTTTTTTTGAATGCTAGTATCAGTGATTGATTGGATGAAATTTACAATGAGAAATATTATACATATAGGATGACGAGATTGAGTCACTTTAGGAGTGCTTAACTCAAGGTGGCAAGAATGCTCCACCAAGTGGCAAATGAGAAGTGTCACATATCTTTAAAGAGTTCAACTAACTTTCCAAATGACACATCGCCACCTAAGATAGATTAATACATAATTTAGTATAATATTAAAACAATCAAATAATAATTCTACTCTAACATGCAGTTGGACCTTTATTCTAGTTAGGATAGATTCTTGTATTTTTAGTTTTAGCATGCTTTATTGTAGTAACTTAATTCTACCAATCTACAAAATTTGATTTAACTTATACTCTATGTATCAACCTATAACATCTATTGTATGGATCATGGTCTATTTTAAAAAGAGTTTTCTAATCGCATAGTAGATTTCCTTTTCAAGTAGTAGTATTTACTTTCTTATTTTACAAGTTTTATTTATTTTCCTTATACACAAGGTTAGAATTTCAATTGCCTAGGAACCTAATTCCAGACATATAATATAGAAGCCATGCTGAAAGATACATTCTTGGGTTGACATATAAATAAAGTAGCATAATTAGCCATAAGACTTCTTGATTAGTGGATATTATAATCATTGAGTTGTGTGTGAGCCTTAGTTGCACCAAATTTAGTTGGGATTTGATTCCATTGATCTCTAACCATGGTAGAATCTAGATAATGAAGAGATATACATTAATAGGGTCTACTATTGCATGATTTGATGGTGACATTGTGCTCAATCCTTAATGGAGATTGAAGGAAGAAGGAAAGTCCATGCAAATAGAAAAGCATATGTTACTACTATGCTAATAAGATTCAATAAGATCTGATAAAGTGTCTTTGCAAAGTTCTTCTGTATAAAGACAAAGGAGGATTAAAATAAAAAAGGAATGATTTTTTTACTCTTTTAGCATCTACCACATATTTTAATTTGGTGTACTAGCTATGCATACTTTTGTGTATCATTATAGTTGTTTTTATGTTGTTTCCAAGCTTTTTTTTTAGTTTCTAGCTAATCACCTCTAGTTTTTGCATTTTCAAGACTTCTATTTGTGTTTTTGTTGAATATATTATTGATGTTAACCTTAATCTAGAAATGATAACTACCACCTCATACTAAAATTTCCTATTTCTCTTCCCATTCGAGTGCATCTCCCACAATGGCCTTACATAGGGATTAAAATAATTTATTAAGATTGAAAATAAAAAGTAAAACCTAAATTATAATATGATTACCCTCGGAAGTAGACTTGCATATTGGAGGTGGATTTTAGATTTTTTGCATACTTGTATTTTCAAGGGAGAATTTACATGTTTGGAGAATCAATTGGTATCCAATTGTATAGACTAAAGGATTTTATTAAAACACTAATTAATCTATGATGATCTATAGATCATTTATCAACAATCAAGTAATGTAAACATGGAAGACTATTCAAAATATTTGTTTATTGAGGAAATGTACATGAATTATTGAAATGAATTATAATATAATAGAGACTAACTTGTTTCTAATTATCTACTAATGAATAATTTCTTGTTAACGAAACAAAATTGTGATGATATATCACTACATATGATCCATATCTAGCACAATAAGGAACCACACCTAATTATTGTGTATCCTAATAAACCATGTGCCAAAGAGAGCAAAACTAAATAAATGAATTAAAAAACCTCCAAAATTTGTACAACACTATCTAAAATGTGAAACTATCTTAGTCCATAGAGCTCTCAAACTCAACAAGGGAAATTTTAGACAACAAAAAATTGCTCCTCTAACAGTAAAAAGTGTATTTTCAAATGTTATGACTTTGATCCTCCAATTGTCCATCTCCCCAAAATGATGAATTTGAATTCTTCAGTCATTGATGCAACCATTCTATATAATGAAGGATGATCAATCTATAGTTAACCATTGGCGAGTCACTCTCATCATTGGTGCTCACTCCAAATCATGGCCATGCATGATCATCAAAAAATAAATTATTTCTATTTACAGTGTCTAAAACTTTGTAGCTTGCAATCTCAAAATCTTAATCAAATTGGATCTATAATATTGGGACATGTTACATGACCCATCCTTAAGTCTTCAATATTTTAAACCAAATAATTTGTCCAAAACTATAAACAATAACTATTTTAGAAAAAATATAAAATAGACCATCAATGCTACACAATCAACAAATCTACAAAACATTTGAAGCATACATCACTCATCTCTATGAAGTCTCCACTAGAATCTATCATGAACATACAAACAAAGGTCTCTTATGCAAGTGAAGCCCACCAAAGAAATAACTACAAAATGTTCATAGTAACAATCCTTTGGGACAACTACAACATTGAATCATCAAAACAAATCATCAAAGGAATCTCAAACACATACTAAATTCATAACACTCTAAAGAAGAGAACTATAATATAAAAAATAGGAGCTTTAGCAACACTCAACATAGTCTTATTTGTAGCATCTAGCTCAATATTTTTCAAAGATGTCACAACTATAGTATCTGAAGACCATTTGTTGTCTCCCTAATGGTTGGTTTAAACAAAGGAATTATAACACAAAACACAAGTTTGGTTTTTTTTTTTTTTAAATAATAAGAAGAATGATCAATATGATGACCAAATGAAGAACATGGGTGTAGGTCAAAACAAGAAGTTGATATATGACTATGATGACTGCAATAGGAACATAATTTTGATTAAGAGAATTTGACACTAGTAGAGGAAGATTCAACTTGACTTATATTCATAAGTCGTCTGAATACATATTTGATGGGTTTCAAATACTTTGGTACATAAGACAACCCAATAAAACCTTATGATCAAGAGCACATTTTTCATTTGTTTTCTAGAAGACTCTTAGAATCTAACAATGGGTTTTGACTAAAAAATAATAGCACTAGACATTTTGTTAGATTTAGACATGGGTTTTGACTAGAAAATAATAGCACTGGACATTTTTCTAGATTTAGACATGGGTTTTGACAAAACACTATTTGATGTAGACACAACATTGTTCATATGTGACACAAGAGAAGATGAAAGTATGGAACATGTATTTTCTTGATTTTGAATACATTTTTTTTCTCTTTTTCACTTGCTTGTTGTGTGGAAGTGCTAAAGGAACATCTTTCTTCTATGCTAAGGTATTGGGTATCAAATCTTGTAACCTATCTATTTCTTGTCATAGAAAAATATATTAAACTCAAAACTACAAAAAGGTAGGCTAAAATTTCCTTCAACATTCTATTATTCAAACCATAGTTTGTAGACTTGGACTTGGAGAATACTCGGGAAGCCAAAAAAAATTGACTCAAAGAGTACTTGGCAAAACTCGACACCTTAAAAAAACACAAATTTTTGAAAAAATAATAAAATTTATGCAAAATATAGCTACAAAATGAATCAAATGAGTTTGGTGGGGGTTTGGGGGAAACACCCCTAGCAGGGTGAAGGAGTTTGGGGGTAGCGCCCCTCATGGGGTTGAGGGGTAACATCCCTCACGGGGTCTACTGGCAGCGCCCCAGACACATTCCCTGTTGCAATATAGGGTGGGGTTGAGGGGAAACGCCCTTGCCACCAAGTCCAAATAAGGCCTTTGAAACCACACAAAACTTCATCCTACACACTATTTTCACAATTTTATCAACTAAGGGAAAAATTAGGTATTGACGCATTTTTGTTAAAATTATTTTCTCTCAAACTGTTGTAGATGTGAAGTCACCCATATCCTCTTGAAATCATGGTCCAAATCAACCTTAAATTGTAGTCCAAAGTGTAGTGTATCTGGAGGGTTGACTGTAAGGTTTTTATAGGCCCAAATCATGCCAAAAATTGCATCAAAAATGCGTTTCACAAACTCGTGTTTGAACTGGTGAGTTTTTTGGAGAAATCACAAGGTTTTAGGCAATTTTTTGGCCATAACTCAATGATTTTTGGATCTCTACTGAGCCATAAGTCACTCGTGGAGGGCCTATAACCCATGAGTACTTGCAAACCTCATCAGTACTCGTTGGGTTTCCCTTCTATGATTCAAATAGATTCTTTTGAGTTGTCAATTTTAATGTATAAACATAAAATGCTATCTTCATACAAAATAGAATCCATGATGTAGACTTAATCGATAATACTCAAAAACTAGATACTTGACCTTAACTTTAAACCATGATTTATAATTTAAAAATTATTACTCCACCACAATTTATAACCCTCTTATTTCCCAAATAAAACCCACTTACATAACAAAGGCAACTATGAGTTGGCATGCACTTATATTCTTTGGTCACACATAACTCACACATGCTATGAATTGCAACATTACTTTTGTAAGAACTATTAATCTAAAATTGTCAACAACAATTCTAAAACTGTCAACCACATTCGAGGATGCATAAGATGTTTTGGATGCCTTTTAAAATCTTCTACAAAGGGTTATGTTTGAAATTAATCCTTTTAGGGTTTCATGCACAAAACATAATTTACATGGTTGTTCATTTTATTTTTGGTCGCACCTCTCACGGTGGCATTGACATCTTCCACTCCACAACTTATAGGGCTTGACAAAGAGTCACATTTGATAGAAATAGATGTATGATAGTTCCTTTATATCATATTTATATGCTTCAACTTCAACATTAACATGTCTACAAATTGTGTATTGTATGAATAGGCCCAAATAATAAAACAACAACAAATAGGGAAAAGAAGAGCATAAAACAACAATGAAATGGCTCAAAGAAATTATATTGATCTAACATGCTTGCATACAATCCAACAACTTACCTCAATAGTAGTGTTGTTCACAATAGATAACGCTTCATATTTATACTTGAGGCCACTAAGATCTAGAAACTTCTAATGTTCTAGATATCTCTAAAATTGGAATGTTCTTTTTCCTTGAACAACTTCTAGTAGCTTCTAGTTTCTAGAAGGTTCTAGCCCTTCTAGAAGATTCTAGTTCTTCTAGAAACATCTTGTAACTTTTCTAGAAGATTCTAGTTCTTTTAGAAAAATCTTCTAACTTTTCTAGACAATCCCATTCCTTATCCCTCCTTAAGATTGGATAGAATATTACAAACAAGATACAAAGGTTTTGTATCCATACTGCTTCCTTTCCTACTTCTTTTGTTGCTTTATATTATGCTTCACATGAAGACAATGATGTAGTTGTTTTCTTTTTTTTTGCTTCATGTAATAGGGCTTGCAATCCAACCAAAAAAATTGAGGACTTGTGGCCATAATGGATTCCATAGTGTAGTGTTCCATGTACATATCACAATATCCTTTTTGCAGCCAACCGATGACTTTCTTTAGGTTCCTGCATAAATCTTGATACTTGATTGGTCTAGAATGAGTTAGATAAACCAAGCTGCCCACAAGTTTCTTGTATAAAGTAGCATCTACCCTCTTGGAAGTACACTCTTTAGTAAGCTTGATTCCAAAATGAAAGGGAGTAGAAGCTAGCTTGCATTCTAGCATGTTAACTTTCCTAAAATATCCAAAGCATATTTTGATTGGTAGAGGAATAATCCATCATGTAGTCTGCAAACTTGTAAACCAAGAAAATAGTTTAATTCTCCCAAATAACTCATATGAAATGCCCTTTTAAGTTCTAATTTTAAATCATTGATTATCCAAATATTCGGTCCAACAATGAGTAAATCATCTACATAGGTCTTGCAACAAGAATAATCTGATCTTGAACTTTCTTCACATAAAGATTTGGATCATATCTACACCTTTTAAAACCATGAAGCTGAAAGTGTTTTTCAATCTTTTCATTCCATTCCCTTGGTGCTTGTTTTAGACTGTAAAGTGATTTCTTTAATCTACAAACAAGGTGAGGATGTTGGTCATCTACAAAACCAGGTGGTTGATTCATGTATATTTTCTTTAACTAAATCTCCATTTAAGAAAGCATTTTTAACATCCATTTGATGAACATGTCATCCAAGACTAGCTACCAAAGAAAGAATAATTCCAACTACATTCATTTTGATTATAGGAGAAATTTTTTCTTCATAATCAACACCTTCCTTTTGATTAAATCCCTTACCAACCAATCTAGCTTTGTATTTTTCTATGGCTCCATTAGATTTGAATTTTGTTTTGTAAACCCATTTGCAACCAATAACATTCTTACCTTTGGGAAAGGGCACAAGTTCCCAAGTTTTATTCTCTAATAATGCATCATATTCCTCTTTCATGGCTTGCTCCCATTCTTTCTTCCCTCTAGCCTGCTCATATGAGATTGGGTCATTTATTTGTAAGACTTTTTCCATGAGGGCACTACCAATCCTTCCTTGGAGTTTTGGGCTTTGTCTGTATATCTCTTCAATACTCTCTATCTTCTATCTAACTGGAAGTTCTCCTTCATCATCACTACTATTAGTTATATCATCTTCATTAGTAGTAGTGCTCTTATCATCCTTGTTAATATATTTTCCATTTCTTTGTAAAATATCTAAAATGTGGAAATCATTTTTGGCTGTAAGTTGTGAATCTTATCAAAATTTACATCTCTGCTAATAAAGATCTTTTTTGTTTCCAAATCATACAATTTGTAAGCCTTTGACTCTTCACTACAACCCATAAACAAACACTTATGACTTTTTGGTTCTAACTTTTTCTTGTTTTCTTTTGGAATGTGGGCCCAAGCAATACACCTAAATACTTTAAAATACCCAATGTGAAGCTTTCTTCCACTCCATGCTTCTTCAAGAGTGACATTTGTGAGGGATTTGGTGGGAATTCTATTCATAATATGTGCAACACAAGAGAGCCAATCCCCAAAAGTTATTATACAAACTTTTAAAATGCAACATACAACGGGCCATTTCTAAAAGAGTTCTATTCATCCTTTTAGCTATTCCATTTTGTTAAGGGGTATATGGAACTGTTCTTTGTACCTTAATACCATATTTTTCACAAAATGATTCAAATGCATAATTGCAATATTCACCCCCATTGTTTGTCCTTGGGCATTTAATTCTTTTTCCACTTTGGTTTTCAACGATTTCCTTAAACCTTTGAAATACCTCAAATACTTCACTTTTCCTTTCAAGAAAATAAACCCATACTTGTCTACTATAATCATCAATAAAAGTGAGAAGGTACCTAGCACCTGAGATGGAAGGATATCCTGGTTCACATAAATCACTACGAATGAGTTGTAGTGGATGACTTTCTCTCCATGCTCTTCCAGAATCAAAAGGATCTTGATGGTGTTTACCTAACATACATCCTTCACATACACCTTTAGATGCTGAAATCTTTGTTAATACTCTAACCATATTCTTTCTAACCATGTCTTGTAATTTTCTATAATTTGTATGTCCAAGTCTAGCATGCCACAATTTTGACATATAATCACTTTGAGCAACAAAATCATGGGAGAGTGTGTATTCATCATCAACAAATCCAACAAATTTAAAGAGACTTTCTTTATGGTCAATTCTACTAATAGCAATAACACTTTTTGGGTCTTTCCTATCTCTTACAATAACTTGATTAGCAATAACAACATACTCATATCCAGCTTGAGCAATTCTATATACTAAAATAAGATTCACCCCCAATCCTTCAACTAGTAAAACATTTTTCAAAGTTTAATTTGTTACACTAATAGTTCCTGTTCCTAGAACTGATAGCCTCTAAGATCTTGAAACTTCTAATGTTCTAGATATCTCTAAAATTGGAATGTTCTTTTTCCTTGAACAACTTCTAGTAGCTTCTAGTTTCTAGAAGGTTCTAGCCCTTCTAGAAGATTCTAGTTCTTCTAGAAACATCTTGTAACTTTTCTAGAAGATTCGAGTTCTTCTAGAAACATCTTCTAACTTTTCTAGACAATCTTATTCCTTAACATGTATATCCTTCTTGGCTGGCTATGCTCCTCAACGCTTTACAATAGATTTGTAAACTAATTTTCCTTTCCAAGCTAACAAAACAAAATAATTTAAATTATCTCTTATGCAATTTTCAAATGCAACACCTCTTGATTGTGGTAGCATTTGGGAGCAACAAATCTTTGCTAATGGTGTGAATGGAAGTAGCTTGAATCTCAAGATATGGACGATTCATTCTTCATTTCAACTATGATTTCACAATAATTTTGATACCAAACAAGGCTTTTTATAAGAATAACAATTAATTTATGATGATATGTAGATCATCTATCAAAAATAAAATAATGTAAAAGTAGAAGACTCTCCAAAATTTTCATATTCATTGAATTGAAGAAAGAAATGTTCATTTATAGAAATGAACAAGAACTAAGTAAAAACTAGCTCATCTTTAACTACCTACTAACAACTGAGTGCTTGCTAGTAAAACTAACAAATAATATTTATCCAACAATGTTGTTTATTCTTTCATAGACAACTATGCTTTAGATTTCCACAGTAAGAAATTAGAGATTTTATAAAAATTGTAATTTCTCTAAACTCGTGACGAGCTAACTAGTGCATTGAAGCTATCCAAGCATAATGCATAGATGATTTTTAGATCTATTGTATTGCTACCTCTAACCTAATCACATTTTGGCCATTAACTGATGAAAATAAACTTGCACTCTAACCACAAATCTTCATTTGAAACATCATGGATGGAGGCTCAAGAGAACAACATGATTAGATCATAGCGATATTTGAAAATAGACCTCATCGATGAGAGTACTTTCCTCTTTCACTATATTTAGTTTATTCCAGTTCTCATGATTTTATTTTTTTATGTACATATTTTGTTCATCTTTTAATGTCTTTAGCATCTCAAAAGTGGTTGATTTGATTGGGAACATTCTTTTTTAATTGCAAAGGTGATATTGACATAGATTTTGTTAGTCTTTTTAGTTTCCCACATTTGGGTTAGATGATAGCATTGATTTTTGCTATAGAGCTACTTGGATCAAGTGAATATTTATCATGGAGACATGTAAAACATACAATTAAATTTGGAACTACTTTCTAATGTGGTTAAATACTTGGAGCACCATTCAAGTTTTTAGAGAAGTTTTTTGTCAAGCTGCACATGCTACATTTCTGAAGATGTCCTTGGAGATTTGTTAAAGGAAGCGACTATTCAGTTTCATGAATGTATTGGAGGAATGGATGGGTCATACATCATGTATCCAATTGTTCAATCAACAGTTAATTTAATGTTGAGCAGCAACATTATGTATCCAACTGTCCAATCACCATCCATACCTCTAGTGGATGCATTCACAGAATTGGATAGCGCTTCCCTTGTCAAAGGCCTTGCATAAATATCGTTACCTAAGTAGCTTGCCTTGGGATTTGCTATTAGAAGCCATGTAGATGGGCATCACTATGTCATTCTATGATGAACATATGCTATGCTTCTATGGGAATGTTTGTACTAAAGCGTAAGATGAACTTTTAGTTTTCATTTGTAAAGAATTTTGGTTTTATTTTTTATTTTTCAAGGATTGATTAATTGGCCACAAAGACCTTTCTTCTAGCCCAAAATTTTTGCAAGCCTAAAACTATGTTGCTATACCATAATGCTACATATGGAGTCTGTGAAGAACTTATTGAGTGGATTTTTTTATTCCTTCATGAGAGTGAAGGGCTATCAAAGCATGTATCTTCTTTCCTCAAGGCCTTGTTATTGTTGGATCCCAAAGCTCAAATGTTTTGATTGGAGGTAAAAAGTGGGTTTTGAAGGGGCCCAGAACCCTTTACAAAAAAGAAGCTGATATAAAAAGAAACTGACATTACACAACAATCAACATGACAACAACAAATCAACAGCCAAAAGGAAGGCAAACAAAAAACACAACTACATATTGTTCAAAATTTCAGCAGCCTTCATTTCACTAGCAGCCATCTTCTGCACATTACCCATAGTATCAACACCTCTAAAGTGGAGGCCTTGCCTTGAGCTTTCATTTTGTTTCTAGTTCTGGCCCCCAACCCACTAGGTTTTACCTCAATAATCAAAACACTACTTTTAATAGCACCCTTCTCACCAGTGCAATCCACATTTAGCAGCTTACCCGTGGCATCAATATCATCAACAAACACAATATCCTTTCTCTTTTTCCTAGTAATCACATGGGAGATCACCTTAGCAGGGTCGAAAATAGCCAAGACCTTGGGGACATCTCCACTATTCATCATAACATTCCAAATTTTATCAATTTTGTCCTCAAGGGATAAGATTCTCCCTTCCATATACTGTTTCAAGTTGATTGTTTCCTCCACCACAGTATTAGCCATGGTATTAAGAGAGTCCATAAGATCATCAATCTAGCTTTGGATAGAAGGGTCCTTAGCCTTAATAGCAATACCTATAATCCTAACATTAGTTTTATTAATCTCATGGAAGAACCACTTAAAAAGTTTAAACAACATATTAGCACTATCACAAGCCAAAACCATCACATCAACATCCTCTCTGTCAAATTTGTCAAACCCTTTCTCCACAGCCACATCCTCATCAAAAGAATTAACATAAGCCTTGTTAGGAGAAATGTCCTTACCTTTACCAACAGAGACAAGAGTCTTTATCTTTCGAATGGAGTAGACAATTTCCTTCGCAACAACCTTCCTTTTCATTAGCCTATCCACATCCACTTTGCTAGTCCCCATAGTATCATCTCGACCCACAACCCTTTCCTTCCCCTGCTTATGCACTCCACTGTCATCACCCAGAGAGGCCTCAACAAAAATACTGCCAACTAGGGAAAGAGAGAAACCCTTCTCCAAGATTTGGCTAGCAGTACACAACACCCTTTTGTTTTGGATCCTCTCCTCAATCTCTTGCAACTGTCTAGTCATTAGGGGTGGAGAGGAAGCTTCCCCATAAATTTTTTTTTGTCCTTAACCTCCTTAGACTAGACATTTCAATCTACCTCATCATTGCATGTCGTGTAGCCATCTTTGTCATCCAACTTCCTTTTCCCAGTCTTACCCAGAACAGGGGAATTAGGGCCCTCCTCAAGAGAGGCATACGAGTCTAGGACATAATCAACATCATCATCCCTATCATAGTTAGAGTCTTTGTTCAAAACAAGCTTCCTCTTCTTAGATATTTTAGAGACCCTTTCCTCTTCCAACTCCATCACATAACCCTCCCTAGGTTTAGCAGTATCTTCTTTTAGTGGCCTAAGAGGTTTTTGCACCTCATGAACTTTAACATGTTCATAGATCAGGAGAATCAGCCTCACATGCACAATGGGGTTTCTGGGGTTTTTCATATGGTCCTTAATCCCCAAATCCATCAACATCAATAGGTAGTATGGAAAGGAAATTCATTTCTTATGCCTAAAATGGTTAAGCAGAAGAAAATGGTAAGTGTTAATCATTGTATACCTGCCTTCCAAGGTAACATACCTCATAATCTCTTCAACAACATCACACTGCAATGCTTTTAAGGAGCTCCTTTATAACCCCCACTCTTCATGGTCTTCAAAAATAGACATCACAACCTACAATTCTTTTTTGTCTTTGAACACCTTCATACCATGCACAACCAAGCCTATAATTTGAGCTATGAAATCTTCATCTACCATGATATCCCTTCTACCTAGATGTGGGATTCCATCATTCCACCCTTAAGCAACCAAAGCAGAGACCTGGGGGTTGTTGCCATGTAGTTTCTCCACATACGGGGTTAAACCCCCATTATGTAAAATCTCCCACACCTCCTTCTTCTGCTTAACAAAAAAACATGACTTAGGCTTGACACAGTTTCTATCCCCCCATAGTGGAATAAACAACCAGAGGCCATGAACAATGTAGAATCCATAGAGATAAACCACCCAGAGCAAAAGTCTAAAAAAAAAGAGTCTGGAAACTCAAATGAAAATGACCCAAAAACCATGCGACGCTAGTGAAAGGAAAGGTATTCAATGATGAACTAGACCTTTGGTTCATATGAAATCCACCATTCCCCATACTAGAAATAAGAGCATCCCCATTCATAATATTAGTCCACGTGAATAAGGACATGCACAACTCATAACAAAAAAAGATCGCTTGCAACCTGAGATTAGCATTCATTATTAATAATAGACATTGCCTCATAAGGAATTGGATCATTTAAATCCCACTCCTTTCTTTCTTGAACACCAAAGTTATCGAAATAATCAGTTAACATATTTCCCTCTCTCAAAATGTGGGATATGTAACAATTATCAAAGGAATTGATAATATCAATGGAGTCCCTAACCAAGACCTCAATAGTCCAAGACAGAGAAGTAACATTCTTCAAATTATTTATGATGTTTAGAGAGTCAGCTTTCACCCAGACCTTCCCATACCCTTTTCTTTGAGCCAATTTGAGTCCATGATAGGTTACATCTGCCTTCGCATAGTGGTTTGTTTGGATTCCCAAAGGGAGTGCCACAACAGAGATGAGCCTACCATTAGAATTTCTAATCACTCCCCCACATACTGCAATTCCAGGATTCCCTTTTGCCATGCCATCAAAGTTTATCTTAACCCAACCATCTTGTGGCACCTTCCAAGAAACATCTTCTATTGAAAATTTCCCTTTAAATACCAGAAGAGAGATATCACAAGGAAATTTCCACTTTTGAATAGTAGATTTATCATAAGAAGATAGGATAATATTTTTTCTAGCATGAAAAGAGATCCCAGAAAGAGAATTTTCCTTTATACCCGCACAAATCTTATGAGCCATAGATAAAGTCGGCAAAACAAAATTTCTAAATTTTTTGTTGTTGTGCTCTAGCCAAACCCCCCAAATCATATGAGGCAAAGTGAGAGACCATAAAATATACAAAGCCGGATTAGAAGAAGGACCAATCTATTGATACCATAAATATTTGACAGAACCATGAAGCACCCGACTAATATTCCACAGCGAGAGCACATGATTCCAAATCAAACCAACATATCTATACCCAATCAACAAATGACAAGTATTTTTCGCTTCCTCTTCACAAAGAAAGCATTATTGGGAATCAAAAAACCTCTTCTAATTAGATTATCAGTCGTTAAAAATTTGTTCTGGCAGAAAAGCCAAAAGAAAATGTTGACCTTAGGGGTCAAGCTAGAGGCCCAAAAAGGAGGTGAACCAATAAAGGACACATTGAAATGAAAAGTTGAAGCGATAGAGAAGTTACCCACTGAGGAAGGCTTCCAAACAAACCTATCAGGAGAAGGGAAAGAAGGAATGTGAACCAACGAGATAGCCTTATAAATAACTTCCAGCCCAGGGTCCACCTCATGCAGCTTCCTCCAACAACCTCCATCAATATAATCAGCCACAAATCTGCCAAACTGTCGCACACAGAAGTTCATAAAGGGTTGGGTCCATGGCTCATCCTTTAGAGGTCCATTGGAAAACCAATTATTTTCCCAAAACAAAATAACCCTCCCATTACCCATTTTCCAGAAGAGACCCTTAGCCACAAGCCTTTGAGCCTTCAACATACAATTCCATAGCATAGAACCGTTCGGAGGATTAAACTCATGAGATAAAAAATCTTGAATACCATCAGCCCCATGTAAGTATTTAATCCAAGCAATTTTTTCCCACTCACTTTTGGAAAGCAAGAGATTCCACAATTGTTTACCCAAAAGGACCAAGTTAAACATTCTAATTTTGCGAGTGCCCAACCCACCAACCTTCTTAGGCCAACATACATCATCCCAAGCAACCAAATGAGTTCTTTTTTAATCTTCAACACCCATCCAAAGGAATTTTTTCTGAATCCCTTCCAAGATATCCACAAATTTCCTCAGCATGTGAAAGAGGTTGAGGGCATAGATCAGAATATTCTGAAAGGTAGATTTAATTAGCCAAACTTTGCCAGCTTGGCTCAACAAAGTCCCTTTCCACCCAACCAACTTGGAATTAAATTTTTCAATCAACCCCCTCCATAAGGAATCCAGAGCCTTAGAGCATAAGGGGATCCCCAAGTAAGAAACAAGAAGTTCACCAATTTGACACTGCATAATTCTAGCAATCCTATTATGTCTTTCAATCAGAGTGTAAAAAAAGAAAATCACACTCTTTTGTATGCTAACCTTTTGCCCCAAAGCAGACTCATACATATGCATAATCCATTGATAGCCTTAGCTTCCTTAATAGATGCCTGCCCAAGCAAGAGAGAGTCATCCACAAATTGTTGATGAGTACTAACAAGGTTAGCAGAAGAGGGAGAAAGCCCAAACATAAGACCATAATTCACAAATCTTTGGATAAGATGACCTAGGGACTCAACCATAATAATAAACAGGAAGGGAGAGATAGGATACCCTTGCCTAAAAACCCGAGAGAAATAAAAGAGAGGAGAAGGAGACCCATTGATGAGCACAAAGAACCGGGGAGTCAAAATGAGTTGAAAAACAAGAGCCACTATTTTCTCCCCAAAATCAAAGGAGAGAAGAATCTTAGACAAAAGACCCCAATCCAATCTATCGTAAGCTTAAGTAAATCAATCTTAAGGATGAACCCAACCTGTTTATTGACAGTCAGAGAGTGAATGTTCTCATGAACCCCAAAGCTCAAATGTTACAAATACTAAAATGGCTATTTGAAAATGAAGTAAATGTTGTTAATGCTTTGCAGTATTTTTTTTCTAACTTCTATTTTTTATAGTGAGGTAAGTTGGGCATAATATGTTTACAGTAGAAAATAGATCAATTTTTTATTAGATGTGATTTGATTAATTATGTTTTTTAAGAAAATTTGAAAAAACTCACTAATAAAATTCTCAGACCAAAGGCTTGCTACTAGGCTGCCCCAAAATGGGAAGATAAGTGATATAATTTTTTTATAGATATTGTATCTACCATTGCTCTTGTAGACATGGATGCAGAATGCTTAGTCTATATGTGGTGGTTTTCTAGAATTATCTATTTGTAGTGGATTCTTGGCACACTAATGATTATTTTGAGGGATTTTCTATAATATGATTTTGAAAAAACTATTAAATATTTATATTTAGTGGAAGAATTTTGAGGGTTTGAAGTTTTAATGTCATTTTGTATAGTAGTTCTTCCCATGTCAAGTATGGATTTCCTTGAAGCTTAGGTTAATCTTATACATATTTATATACATATTATATATTTTTTATTGCTTATCATTTACAACTATTTTGCTCATGCAAGCATCATTAGAGATCAATACAAGCTCTTGCAAGTACAACCATGAGACTAATAACAAATCATTTCAAGCAACCAAACTAGAAACTACGTATTGAAGATCAAGAGTCGCAACTTAAAAATTCACTTGTTTAGAAACCACTTTCACATTAGAAGCCAACTATTGAATACCAAGAGTCCAACTTAGAATTCCATATTAGATGTCCTTTTGAGATTTGAAATTATGTCTCTGCAATAAGAAATCAATACTTTAACCAATCAAGCTCAACTATTTTGACTAAAAACTATATATATGTATACATACAAAAATGGAAGAAAAAACACATATATTGCAAAAAGATAATCATATTTTAATTTGAGCTAATTGAATTCAAAACATAATAAGAAAATTGTAGTTTTACTTAATATTGCAAGCAATAATGGTGAATGATTAGAAACATCTAACTATTTGATATAAAATGAATTATACCATGTTGAAATTTGAGCAAGGTGGGCAACATGAAGAAGTTTGATGCAAGAGCATCCAGGGAATGAGTAATCCACATCAATCAAAGACATTGGAATTTTATTGTTTGATCATTTTTTATTTCAGTGGATGATGACAGAGGAGATTAAATGACATTTGTCATTGTTTGACAATGTCATATTTTGTTATGTGCTTCGAGATTAAATGAATTATGATATTTTCTTTCAAATTGTTTTTGTTTTTCAAACCTTGACACTAAATTTCTTGTTTTTGATTATGGGAAAAATAGGTTTTGATGGGACCCCAAACCCATTACACAACAGTTTTGAAGGGACCTGCAATCCTATCTAAGAAAAACAAGCTTTATTGAAGAAAAACTATATACCATCAACAACCAAACAACAACAACATTAAAAATATAGCAAGACAACACAAGCCACACAAAGGAATTTCAGGGGCCTAGAGCCCTTAACCAAATACAATTAGGTTTTGACACTAAATTTCTTGTTAGTACTTGTCGCATCTCCCATTTTTCTTTCTTCTGGTATCTAATATCCAAATCTGGTGTGGAATGCATCCATGGGGGATGGTTATAAAGAAAAGTTCTGAGATGGGTTCATCATCATTTGCAAGTCTAATGTGAGGTGAATTAACTTTAGGTTTATTGTTAGTATCAATAAAATTATGGTGTCTTTTCTTTTGTTCAAGGGGTCAAATGCATTTTAAGCATGTACATGCGAATTCCATCAATCAACAAGCCTCTAGCATGGTTTTTTTTTTTTTGACTAGGTAAAGATATCCCAAATTCTTGCAATTTTTGTTTTCTTTATTATTTCTATTTCTCAACTGATTTGTTAAAGTCTAGTCTTCACCCAGCCATGGTTGGCTTGGAGACACACAATGGACGAGTTTCTAACTGGACTCTATGATTTTGAACCAGTTAAGGGTTCATAATAAGTTTATAATTGTCTTCACATTTTATCATATATTTAACAAAGTTTTGTTGATCTATATTTATTTAAGCATTTAGTTGTTGCCTAAGGGAGCTTAGGGCTATAGATTTTTTAATAAACTCAACACATAAGGATTTCCCCTATGAATGTGATTCGTATTTTTGTCCTAATATTTGGATTGCACCAAATGCCTATTGGCATTGGTTGTCATTGATGTCAACACTTGAGGAGACTATTGTGATGTAAACATTTGGTGAGTTTGTTGGCATTGGTTGTCAACACTTGGGGAGATTGTTGCACATGTTTGTGAGATTAATGTTTGACATTATTTGTCATTGATGCTTGTGTCTACACTCATTTTGGGTTATCATTGGTGCTTTTAGTTGTATGTTGTTATGTTCATGGTTGGATGCCATGCCTTTGATGTTGCTAATGTTCATGGTTGGATGTCATGCCTTGTTTGATGACAAGTAAAGATGTGTTGAGTATGGTTGCTTTGAAAAGAGATAATATCATGATGATATATTAAGAAGAAGATTATAAGTAATATTGATGGTGGAGAGATGATGATGGTCTCCAGTATGTTGTATGCTCTCTTCTATTGTTCCCGAGGAAGTATGTGTTGCTGCAAGGAAGTTTTGGTTTCTATAAGTTGGTGAAATTTTATGTTAAATCAGGAATATGATTTGAAGGTTGTTTGGGAGAATGCTTCACATTCCTCCACTATTGAAGATGTGGTCTTGCGTTTGGGGATTCAATGTTTTTGTTATGTGGATGTTGCACTCCTATCTTTTCAGGTCACCAATATTGTTGAGAAGGTTTCTACTGTTTGGAGTGTTTCAATAGTTTTGTTGGTTGTTTGAATTGGTCCAAAAAATGCTTCACATTTCTCCACATTGATTTTTCTACTCTTGCAGCTTGGTGTATGTGCTCTTAGTGCTTGCACAATGTCTTAGTTTTGTTTTCATGTGATGGTGTGTAACACAAGTTGATCTATTAATGTTCTAGCTCATAGTTGTGTATTATGTGCTTCTAGGATGAAGTATTATGTATTTGTTTAGTTTGTAGTAGTTGTTTGTGGCATCACAGTGTGAGAAGTTTTTGGAAGTGTTGTTGGATGTTCATGGGACATCTCTCTATGATTTGCACGTCAATAGTTGATCTCTTTGGTGTTGTATATTGTGTTGAGTTGATTTTTTGGGAAACTTGTGGATACCTAGCCAATAGGGCTTATTCTCTTTCTTGTGCTATATGCTTGGGGGTTTGCATCAACATATTAAGTTGTTTTAAGATGTATTTGGGTCCTGACCTATCTTGTTGAAAACCACATTGAGTAAATTCAATTACAAGTGTGTTTTTGGGTTGATTGGTTATGTGTTACATGTTTCATCCTCATGTTTCCTTGTTTCCAACTTGGGTTGATGTGTGCCAATGTGTGTTTATTTTGGGATCACATTGGAAAATGTAATAAGATTTTTTTTGGTCCTCTCTATCTTTTGGATAGGACTGCATTATGTTTTTGTGTCCAACTTGTTGAAATCATTGTTTGTATTCTTTTTGGTCGAGCTAATTGATGTTTGAGATCTTATGGAGGATAAGCGCAAGAACATTTAAGTTTTAACATGTGTGTGAGAGAGTGGAGATGTATGAAGAATTTCAAAGTAATGATTTGTGAAAATAAAAGGGAAATGAGCTTTAATGCCTTAGTCAACAGAGAACTTATTGTTGACAAATGTTTTAATTCCTAAATCTTCATGTATCTTTCTATGAGATAGTGAATCTCATTAGGTCCTTGTAATTTGTATCTTTCCCTAGGGTTGTGTGCCTCAGTACTGATAGTCTCTTCTATCTTTCCCTAAGGTTGTGTGCCTTATCCTGCAAGTCCATAGTGAGCCTTAAAATTGTAATCCAATAAGCAATGAGCTTCTGTACTGAGAGATTTCTCTTTGTGCTTCTTCCCTTCATGGGTTTTCCACATAAATCTGGTGTTATCTTTTGTATATGTGTTAATTTCCTTATGTTTAATTGTTGATGATTAGATTAAGTGTTTCTAATCTATGAATGAATTGCTAATCTTGCTAAGAGTCTGAATTTGTATATTGTTGAAGGGTTTATGATATGAAAGGGTTTAAATTTTTGAAGATATTGATTCACCCCTCTCTCAGTATCTAGGTGTATTCAACAATTGGTATCAAATCCAAGTTCCTCTAAAAAAGATTAATCGCTTGAGGAAAGGCCTGAGATGGCACATGATGGAGCTTAGAAAGGTTTTAGGTTCAAATGATGGGACAAATTACACCTTTTGGAAGGTGAGAATGTAAGGCCATCTAAAATCTCTTGGGTTTGGTGTTTAGAAATCTGTCAAGATGGTTATACTACTCTTTCTACTCCTCCAACAGATCCAACTGAGATTAGGTTTTATGAGAATAATGCCAAGGCTAAGAATGCTATCTTGTGTGGGTTAGTTGATTCAAAACTTTTGAAGGTGATGAATTTCAATTCTATTAATGATGTTTGGGGAAAACTTAGCAACATCTATGAAGGAGAGAATAAAGTAGATGCAAATTTTTCTAAAAAAATTTGAGATCTTGAGGATGACATGGGATGATGATATTGCTAGTTATATGCTTTGGGTGGATGAAGTTGTTACTAGCATTAGAGGTATTGGTGGAGAAGTGAAAGAAGATGAGATTATAAAGAAGGTTTTGAGATCACTCCATAAATCTTATAGTGATAAGGTGTCTACCATTGAAGGGTCTAAGGAATTGGATTGATATTCAGTAGATGAAATGTTTGGTGCTCTCACAACCTTTGAAATGAGACAATTTGACAAAGATGTTCCAAAGAAGGAAGCAAAATTCAATACCAATAAAAAGAGAGATGATGAAGCAAATATTTAGAATGCCAAATTTGATGAGGTAGAAGCAAAATTTGTAAGAAAATTGAAGAAAGGCACAAACAAATAAAAATGTAAGTTACCTTTCAAGTGTTTCAATTTTGGAAGGATTGGTCATTTTTCATCTAAATGTCCTTAAATAAAGAATCAAATGATAGTAACAAAAGAGATAAGTTCAAAAGAGGTTTCTATTTTAAGGAGAGCAGTTGTTCCTCAGAAGATGAGGACAATGATTCAAATGATGCAACCATATTCATGGCTTTGAAGGACAAAAAGGGTGATATTGAAAAATATAGGAGGTCTAGTACTTTGTAGACTGACAAAAATAATGAAATATCTATGGATGTGTGGATTGCATTTCATGAAAAGGAAGAAGCAAATCATTGGGTGATTGATAGTTGTTTGTCTAACCACATGATTGGTGACAAGAGAAGGTTCATCAATCTTAGGAAGTGTAATGGTGGAGTTGTTAAGTTTAGTGGTGATGAGTCAACATAGATTTATGGAAAGGGTGCTATAACAATTGATGAAAAGAACAAGACTGAGGATGTTCTCTATGTCAAAGGTCTGAAGCATAATCTTCTTAGTGTTAATTAGATGTGCATCAAAGGATATAACCTTACATTTTATTCTAATGGTTGTGAGATCAGGAAGGTAGGGTCTAGAAGACTAGTTGCTAAAGGTACAAGGATACATGGAAATGTCTATCATCTAATGGAGGAAAATGGAAGAATCTTCTTATTGGATCAATATAGTGAGTGTTGGATGTGGCACAAAGTATGGGATACAAAAAATCTAACAATATGGTGAAGATCATTTCTACTCATGCAGTAAGAGACATGCCTAAGATAACTAAGCTTGCAAGCACATTATGCAAGGAGTGTCAAATGGGAAAGTAAACAAAGACAAGTTTTAAAAGCAAGGAGTGCTCTGCTACAATGCCATTAGAGTTGATTCACATTGAGTTGTGCAAACCTAGAAGAGCAAGGAGTCAACAAGGTGAAAGGTATTTCATGTTACTTATTGATGATTGTACTAGAATGACTTGGGTTACATTTCTAAGAGATAAATCAAAAGATTTTGATAAGTTTAAAATCTTCAAAGAAAAAGTTGAGAATGAAATGGATGCTAAGATCAAAATTTTAAGGTTAGATAGAGGAGGTGAATTTAATTCAAATGAATTTGAAAAGTTTTGTGAAGATCATGGTATTAGGAGACATTTGTCTGCTTATAGAACCCCTCAACAAAATTGGGTAGTGGAGAGGAAGGATAGGACTATCCAAGAGATGGCTAGGGCTATGTTGAAAGATGTTGATATGTATGATATGTATTGGAAGGAAGCAGTTCACATTGTTGTCTATTTTCTTAACAAAGTGCAGTTGAGGGTCAATAGCACTAAGATCCCTTATTCTTTGTGGTATGGAAGGCCTCCCATTATTAGATACTTTAAGATCTTTGGTAGTAGATGCTAGATTAGAAGAGATGAAGATGAGCTTGGAAAGTTTGATTCAAGGTGTGATGAAGGGATCTCCCTTAGTTACTCAACTAGAAGCAAGGATTACAAATGCTACAACAAGAGATTGGGAAAGATGATTGGAATCATAAATTTTAAGGTAGATGAATATTTGTATTAGATCTCACAAGAACCAGAGGTTTGTAGATCTGATATACCTCCCTGTATTGAAGAAGAAGAAGAAGAAGAGAAAGAAGAGAAGGAACCAGAACCAGTGAAGGCTCCCAAGAATCCAACAAATTATGTTCAAAAGAACCATTTTGTAGATTAGACTATTAGAGATAAGAATGAAGGTGTGTTGACTAGGATAAGGTTTGCAAAAGCATGTGAGTAAGTAAATTTTTGTTTACTGTCAAAAGTAGAGCCTAAAAACTTTGTTTATGCTAGCAAAGATGATGGTTGGATAAAGGCAATGGAAGAAGAATTAAATCATATAGAAAATAATCAGACATGAGAATTGGTTCCTAGACCAACCGACAAGAATGTGATAGGAACAAAGTGGGTGTTTTAGAATAATATGAATGATGAAGGTGAAGTTGTGAGGAAAAAAGACATATTAGTATGTAAAAGATATTCACAAGTTGAAGGTATTGATTTTGAGGAGACTTTTGCTTCGATAACTAGAATGGAGGAAATAAGGATGTTTCTTTCTCTTTTGCCTCACAAGAATTTCAAAGTCTATCAAATGGATGCCAAGTCAACATTATTGAATGAGGATCTAGAGGAAGAGGTATACATTGAGAAACTAGATGGTTTCCAATTATCAAAAGATCCAGATATGGTGTGTAGACTCAAGAAAGCTTTGTATGGACCCAAGTAAGCCCCTAGAGCTTGGTATGCTCAGTTGGATAAGTATTTATTTCAACAAGGATTCAAGAAAGGTACTATAGATAGCAGTCTTTACATTAAGGTACATAGGAAGACAATATTTTGATTGTGGTTGTATATATTGATGGCATCATCTTTGGTGGAGATGATGATATGTGCAAGAGGTTTGCAGAAGAGATACAAAAAGAATTTGAGATGTCTATGATTGGTGAGTTTTTTTACTTCCTTGGGCTTCAAATTGTTTAGCTAGATGATGGTATCGTTATTTTTCAGGCTAAGTATGTTAAAGAGATGTTGAAGAAGTTTGGAATGGAGGATTCCAAACCAGTCAGTACTCCTATGGTTATTGGTTGTCATTTGAGCAAGAGAAACGAGTCTTCAGAAGTTGACTCAACTCTTTATAGGTCTATGATTGGAGGCTTGTTGTACTTGATTGCTTCTAGAGCTAATATTATGAATGCAATATGTTTGGTTGCCAATTTCAAGCTAATCCTAAGAAAAATAATGAGTAGGCAGTGAAAAGAATATTCATATACTTGAAAGGAACTCAAAATTATGGTCTATTGTATAAGAAGGATGATAATTTTTCTTTGAGTGCTTATACTGATGCTGATTGGTAAGGATGTGTGGATGAGCGAAGAAGTACCACTGGAAGTGCATTTTTATTATGAGATAAATTGGTCTCTTGGTTTAGTAAGAAGCATGACTTCGTTTACTTATCTATAGTAGAAGCTAAATATATTGCTGTGACATCTTGTTTCACCTAGGTGCTTTGGATGAAGTAGAATTTTAAGGATATAAAGGTTGTATATGATTAACTCATTCCAATACTGTGTGATAATACCAATGCAATTAACACTTCCAAGAATCTGGTGATACATTCAAGAACCAAACACATTTCTATTTCCATTCTTGAAGTTGTAGATGCTCGAGGGTTCAGTTGGTTCGAAGAACAATTGTGTAAATAGTTTGAATTGTATTAGAGTGATTTCTATTCTGTAAATATTGTAACTTGAAGGTTCTTGTACAAGATTGATCATTGTGAAAGCTCTTGTAATTTGGCATCAGAAAGATAAGTCAACTCTTTATGTAATTATATTACTATAATACAAAGTGACTTCTCTTGGTGTGTGTGGGTTTTTCTCCGTAAGGGTTTTCCCATGTAACCGGGTGTCATCCTATGTTTGTCTAATTCTCAATTTCTGATATTTATTTCAAAATACATCTTAATTGAACTGTAATTGAAAAATAAAAGTATATCTGCATTCTTCCCTAAGGTTTTGAGGGAGAGTTGCTTCTGCATCTAGCTTTCCTTACAATGTCTAGTTTCCAAATATATATTTTATTAAGATTGGATTATATTTGTTATTTTTTAATTAATTTCTAAGCAAACTAGTCCATAAACTTGAAATATCAGACTTTTTTTGTTTTTTAATAACTTTTTTGGGTTAATTTTCTTGTAAAAAATTTATATGGCATCAATCTTCAAACAATTCTCTACACAATGAAAAAAAATATTCAAAATATGTTTAGTTTAGGTCCAATTATGCTATCCGTACATGTTGATTTTTAAAAACACCAATTAAGGCCAATAAAAATTCAGTAAAAAAAATATTCAGAAAAAATTACAAAAAATATGCTCATCAATCTTTATGTTGTTAGCTATCTTTCCCCAAAAGGAATTATCAAAATACTTTTCTTTGGGTCAAAAAGTGGTGTCCGTACACGTGCATGGTATGGTAAAAAAAAAGACTTTTAAAAAGTAGTTTTTATACATCCCTATCAAAATTCAATTTCTATCATCTGGGTATTTGAATAAATTACATATTTGGAAACTAGATTCAAAATTCTAAATTTCATATTACTGAATTCTTTTAAGATTCATTGTGTAAGTCCCTCAAATTTTCAATCCAAGTGTTACAATTTTTGAAAAATAGAAAAAAAATTCCACTTTTTGAGCTTTTTGTGGACCCAATTTCTTGCATTAGCCCAAAGGAAGAATTGTGACTACAAAAAGGAGAGCAGTCAGAGGCCTCCAAAAATAGCAACCCTTTAGGCAATCTTCTCATGTGGGTTTGTGATGGAAAATCGACCTCTAAACATGAGATATGTGCCCTCTTGCTCAGTGAAATCAGACAGCCTCAACAAAAAACTCAATGCCATTACAAATAGGCAAAGATAGGCTTTCAAATAGTACTTCCAATCAAAGAAAAAAACAAACCATTCTCACATTTAGAAATGGATTGTAAACCAGCTTGGGCTTTGCGCATATTGCAATTCACCATGCCTCCTACACAAGAAAATTGTGGCCTCCACACAATAGATTGCACTCATACCCTGACAAAGAAACTTGAAGAATAATCAACAATAATGGAAACTTTAAAATTTAATGAATTTCAAATGCCAAAAAAGACTTTACTAGGAAAAAAAATTGCGCAAATCTCCTTGACAAAAACTCTCCAAGAAAAGGTGAGGAGGAAGATATCTGATACCATGTAGGAGATGGCAACTCCTTCCTAGGATCCTCAACTTGCAACATAAAACACCCTCACATATATTCAAAATGAGATGATATAATACATAGTGTATAGGCATTTTAAAGGCGTGAGAAATAAGACGGGTGAAAACTACCTGATACGGGAAAAACAACTGCCTAAGTAATTACTCCTTAAGTTAGAACTTAACACTAACAAGTTGAACCCATTCAAGGATGGATGAGTTCCAAGGAAAATCATGGTGAATATGGTTTAAAAAGTGATATCCTAATATTATTTTTATAATAGATGAAGGAATTGACATGTATAGAGCATTAAATTTGATATCTATATTTATGGTTGCATGTTATGAAAGACTCAAGATATTATGATGCTAACCCTTATGTTCCTTGCAAAATTTGGAATTACACGACCAAACCTAAACTCAAGCTAGTTGAAATATATCCATTTGAGTACTCTCCAAAAGAGGTAGTACAAGTGTTTCTTAAATTATATCAAATAGGAGAGAGTATATCACCATTCTATGTTTTTTTATAAATTAGAGGTGTCCTTGCGACCTAGCCTAGCACCCAACCCACTTTACCTTGGGCTTGTTTTTATGCTAAGTTGGGGTTCAGGAAGGGGTGAGCTAAGGTGAGAATAGTCCTTTGAGGATGAGAGAAATCACTTTCAAGCCACTCACATCAGGTGAGTTAGGGACTTAGAGTCAAACCCAAGACCTTGGGGAGAAAACCTAAGACTCAAGCCAACTCCGCTGCCTATGTGGGCCTATCACCATTCTATATTGTGTTAATGATTTTGATCAAATAATTTTGGGTTTCTATTTATTCAAGGGAAATAAATAACTTAAAACTATAATGTTGGATGTGAACTAGGTGCATGCATGGCTACACAATCCCATGCTTGTAAGGCAATGGTTTTAGTTTTATATTGGTTGCATTATGTTGTGAGATTAGTTTGAGGTTATGTTTTACCAACTAATAAACACTTATTTGTATGAACATGGAAACAATGTTTCTTTAGCCATAATTAAGGAGGAAAGGTCAATAGATTGTCTTTCTAACATTTAAGCCCACACATATTACAAATTATAACCATTTTATGTAATTATTTTTCATCATTCAAGCCATATTTCTACCATGAAAGAGTAGCATGAACAACTAAATATCTAAATTTAGACAGTAATAGGGAAGAACTAGCACAACTTGGCAACATTCCATTTACAAATGTATTAGTTATTGAAAACATAAAATTAAGACTTGTGATGATAGGAATATGGCCTCTAAATTGAGATATACTTTTGGGGACATGCATGCTATCAATATTTTTCAAAGTATTTCACCTGATGAGGCTTTTTTTATATAGAACATTATTAGGATTCCAATTTTGGTTGTGCCACAAAGAGAGGTGAATAATAATGAAGAATTAAATTCTTCATGGGAGGAAAGTGTGAATGAAAAACTTGACCAAGTGAGTGGAAAAATATATGGTGAAACAAAAATTAATATTTTTGATAGTTAGAGAACTTTTTTCCTTGAAGTAGATGAACAAATTTGTTAGTGTAAAAAGGGTTATTTCATATCTAGTTAACTAATCACCCTTTCTAGGTTGACCTATTTACACTAGTTAAGTCTCCACTTAGATAATTTTATTTTTTTTCTCACTTCATGTGGTTGAGACATATGTAGTCACATTTTGAGACACTTATTTATGCACACTTGACATATGATCAAACACTTTTCATATGAAAAAATATGTGTTTCACATTTGGAAGGGTAGTTAGTCATTCAGTCCTACCTTCCTACCTCCTCTAGCTTACATATATATGTAAGGAACTCATTGTAAATTTACACACTCTTCATATTATTGATATACATAATTTTATGTTCATTATTTAGTTGTGGAAGATATCATCAAATTGTGCTTTCAAATCTTGGCTACTCCAATATTATTTTAGAGCCATGATTACATGTATCCCTTCCCAAATCAAGGTAACTCTAGAACTTATACCTATTATAAAAGCATCATGGATCTAAACAAACATCACCATAGAGTATAGAAGGCCTAATAAATGAACAATGACTTTTTTTGGGTGAAATTTTGTAAATTTATTTTTTTTACAATTTTTAATCCCACATACCTTGTGCTACGATAAAAAATGTATTGTTTCATATTATAATTTTTTTTTATAAAATCTTGAAAAATAATAGTAGAGGGGGCCTTGGCTCAACCTCCCTCTCTCATTTTTGATCAATTTTGTTTTGTACAAGTTTCAAAGATCCATTCCACCTAGTTTTAGGCCCATTTTTTCCCTATGTATCCCTATTTGTGTTTCACTAGCTCCTTTTGTTTGGGTTTATCTAAGATATTTGAAAGGATTCTAGAGGAAATTGGTGTAGCATGCTTGGTGAGTGTGTAATTCAACTTGCATTATAAATCTTAGAGGAACAGTGTGCCACACATTCTTGTAGAAATACAAGGTGCATGTGAGTGTATTAATCGTGGAGTCTTAGAATAGTAATTTCTCAAAGGTAGCTTAAAGCTCAAGAGTTTGATTCCCATGATATTTTTTTCTTAGTAAAAACTTTGTGTGTTTTTGATGCTTAAATTAGGCTAAGATAAATATATTCTAACCTTCTTATATTTTCAAAATTCCATAAAGAGCCATGATATCTACTTAGTAGTTGGCCTTGTATTTTGTAAAGATCTCATAAGAATAAGTTTAAATTCAAAATATATGTTGCATGTCTTGGGAGAAATATGTCTATAATAATGCCCTCTATTTAGAAAAATGGGCCTCTAATCGTCTTCCAAATGTTTTTGATTTGATTTTTTTGTTTGAAGCCTTTGCAAGGCTCAACTTGCATCATGAGTAGCCAAGTAGGTGCAAAGTGTAATTATGGTATTCTTGATTTAGTAACACCCATTTGGACATGCCACTACCAAGAGGGAGAGATTAGAAGGGGTCCCATAATGAATAAATCAGAAGGATTCAAGAGAGCTTCTAGAGATTATTCCAACTATTTCAATAATGTATTGAGGATTTTCCACCTTACATGAAGCTTGCACTATTGTGGAATTTGTAGTATAGATCTTAGGCATTCAGGCATAAATTCATGAAAATATAGCCAAAATGAGGGGTAGTGAAGTGCATTTGAATCTTAATCACTAGGAATCATATGTGAAGATGACATGAATGAGATAAATTTTAAGCCAAATTGGAGCTCTTTCTCTACAAATCTTACAACCGACTAATTGTTGAAGCTCACCTATGTGCCATAAGATAGTTTGGACACCTAATCATAGCAAAACTTGCTCATTTCCACATCCAACTAACTCATCCATGATGACCTCCAAATATGGCCCTAGACTCAAGCTTATGTTGCCTCACCCATAACTTCTCAACAAATCTATAATAGTATTAAACATAAAGTTGTAACCGCTAGTAGTCTACTGACCACCATAATACCTAGCTATTCGTAGCTTATAGACTCCCCACATTTTGTGTTAAATACCATATAAACCACTGATTAATCATTAAGGGCTTGTAAAAGGGTTATTTTTTTATTTTAGCTATAACTTGAAACAAGGAGTTTGGTTTTTGAGTTCCAATAGTTGAGAGAAATCTAGTTCCATTATGAACACGTTGGTGTAATCAAATTTGGAAATTTGTTATTTTGACTAGTTTTTTGGTCTTTGAAGTCAAAGTTTTACATTAAATTTTGACAGGGCATTAATTTCACCCCAATTATAATTTTTTTGTAAGATTTTTTTTGTTACATATCAACATTTCATAAGGAATCCATCTACCAATATAATTTTAAGATTTTGATAGTCCATTTTATCAAAAATTGTAAAAATCACCATGTATTAAATAAAATTTGATTTAGGAATCCAATCTTAATGATGTTGCAATTTATCTTGCACATATTTTTTAGGGAGCTATATTTAAGCACGAAGCATTTAGGGGTGACTTTCATTTCTACATTGATATTTTCTCAATATTATCATATCTAAAAACTTAAAAGTAAAATGCACATATTATGGGAGAAGTAAGCATGTGGATGAATTATTCCTCATGTATCAGATCATCTCCTCCATCACCTATTACTACATATGAATCTAGTGAAGATGATATCTCCATGGATTCTAGTGATTCTATGCACCAATACATTTGTATTGGTTTACCAAATCCACCACATTGGGATGCATTTCTACCAAGTATATCATCATTGTTTGTAGAGTCCTACATTATAGCTTTGGAACACACAATTGAGTAAATATTTCTTTTATTTGATGATAGTCAAATCAATTTTTTCATCACTGCATATACATATTTGGATCTTGCTCTTTCATTACATCCATAAAATTCTATATTGAGATTATATATATTCACGAGTTCACATATCCAACTCAATAATAATCAATTTTGAAATCCTTAGTAGCAATATCATATTCTCATTGGTCTAGTTATCATCATACATCCATAGTTCATGTACTTGAATCCTATATGGTACCTAATTCATCCTATCAAAATTTGTTGTAGACATTTGAGCATAATTTGAGGACATCATCATGGGTATGTTCTATGTCTTTGGATCATGTGTAGAATCCAAATACATTCATCCTTCTTCCTGCATAATCATATCTAGAATGGTAAGTTGTGTTACATGCACTCATGGTGCTTTTTCTTCCCAAGGGGAGAAAAAAATTTCAACATTGATGGATCATCTTCAACATCCAATGTCAAGAATCTCCTGGCACTACAAGAGGTATTTAAGGGGAGGCTACATGATATCTCTTCTCATCTCATATTTTGAAGGGATAAATTCTTCGCATGGAGTTCTTTCCTTCTCACCTTTTGGGAGGTCACACAAACCTTCTTTCTTTTCTCTCTTAGGTAGTAAAATTTATTGTACATTATGCTATAATTCTTGATGGGTCACGATGAGTCCTCCTATCTTTTATATTCTTCACTTGTATATTTTAGTTATATCATTTCTCCTTTGGAGATGGGCTTTTATCCTACAATATTTTCTCCTTTATTTTTTATGAGAAATTTGTACATGTGTACCTAACATGGCCTAGTAGCTAAGACCCATCATCATTTTATATATCCTCCCTAAGTTATACTGAAGGGGTGGTTTTAGTTTAAATGTGATCATTTAATATCTAGTTAACTAATCACTCTTTCTAAATTGACTTATTCATGCTAGTTAATTATCCACTTAGGTATTTTTAGTTTTTGTCCCACTTTATATAGTTGAGACACATGTACTCACCTTTTGAAACTTCTATCTCATGCACACTTGATACATACTCAAACACTTGTCATATGAGAAAAAATGTGTTGCATATTCAGAGGGATAGTAATTCATTCAATCATACCTTCCTACTTCCTCTACCTTGCCTATACTTGCAAGGAAATCATTGTACATTTATATAATCTTCATATTATATTGATAGACATGTTTTTGTGTTCATTTTTCAGTTGTGAAAGATATCATTGAAAATTTATGATTTTAGATCTTGGCTTCTCCACCTAAAATATGTAAGAAGAGAGTCTTAGTCTTCTCAATGAGCCAACCCAACCCTCACAATTTGTGGAGGGTTTTATGAATGTTAGAATTCTTATAAATTTTGATGAAGAAGAATAAATTCTTTCATTGGCATCTCCACCAAAATCAAAGGTTTCATCTCAAGTTGTACAATTTTATGATAATATAGAGATTGTTATTAGGGGGGGAATGTTATAAAACTGGGAAGGACTAATAGTTTGGAGCTAAATTTTGGTAAATGTAAAGATAAAATTTAAATAGAAACTAGTCAGCCATTGGGAGGCCAAAATCTTAGAATTGGGAAATTTTCACCATTATACTTTTCCTGAATTTGATGTACATGTGAACAATTAGATGGATACATGCCAAATTAAAAGGAAATCAATATTATTTATATTTTTTTAAAATTGAAAGGGATACTAATCCATATAAATTAATTAATCATTCTTTATTTTTTCTTGTATTGAATACTCCATTGTGTTAGGATAAATGTATTGATCACACCTTAATGATAATATTCAATTTATTATTTATGTATTGATAACTTGTGAGCCCACATAGAAAAAGGCATCTCAATATTATGGACATTTTCCCCATGTTTATGCCTTATAATAGTGCATATGGACATTTTTTCCATGTTTATGACTTATAATGGTGCATATATTTGTACAAGAGAATATCTTGTTATGTAAAATATGTAAGAGAATCTATGACAATGTAAGTGATTTAATAGAATCTATGACATGTATAAGATAATTTAAGAGGAGAGTTACATGTTTTACATGATTTTTTGACTAATTTATGATGCATACTATGACAGACCATAGATCATCTTTGAATTGAGATAATCTGATTAAATTGTAGAACCTAAATTAGAGAGTGAATTATGACAAAGTTATGACAACTTACAATAGGTGTAAGGAATATGTTATTATATCCTATATAATTTTCTAGGGATTTAGTAACTGTTGCCCTCATTTTCAACATGCCCAATTTTAAACTTTTTATATCAAAATTTCTTGTTGGGTCATTCCTAATTATAAATACCTCAAGAACTTTCAATATGTAAATAATTTTCTCAATCAAAATTGTCATTCAAAAACCATTGCCACAAGTCATCTACACTATTTTCTTCTCATGTAATTTGTTAAATCTATTCCATGTATCAGTGGTCAATTGATTCATGTAGGTTATTTGTGCCAAATTTAAATATCTAGTATCTGATTGCAAGATAGCTTAGATCTAGGAGTAGTCACACAAAACTAAAAAGATTTAAAAAACAATTAAATTTCAAAATTTATGAAAGTTGGTGCAAAATATTTTTGTAAGGATAATTCTAGTACCTACTTTTCCTAAAGTGGCTAGTTTTTAGATCAAAGTGCATTCAAAATTGTGACATATTAAAACTTGAAGTTTTTGCATGTCAATTCTTGAAAATAATTAAATATACAATTTCATAATTAGTTAGAATAAAATGGTTTGGAAAAGAGGTTTTTGACACCATTATATGCAATGCGACAAGATTTAATGAGAAAATATAGATCTGTGTGAATAGATCTATGCTCTTAACTTCTCAAATGCCAATCCAAAGACAAAGGCATAATAGTCAGCACTTTGTCCAACTTTTTAACCTCTTTCTAAAAGCCAATAGGAAGATAAGAATGTAAAAATTATCGACACTTTTATATTTGTGAAGAAATGCATTTGGCATGCACTGATTTCACCAGCCTTTGTCCGCGCCATCTCACAGAACGGCATGACCATGAAGGATGTATGAAAAATATTCATTGAAAAAGGCCTCCAGACTTAAAAAAATGCAACTACCAGAAGTAAATTCAAATTATTTACCAGAATATGTACACAATGAATTTGTTAAGAAGATTTCAAAACCCTCGAATAGAGACATTTAGAAAATATTATTGTTGTAATATTATAGCAAACCTACACACAAGAAGTGGAAGAATAAACAAGTTATGTTAATATTAAGTGTGTAAACTTGTCATCAATTATTTGTTTTTGAAAAAAGAAAAATTAGGAGAAATTTTTGGGTGGATATACACCGAATTGTTAAGGCAAACTCTGTAACTTTCAAAAGTTTTAAAAATTTGAAACAATGAATTTCCCTTATCCATGAATAAAAGAAAGTAGCATTGTAGTTAAACATGCATAAGGTGTTCATGAGTGAATTAATGTAACTCAAAAGAAGACATATAAAATCTAATAAAATAATTAAATCTTTTGTAAACATGAAATACAAATATCAATGATATGAGTTTCTATTGGTATTAGAAACTACACTTCTTGAGATTACAAGCATCAAGCTGAGATATATGTTTTCCTACAATATTGTCGGGATTAAGGTGTCTCAATTGTAGTGAGTCTCATATTGTTTAATTAATTATTAGCCCCTAAGTTGTTGATTTAATTTATTAAATGCAATAACATTTATTTTTAAATTGTTAAGTCACCTTGTGGGATCCAACGGGAAGTTGGCATCCTACATGCAAGTTGTGAAAAGAAAAAATTGTGACACATATCCCATGGGTGCTACATTGAGAAAAGACAATTATTTAGACATAAAAAATGAGCACCATGGTGACATTTGACAATTTTTTTTGGAAACATGTATTGGTTGGGTCCACTTGTGTGAGAGTTTATCTCTTCGGTAAAGAAGAAGCAAGGGAAAGTGAAACTTGTCACTTGGGTGCCCATTGGAGCTTGGAGAATTGTAAAATCTTCTAAGATGAGCCCCATTATGCAATGTGGCATGTTGTTGACTTGTTGACTAAAGCTTGAAGAGGAAACTTGCTTAACAGACACTGAGTTGTCACTCAGTAACTAGGAGTTGTGGGTGAGTTATATTTTGGCAATAAAAATGATTTTCTCTATGGGATGCCTAGCATGTGACGTTATTTGATTTTTGGAGCTACAAGCCTTGCATGTATTTACATGTTGTTGCATGTTCATGCATGTATATGCATGTTTGATAGGTTGCTAATCGAGTCACTTGGGACTCGTGCATGTTGTCAGTTCCAATTTGCATGCATGCAGAGACTGGGAGATTGACACATGGAAAATCAACGTCCATGTATGAGATGCATTTATTGATGACTTAGTGCATTTGTGTAGAGATCTTGATTATAATTTTATGAGATGATGTTATGTTGTCGGATTCACTCTAAATTTGTATCATTGTGAATCAACACCTGCAAGAGAATAAACTTTGAGCATTGTATTGTAATTGATTTTTACTAGAAATATAATTGATCTATGCTTTAGTGTGTGGGTATTTTCCTGCGTAAGTTATGTGTTATGTGTTTTAATGATTAAATCTGAAATTAACTTAATGCATGTGTAGTCTTAAAGGTTAACTATAAAAGTTAAATATTTGAAACAATGTTTTGCAACCTCTTCCCAAGTGATTGATTTGCATTAGGGAAGCGTTTCCACACTCGAATTTCCTTTCAGTTGATATTAGATTCTTTCCAACTATGTTATCCTTGGTGGGTTATAAGGGTTTTTTCTGCTTATCTAAATTCAGTGGGTGATCTTGCAAAGAGAGCTTTGTAATCTTTTTTGCAATTTTAAGATGACAAACACATCTTGAAGAATTGAGATGGAAAAATTTAATGGCAGAAATTTTGAGTTGTGGAAACTCAAAATGGAGGATATGCTCATAGATAGAGATCTATGGGCTGTAATATCCAGTACAAAATCGACAACAACCTTGCAAGAAGATTGAGATCTATAGGATTAGAAAACCAAGGGTGTGATAAGACTCTATTTGGCTGATTTTGTGCTCCTAAATTCCCATGAGGAGAAGACTACAACTAGTCTTTGGAAGAAGCTTGGTGACATTTATCAAGGGAAATCCTTGGTAAATAAGTTTTTCCTGAGAAAGAAGTTGTATTATTTGAGGATGGAGGAAGGAGGATCAGTTGTTGATCACTTGAATGCATTTAATATGTTAGTGGCTCAACTACATTCTATTGGTGTGAAGATTGATGACAAGGAATTTTGCATGCTTTTGTTATGTTTTTTTTGGACTCATGGGACCACCTATTTATGGTTATTGGAAGGACACCAACCACTTTCAAGATGGAAGATGTGGTTGTTTCACTGTTATATGAAGAGATGTGAAGGAAGTATTCTGAGATGGCCAAGGAGGCCTTGTCTGTTCATGGTACATTGAAGGAGAAAAGCAAGCAAAAGGACAAGAAGTCTAAGTCCAAGTCTCTAGGGAGATCTAAGTAGATCCTATTAAAAATTCTAAGACTAAATGTTGGAATGGTGGAAAATATATATTTTTTTTAAAAGACTATAAAGAGGAGAAAAAGAAGAAAAGTGATAAATCTAATTTTGAATCCTCGTATGAGGATGCAGATGTAGTTGTTGCAGCCTTAGCAATGCATGCATCTGAAGATGTGTAGTGGATTGAATCTAGTGCTTCTTTCCACATGACCTTTTATAGAGGTTGGTTCTCAAAGTATGAAGAGTATGAAAGTGGGAAGGTGTATCTGGGTGATGACTCTCACCTGAATATTGTTGGTCATGGAAGAGTTAGGATTCAATTCCTTGATGGTAGAGTGAGGGAGATTGATGGTGTTTTTTCACATCCTCAGTTTGGCATGAAACCAACTCTAAGTGAGTGAGATGGGTGGTCCAAGAGTGTAGATTATTTTATCGAGTAGCAGATGCAAGATGACGAGAGGTGCTATGGTGCTTGCTAATAGTGTTTGTGTTGGCACTCTATATAAGCTAGATGCATGCATGGTTCAGTGCAATAGTGCTTCTGTGAATTCCAAGAAAAGGGATTTGGATTCTTCTTCCTCACCATCAGATTGAGCAGAGAAGAAGACTATTCTTTCTACATCTGATGGTCATGTTTTTTGGGTGCCTAAGGGCACAAATTCTTTGGAGATGAATCTCCTAGTGGAGAAAACAATTTTTTGGCACCAAGGTTTGTCCATATTGGTGAGAAGGTTTGTAGAGACCTAAAAAACAAGAGCCTTGTTGAAGGCCTTGATGATTGTACTCTTGAGTTTGATTTTTACAAATATTGTATATATGGTAAACAACACCATGTTTCTTTTTATTCTAGTTCTCATAAATCTTCTAGGGTTTTGGATTATGTGCATTCTGATGTGTTTGGTCTAGTTAATTTTCCTTCATTGTCTAGATCTGTGTACTTTGTCTCATTCATAGATGACTATTCTAGAAGATGATTTGTGTATTTAATCAAAAGTAAATCTAAAGTTTTTAGCCAGTTTAAGGAGTTCAAAACCTTGATTGAAAACCAAACTAGTAAAAAAATCACATGCTTGAGGACAAATAATAGTGGTAAGTTTTGTTCACATAATTTGACAGGTTTTGTAAGGACCATCGGATTGAGAGACATAAGAAAACTCCATACACCCCACAAAAAAATAGAGTTGTGGAGATGATGAATATAACATTGATGGAGAGGGATATGAGTATGCTAAGTGGTGTTGACCTTAAACAAAAATTTTGGGTTGAATTTGTAGCCACTACATGTTATCTGATTAACAGATCTACTACTTTGGCTTGTGTTGAAAAGACACCCGTTGAGGCTTGGTTTGGAAAGAAGCCGGCCTCAATGAGACATCTCAAATTCTTTGGTTGTGAAGCATATTCTCCTGTGCTTGATGTGAAGAGATCTAAGTTGGAGAACAAGGAACTGAATTGTATCTTCATTGGCTATGGTGTTGGTGTGAAAGGGTACAAGCTTTGGGATCTAGATGCAAAGAAGATGCTCTACAATAAAAGTGTGATATTCCATGAGCTAAAACCTTCCAAAGTTTATCTACAACTAGAGAAGGAAGAGAAGGAGACCTATTTCAAATTACATCCACTCTTGAGAGATAAACTATGTACTCCTAGTGTACTTGATGATGAAGAGAGCTCTAGCATCTATAATAGCTTTGAAGAAGAGTAAGAATCTCATCCTCAACAATTGAGGATGTCTACATGAGAAAGGTGGAAATTAGATAGATTTGGATATTTTATTTTGGATTCTAGTTCCATATATTTTATTTGATTACAAACATTGATGAGCCTAAGAATATTAGAGAGGCTATGGGTATGCATGATGTAGATTCTTGGATGGAAGCCATGAATGAAGAGACAACAAAATTAGAAAATAATGCTACATGACATCTGGTACCTGTAACATACCCATTGTTCTCCCTAGTAAATCTACTAAGTTTTACCCACATGCAATTACCTATGCATCTAATGTAGAGTAATAAAAAAATTTCTTTTCAATTCAATAATAAATGAATGATTTGAAATATAACTTTATCCAAAATTTTACATTGCATAATCAAAGAATAATTTCCAATAATATAAGTATGATTTAAATTTGCATAAATATACTCAAGATAACAATTTCACATTACAATTTTTATAAAGATGGACACATGATACATACATAGCTTAAACAAACTTACATGAACTAGAAATAAAAATGGTCTAGAATTTCCTTCTCCCAAATCTTGGCCACCAACTACATGAGGAGAAGCATCACTCAAGCACTTTTCTACCAACCAAGGACTAACTGTGGTCCTTTGCACATCTACCAAACTGGTAGATGGCCCTACCCTTCGACGAAGAGATTGGTTTGGTATCCTCATCTTTCAAATAGCCTTTTTAGAGCATAGTGATGTGTCCTACATGTCTAGGGCTTACCATAAAGTCAACCTCTAATTCTATGATATTCACAGTGTAGTATGTATTTGGATCACAATGAATTAATAGTGTAGACAGTGGCTACCTACACTACTTTGGTCAAAGATTCAACATCTAGTACTTCGAGTGAGGGTCATCTATATTCACCACTACAATTGCTCAATTTGTATTTTGACCATTAGTTTTCTATTCTATTCTAGGTTAAATTTTGTTTCTCATGTATTATCCTAATCCTAGGAATAACCTTCCCTTTGACTCACATTATTTAACCTGACAATCAAGTAATTCAAAGCAACTCTATCTCATGCTACACACCTAGAGTATCACTATACTTTGTAAAGTACTAACAATCTACGTATAGTACAAATAGTATTTATATCCATATAATAATACAATCATTATAAACATATATATATGAGTAAATATAAAAAGTAAGGTTTCATAAAACAATAAACAACAAAATGATATGCAAACATATCCAAACATTTCACACAAGTAAAAGACAATCTTTCAACATGACAATAAAATAACAATATTTCCAACATAAGAATAAAGAGGTAGAAGTCAACATTCCTATTAAAAAACTTCCAACTAAATAATCTTCTCCTCAAGTTTGCTTGCAAATTCTACTACGAACTACTCAAAAACCTCTACTAGCTTCACTCTAAATCTCTTAGAAAATAAAATAGAAAGCAACAATAAAACTCTCAATCTCACAAACTCTCAACTCACTTTGCACTAAATTTGCAGCACAATAACTCTCAAGAAATCAGATTGATAAGTGATGCATTTGGAAGAATGAGCACCTCTATTTATACTAATTTGTGAGCAACCAAATGCTATAAACAAGTAAGTATTTCTACCACCTTTCATCCTCATGCAACGACTCACTCAGAGGTTTGCAAAACATGGTAGTCCTCACCATGCAAATGGCTGAGTTGACTTGATATTTGGGACAACAAGCTCAAAATAGGTTTCCTAATTCAAATTCCATTTCAAAATGCTGCTAATTTTGCACTTGAATGAGTCTAAACACTTATATGAAGGATTATACAAATTCAAATATTTCTTTTACATTCTAACCTCAAGCAAATATGATGCCACCTCTTAATACTTGGTGCCACCTTCATAGGCACAAGCTTGACATATTCTACAAGTTTAAACAACATTAACTTTTAAAAATCTTTACACAACAATATATCTTTTACGTGCTTTGGTTTCATGCTTTGACTTGGTCTTTTAAAGACTTTATGCATTGCCTTCCTTTTCTAAATGTTGTGCCATAAAATTAATGCGCTATATATGCTTCATGCGCCATATGTTACCATTTGTGCTTTCCTTTATAATGTTAACAATAATAATCAGTGCTTATTTATGCACTTGGGAATAATATCAATAGCCTATTTATATTTTATATATGTATGTATGTATGCATATATATACATGTATTTATCTATTGAAGTATAATATATATATAGAGTCATTCCATAAGTTTATCGAATACATTTAACAAACATATTTATATATAAATATAAAGAATAATATTACGTATATATATATATATATATATGTATATAGATGTGTGTGTTACTATATCAACTTACACATATATAAATTATTATATATATACGTAATTCCATTTCAATATCTTTATGAAACACTCATACTTACAATCCCAATATATATATATATGTATATATGTATGTCACGTAGTCCAAATGATATTACCATGCATATGGGTAACCATCCATGAGCATGCATAGGTACATCTACCTATGTATACTCATGTGCATGTATTTACTCACGTGTATGAGTTTACCAAAGACACATGCATATATACATATATGTGTATTAAATGTGTATATCTCATCGATCTATACAAATAAACACAAAATGATTCCACTAATCATCAAGACTCATCACATACCTCATTCCAAAAAATCATAAACAAGATCACAAATCAATATAAACATACATAGTTCTAGACTAAATATCACATACCATCTACCCAACTGGATTGACTCAACTAAGACCAACTAGGGCATGTGTGTGTGAATGCTTAGTAAGACTGAATTAGAGGTTACTAGACCAAGTTCTTCTCCTGAGTGATATTTCCCTTCTCTTCTAGAGGCTTGAACCTGTTCCTACATTTCAACTTAATTTACCATAGTAGTAGTTAGCCAAATCAATGCATACGTATACTTCTCATACATGTCATATTCACATTATATATTTCATATACTGAATCATAAATCATTTAATTGAATCAAACATCCATTCAACAAATTTTCATTAGAATTCATAAATAAACACATTCATAATTATTGAAGTAATTCACCAAACAAGGTAATAGTAAATAGGTAATAACACATGGGGTGTAACATATTCCCCCCCTTGTGAATCATCATCCTTGATGATTTTTAAGCATCAATATGACCACAACATAAAGCACACATCACAAAAGAAACCAAAATAAAACATTATTGTTTTTCAAGAATTTTCAAATTCTTGCAAGACTTGTGGAAACTTTAGTTTCATTTCAACATATTCTTCCCATGTGGTAGAGTCATCTGCATACTGATCCCATTGGACCTTGCATTGTAAAACTTCTTGGTTACATAAATGAAGCTTACATGTTTCGAGCACCTTGAGCAGCTTGATTGTTACCACCCTTGGATCCTACACCTGTAAAGCATTATAATCAATAACAGGGTTATCACTTGCTATATACTTCTTGAGATATGAGACATGAAAGACGTTATGCATCCTAACAAGAGTTGGTGGCAAGGAAATCCTATACGCAACAAGGTTTATTTCCTTAAGAACCTTAAAAGGTCCAACATAGTGCGAAGCTAGTTTAGATGACTTTCCAAACTTAATATCAACTTTTGTGAGGTTTAACTATCAACAAAACTTTATCCCCCACTGCAAAATTCCTAGGAACCCACTTAGAATAAACATAAATTTTCTACCTATCGTTAGCTTTTGCTAACCTCTGGTTGATGATTCCAACTTGTTGCTATATTTTTATAGCATCTCAGGCCCAAGACTTATCCTATCTTCCAGCTTATCCCAATTAATAAGAGTTCGACACTTCCTGCCATATAAAGCTTCAAATGGATCCATCTTGATCGTAAAATGATAGGAGTTATTATAGGAAAACTCTACCAAAGGTAGGTAATCCTCCCAATTGTATTGTTGATCCATGTAATACATTCTTAGTAGGTCTTCCAATACTTGGTTCACCCTTTGAATTTTCCCATCCGTTTCTAGATGATAAGTAGAGCTTATATTCAATTTCGTTCCAAGTGATAAAAATAGGGTTTTCCAAAATCTAGATGTCACCTGAGCATCCCTATTTGAAATGATCTTTTTAGGAATCCCATGCAATCTAAATATCTCTTGAAAATTTTTGAGCAATTACAAGAGCTCCATTAGTTAGATTTCCAGGTATGAAGTGAGCTACTTTTGTCAACTTGACAACCACTACCAAAATGGCATTGTGCTTGTTCCTAGACATAAGGAGACCTTGCACAAAATCCATGCTAATGACTTACCACTTACTTTATATAACTTCATGTGGATACAAAAGACCTATAGGATGATGATACTCTGCCTTCTCTCTTTCTAACTCTAAGAAAATTGCTACAAATCTTCTTGCATCTCCTTTCATACCCTTCTAAAAATATAATGGCTTTACGTTGGCTAACATATTTGTTACACTAGGATGTCCCAAGTATGGTGCATTGTGAACTTCTTTCCATACCATGTCCCTCAATTCCATTACAAGAGCTCCATTAGTTAGATTTCTTGGTATGAAGTGAGCTACTTTTTTCAACTTGACAACAACTACCAAAATGGCATTGTGCTTGTTCCTAGACATAAGGAGACCTTGTACAAAATCCATGCTAATGACTTACCACTTACTTTCTAGAACTTCATGTGGATACAAAAGACCTATAGGATGATGATGCTCTGCCTTCACTCTTTCAAACTCTAAGAAACTTGCTACAAATATTCTTGCATCTCCTTTCATACCCTTCTAAAAATATAATGGCTTTACATTGGCTAACATCTTTGTTACACCAGGATGTCCCAAGTATGGTGCATTGTGAACTTCTTTCCATACCACGTCCCTCAATTCCCCAGAATTAGGTACATAGATTCTATCTTTAAACCTTTAAAATCTATTGGGTTCAAAGTGATATCCCTCATACCTTCTATTTTGTGGATCATTCATGAGTGCTTGCTTGAATTGTTTATAGAATTCATCACCCTTAGATTATCATAACACTTGAACCTTGAAGTTAGTTTGGACTAATATGATCAAGGAGATATGTCTCCTACAACTTAAGGCATCAACAACTTGATTCTCTTTTCCCTTGATATAACTGATGTTGAAATCATTATTAGATATCAACTCTAGCCATATTCTCTACCTTGCATTAAGATTAGGTTGAGAAAAAAAATGCTTAAGACTATGGTAATGAATCTTGAGTTCAAATTATTTTCCCAATAGATAATGTCTCCACATCTATAAAACATGAACCACTGTTGCTAACCCTAAATCATGTGAAGCATGATTCTATTCATAGGGCTTCAACTTCCTAGATTCATAGGTTATGACTTGTCCATCTTGCATTAATACACCACCCAATCCTTCTCCAGATGCATCTGTAATAACCACAAAGTTATCATCTGGATCTGGTACCTTTAGTATTGGTGTTATGGTCAACATTTCTATAAGTTGGTCAAATTTTGCTTGACACTTCTTAGACCACTCAAACTTCTTTCCTTTTCTTTGCAATTGTAACATGCCCAATGTTCTACTAAAAAAATTTCCTAAGTTTTAACCCACAAGTGAATAAACCATGATGTCATGACATAGCAATAATTTTTTCTTTTCTAAAATGTAAATTACATGCACATATGAAATAAAAACTATTCCAAACTTCCATTGCATTTCATTGTAATTTCAAAAATCTTTCCATAATATTGATTTCATATTGAATAAACTCAAGTAATTCATGTTTACATCCTTCCATATAAATGGGTACAATGTACATACATAGTTCCTCTGAGCTTTCAACAATAGAAATATATATGGTCCAGGTAGTCCCCCTTCAAATCTTGGCCACCAATTGATGAGGAGAAGAATCACTCAAGCACTTTTCTACCAACTATGGAATTACTGTAGTCCTCACACATCTACTTGTTAGGTAAGGTGGCCCTACCCTTCGACAAAGAGATTGGTTAGATAACCCCATAATTCTAGCCTTTCTTGAGCTTGGTGTTGTGTCCTACAAACTAGACCTTTACCATACATTGGATACAACCTACATGTATGACAATATCGAACTAGAATGCCTAACTAGATAATAGTGAATTGACGGTGTAAACAATGACAACTTAGACTACTTTGGCCAAAGTATTCCACACAGTTATTTTGAATGAAACTCATCCTATTCACACACCTTCCTATCTCAATTTGTAATGACCACACACATTTTATTCATAGGCTATCCCCTTCACTAGATTATCCTAACCCAATGAATAACCTATTACCTCTATGTTTAACTAACACATCTACTAAGTAAATAATTCCAAGTAACTCTTACTTACCAATTAACCATATGGAATAGCATAAAATCACATCATTAATTGACTCTAGTACCAAAGGTACAATCCCAATTATAAAATTATCCAATCAAGGGTTTATCTCAACATTAAATGACTCCCTTTAAAAGTATAAACTTAACAATAAATGACCTCAATTCAAAGTATAACCATCAACAATAAATGAATTCAATCAAAGTATAATCTCATCAATAAAGGAATCACTTAAACATATGGTCTCAATAATAAATAGACTCCAATTGAAAGTATAATCAACAATAAAATCATCAAGTAGATCATATAGGTTAATCCTAACTTATTTGATTCAATCAATAATCTCATAGATAACCATACAAAATAGGTTATTCCTAACCTAGGGTTTCCAAAAAAATTAATGTAATGATCAAGAGATCACAAACAAATCATAAAAATTCTACATTTAGTAAGAGTCAAATATTCACATGTTCACAATGTTCTCTATATTTGAATAATATTTGAAGGAAATTATCAACTTGCAAGGGTTTGGTGCTTCTGCATTCATAGTCCTCTTTACAATACGATTTTCATATAAATTATCAACAAGGTTTGCAACCTATCATTGATGATATGCCTATTATGCCATTATTCACGTGGTGTTACTATCCACATTAACCACAAGGCTTCAACTAACTTCATAGACTATCAATTCAAGATATCACCTAAATGTAATGATATTATAGTCTATTTGACTAAGTATAAGTTCTAATAACTATTCCAATATATAAAACATATACGTATATAAGTATACATGCATCCCAACCAAAAGGTTTCATGAAAACAAGAATCCATCAAGAAAAAAACAAGCTAAACCAAGCAATCTTTCCAACTTAAAATAGAAAATAAAGTAGAGAACTAGCATGCATGTAACCAGATAGCTCCAATTGATATAAAAAATTTCCTATTATAGCCTCCACCAAGTAATTTGCAATTCCTTCCTTGAATGATTCCCACAAATAAATCTCTCTATAACCTCACTAATCTCACACTAAAAACCTCACAACCCACAACTCAATATTGCAACAAATTAACACTCAAAAAATTAGAAATTTAGAATGCAAGAATGCGTCCCATTTGAAGTGAAATGCACCTCTATTTATACAAAAATATCAACAACTAAAGGTTGGAATAGGGTACCAAAATTGACACTTCTCAGCTCAAAAATTTCAACTCAGCAAAAACAATAAAAGGTGGCATCTTGAATCAATATACAAAAAGCACATACTCAGCCAAGAGAATGAGTCACCCCATTCAACTGGATAGTAAGAATGATAAGTAGAAATGCAATGTGATGGTCTCCTACAGGCGACTCATTTGGAAAAATCCTTATTTGACCAATTCATATATTTCCCATTGCTTCACAATTTGTAATTTTTATTGCAGGTTAAGATTTCTACTTGGTTCATGGTTTTTTCAATTTGGTTCCACCAAAACACCATATTTCCTATTTCCTTGGTCTTTTTTTAGCTTCAATACTAACTCAAATTTTAATTCATGCATTTCATATTACTATTACTTCCAACGTTGACTTTTTCAACATATAATTCCATGTATTACTTTGGATTTTATTTCCTACGCATAATATAGCATTGCACTCTTAATGAACAACATGTTTATTCATTTAATATTTTCCTATAATATTGTATGCTTTACTTTTAATATGTATGAAATTTTTTCCATACTTTCCATGTGCTTTATTGAATAAACAATGCTATTATCATTTATAATATACTTCTACTTGGTTCATGGTTTTCTCAGTTTGGTTCCACCAAAACACCATATTTCCTATTTCCTTGGTCTTCTTTTAGCTTCAATACTAAGTCAAAGTTTAATTCATGCGTTTTAGATTACTATTACTTCCAACGTTGACTTTTTCAACATATAATTCCATGTATTACTTTGGATTTTATTTCCTACGCATAATATAGCGTTGCACTCTAAATGAACATGTTTATTCATTTAATATTTTCCTATAATATTGTATGCTTTACTTTTAATATGTATGAAATGTTTTCCATAATTTCCATGTGCTTTATTGAATAAACAATGCTATTATCATTTATAATATACTAGCATACATATATTAAATATTAATATATAAATTATGCCGAGAGTTATCATTATCGATGCACCTATCACATTGAGAAAAAATGATGAAAATAAATGCCTCGAGAAGGATAACTCTCAGTGTATCTCTTGTTGTTCATTTTGAATAGAGATATGGATATCTAGATTGTTTTTGGATTTGTTATGGATGATTTGAATCACATAGTGATCTATTATAAAAAAATACTGATCCAAAACATCCATAAAAAAAACATTCATAAAAAATTCATAAACAATCTCTAACCAATATAATCTTTTCTAATCAAATCAAATAAGAGGAAAAATACTAAACTCACCCACTTCAGTTGATGTGAAACGAGTAGTATCACAATGATAAGAATTAAGAAACTGAGATAGCGGTGAATTATACTAGGTGCCACATTCTCCAAAAGACTTACCTTTGAAGAAATGGGAAGATTGTGAAAATCTCAAACTAGTGGAATACATTCACCAATCCTCCCCCTAGCAAACAATTAAAGGTGCTTGTGTGCTAAATGTGCTTACCTTTCCTTGTGTACCAACATTCAGGAAGAAAATATCTATCCACATAATGATAAGTCATGAAACTCATCTTGAGATAACTTAAAACACACACAGGTCAAATATTACAAAAACTCAAATTCAATACCAGTTATTGTATATAGAATCCCAAAAAATTGTAACCTAAAGCTAAAAGTATTGATGTTTTGTGAGACCATTTTACAACATGCTACTTCTAAACTCTCTCAACATCATTGCTAGAAAAACTCTGGCCATTACATAAGTGCACATATTTGCTAGAAAATAGTATATCGACTCATACATGAACCTTTAATTGATCTACAACCAACAGTTCCCCATGACTTTGTCCATCAGAAAAATTGCTGATTTTGTACAGAGAAAAAATATCAAAAAAAAAATCTATGGAAATAAAGAAAAATATTCGTTGATTTCAATGAATGCCACCTTCACTAGTAAAGCACTAATCTACTATTTCTTTTCCATGTCCAAAAAATAGTAAAAACCAATCCCACAAACAACTGAAACCACAATCTTGTTCTCCAAAGAGTTAAATTCTTTCAACCAATATGAACCAAAAATTAGAAGCCAACCCTAATCCTAGGACAGCCCAACAAGAAGCACAAACCCCATTAGAAACTCCTGAAATTGATAAAAAAAAATAGAAAAACCCCTATCCCTGTCCAATTCAGGACAACCCAATGATTACAAATAAATTCCAATAGAATTAACCAGTAATTAAAACCCTAATCCTAATCAATTCATGGAAACCCAATCAATATAGTAAACCCCAAAAGAATTAGCTAGACAATGTGTACCAGTAAAAGGGCTTGTCCAGTGAGTAGACCACTTCCTCCATTACTTCCCACCAGGAAAAATCCAACCTTGGCCACTTCAATCCCAACACATAGAGCCTCCGTACAACCACACCAGAATGTTATGCCATTAACCCCACATACCGGATCTACTATGTACTACTTGTTTCAAATGCAACATGGTTCTTGGATTCTATAGAACTGCGACTAAAATCCATAATAGATTCAGTAGGTTCCAAGATAGAAAAGAAGTTGTAATTGGAATAGCGCAAAAATTAGAGATCATGCCATATTTGGCACTACATAGAGTAACCAAAAACCTAATGATAGCAGCCACAATGGGAGGCACTATACAGGCATCATTTTAAATGGCATGTATAAAAATTGACACAGACTTGTGGATGCCATTGTAGACACCTCTTGACGTAATGATAGTGGCCACAATGGGAGGCATTGTACATGCATCATTTTAAATGCCATGTATAAAAATTGACATAGACTCATGGATGCCACTGTAGATGCCTCATGGCATAATAAACTTCTCTATCAACATTTATATATATAATATATATATATATATGGTATATATAATATACATACATACATACATATATACATATGTATATTTATATATGCATTAATACACTCGTATGGATATTTCTATTACATCAATACATATATATGTGTACACATATATATGTCATATATTTCTTTACCATCTCCTTCACATATACAATTTCAATGTAACATCGATTGACATATATACATGAAGTATATATATATGCGTATATATGTGTCCCCTTGTCCATTTCATGTTGCCATGCATATGGGTATTCCATCCATAAGCATACGTAGATACTTCTATTTATGTATATGCATATAAGTATTTACTCGTGCACAAGTTGATCATAGACATGTACATGTATACATATATATACACCTTATGTATATATATCTCATCGTTCAAATGTAAATACATTAAGAAGAAACCACAATTGATAGAAACTCAACACTTAGACTAAATCAAGAATGCTCACAAACAAAACCATATCCTCTCCTAATTCATAAACAAACAAGACTAAGGTAACTTACTGTTTCCTAAGCTATTGACCCGACTTGACTATACTAGAAGTGAGTATGAAAGCTTAGTTTAGGTCTAATCAAAGGTTACCAGACCAATCTATTCTCATGAGTGATACTTACCCTCTCTTATGGAGGCTCAACTTGTTCTTTCATATAGCTTAGTGCAACACCAAGGTAGTTAGAAGTTCACAATACCATCATTTACATCATCAAAACATTTGCATCGACAAAGCATTGGAATATTCATATTGCAATACATATCTTTTCATCGTATTGCATTAACATAAACATATTCATTCATTTCAAAGCAATAACATCTTAATCCATATTTTAATATTCCATTCTCCTACTAACATATTAAAGTCAAGATTTGCATTTATCAATAATTTCACTCATGAAGATAAAAATAACTTAATGACTATGAAATGAGGTGTAATGGTAATGACATGATGGGAAAAGTTATCCAAGTTGAAAAGTTTTCTATAAACTTATGGTAATACCTAGCCAATCCCATAAAACTTCTAACTTATAACACATTCTTGGGCACCGACCATTCTAGTACCACTTTAATCTTAGTTGGATCAACCAAAATCCCTTCTGCCAAAAATTATGTGACGCAAATACTATAATTTCTTATCGAAGAAGGTACAATTTGAAATTTTCCCATATAAATTATGCTCTATCAATCTTTGAAGAATGATCTCTAAATTCTTGAGATGTTCCTCTTCATTCTTGGAGTAGATTAAGATGTCATCTAGGAAGACTAACACATATCTATCTTGTTGGGAAAACGTGTCTCAACCTTGCAATTATTTACGATTTATTGTTGATAGGATGTATGTTGGTATCTAGTGATTGATCATGCAAATACTAAACACTTGTAACAAGACGTGGCGTTTGAGGCAACACCTCGAGAATATTTTTTCCATTGACACGTCAAGGTTTTTTCGTTAACATTTCAAATGAAAAATGACCTTGTAAAACCCTGATTCTAGAAGTTTCTAAAAAGCTTGTTATAAGCGGGTGGGATGTATGTGAACGGGGGTGTATTTTGAGAGTCTGATAGCGGTCGTGTTGTCTCTTGATCTTTGGTGGTGATAATCCTATGAGAATCTTGCTTTGCAAGTATATTGTAATCTTTTGATATTTGAATAATATTGGGAAGCTTTTGGAGTGTGGGGTTTTTCTCTCGAAAGGGTTTTCCCCATGTAAATCATTGTGTTGTGGTATGCATGATATTTGTGTTTATTTCTATCTAAGTTTTTGTAACTATTAAATATATGTAAATATTTTGCATTATTCTCCTCTCAAGGTTAGTGTAGAGAGTTGTTCCACTACCTTAGCTTCCTTACATATCTAAACAATCCCTAAATCCATTGTTCATTAGGTTCATGAATGTTTCTAGTGCATTCGTCATCCCAAAAGGAAAGACTATGAACTCGTAATGTTTGTATCTAGTTCTAATAGAATTTTTGAATATATCCTCATCCTTGATTCTAAGTTGGTGATACCTAGAATGTAGATCAATCTTTGAAAATACTATCGCTCCTCACATCTGATCAAAGAGATCATCAATTCATGTAAATTGATACTTGTTCTTTATCATTACTTTGTTAAGAAACTGATAATCAATACATAAGCACAATGTACCATCTTTCTTCTCTAAAAAGATTACTGGTGCTCCCTAGGGTGAAACATTGGGCCTTATCAAACCTTTATACAACAACTCTTCTAGTTGTTCCTTTAACTCCATTAGTTTAGTTATGGTCATCCTATATGATACTTTTGATATAGGTTTCAACTCTAGTACTATGTCAATAGAGAAATCAAATATCCTCTTAGGGGGTAATCTAGGTAATTCATTTGGAAATACATCCTCAAATTTCTATAAAGTAGGATACTTCTCCATATCTAATTTTCTAGATTGAAATATTTCACCCTCTTCAACATCTTGAAAGTCTTGAGGTCCATAATATACTATATCATCTTGAGAGATGAATTCCTTACATTCCTCAAGCTTCTCCATTTTTATCGCAAAGAGTTGACAACCTTTCTTCTTTTCTCTATGCATCTGCACAGTGGATATCTATCATAACTTAACCTCTCTAGGAATTCCTTGCATTGACACCCAATTACCTATATCCTCTAAAAATTCAATTGTTTTCACATGACAATATACCTTGGACCTATGTCTCCATAACCAGTTCATCCCTAAGATGACATCATAAGACCCTAAGGGAGCTATGTACTGATTCACTTCCGTTGAGAAATTTGGAGGTTCAACACTTGCTTCAAATAGATATTGACTTACCTCAGCTCTTGTTTGGTTAGCATATTCTACAACCCAAGATTGTTGCATGTAGCCATCTTTTCTAGACATTTGACTTGCTATTCTAGGAGAAATAAATTTTTTTGTGGCACTAGTATCTATTAAAATTGAAATGGGAATTCTACATAAAGTACCTAAAACTTCTACCAGATTTATTTGGTATTCCTCTTCCCAATCATCCACAACAACATGAATCCTTTTTTGGAACACAAATTTCTGAGGTGGAAGAGAATTACCATGTGGTTGTGTCCCAAAATTTTTACTTGGAAAATTACTTGTATAATGATCCCCACCACATTTTTAACACCCTTTCCTAGTCCTTTCCTTTTCATAGGTCTTCCAGAATTACTTTCATTTCCACTAGCATTGTTGTTAAATTTGTTGTTATTTCCCCTTCACTCTTTCCTTGATTCATTACTTTTGAATCCCTTATTCCCTTGCTTTTGAAAACTTGGCCCTTCGTTAGGATTTCTTGGAGCTTGATTGGTTTGTGTCTAACCATACTTCATTTTATTTCTCTCCTGGTAGTTTGAGATAGACTTAAGCCTTTGTTCTTGCTTAATTTCCTTCTCGTACACCAAATCCATTGTTGTTGGACCATGTACATCTACCTCATCACCTATTTGCACATTTAGACCCATGATTTAAACTTCCTTATACAAAAGTTCTCATCCTTCTGGTACATAGTTACGTACTTAAGGAGTCAAGTGAGCTTCTCCCAATACTCATTCACTGAAGTGTCACCTTGCCTTAGGTTTTGGAAGTCAATGAGATTTTGATCATAAAATAATTGGGGAAACCATCTCTTCTTGAAACTCTCCATAAATTGGCTCCAAGTGAGGTTTAGGGAACTAAACCCAAGCTCCATTTCCTTACTCACCCACCAATTGGATGTTTTACTTGCCAATTGAAATAATCCCCATACAACTTTAGTGACCTCAAGTAATTTTTCATTTCAAAATATTTCTCCATTTTCGTAAGCCATGCTCCTACCACATCTCCCATCTCCAGTAGCACTACCTTCAAATTTTTGTAGTGTGATTTTTCTCATGTCGCGGGATAAATCATTTTCCAAACACTTCCTTTTGGTTCCCTCAAAATATGATTGTGCTCTTAATCACTAGATTTAGTATGGTTACAAGAATCTTCCCCTTCTTCATTGTTGGGAATTTCTTCCTCATTATTTGGAACTTCTTGTCCCACTCTTTCCTTTCCCCTAACGTATTGTTTAAGGTTTTCTATTCTTGCTCTAGTCTCATCCATGATAGCTAGAATACAGTCCAATTTGGATTCAACATTCTCAATGCCTTGACCTACTTCTTGAATTTCCCTTATGTTAGTTCTTGTCCTAACCATCTTTTCCACATAATGGTTATACCTAGAGGTTTTCATTTTAATTATATCTATGAAGGTTTTCTCAATGATAAAAACATTCTAAAGATCTATCATTCACATTAGAAATTCTATTTAAAGAAATTGTTCACAATTTTATTTGCCAAAAGCATAATTTTCATTATAATCCAAAAAGGATTTTTCAATTTCCTTGAGTTTACATAGAATGACTATTAAGATAGTCTAAGGGAGTATATCCCTCGAATTCACTTTCCAATACTGTGGAGCAAAATTTTTCCTTCAATGTTTTCAACCCTTGCAGGTCTTCTTTTTGCCCTTCTTTTTTCGCATTAGGATGACACTGTGCCCCGAAGACCAAAGGTTACTCTTGCATAAAGGCACATAATAGGCCATGTGGTGGTTGTAGGATTTTTCTTTATATCATCTTCATTTTAGGCCTAAATCGGGACATGTGCCTCCCTAGTGGGGATTTCCTTGAAATTGTTCTAAATTTTTTTGAAATCGCTTGCTATCTTGCCACGTCAGCCATTTTGTTAGGTGGGTCATGTCTTATATGGATGTATCTCTTTTTGGCGGAGTTTTTCAGACAACGTGATAGAGTTCTTACTTTTGGGGTCATACTTTTGAGGTGGCATCATCAACCTTCGTAGTTGATTGGATCATGTTTTAATAGGTGTTTCTAAGATATGATCATCTTCTAATAGCATATCTTCGCATAACTTCTACAAAATCTAGAGCCATAAATGAGGTAGCTCAAAATTTATGAGTGAAGATTGTTGCAATCTAATCAAACCCTAGATTAGATTACAGTCTATTAGATTTAGACACCTGGTAGTTGTTAATATCTATTAGTTATGGCATTGGTTCTTTCTTCTGGCTATTTAAAGGGGTTTGCAACAAAGAGAAGAGGAGAGAATTTTTTTTAAAAAGATAAGGAGAGACATTTTTTAAAAAAGACAAGGAGAGACATTTTTTGAAAAAGATAAGGAGAGACATTTTTTAAAAAGACAAGGAGAGCCATTTTTTTTAAGATAAGGAGAGAAATTTTTCTAAAAAGATAGGGAGATATAATTCTCAGGAATAGGAGGATTTTATAGAGCACTATTTACGCTTTATGGCATGTTTTATTTGTCAAGACTATTAATCAGATATTTGACATCCAAATTTTTCTTTTAGTTAATCTATTGTAAAAACATATATTATTAAGAAGAAATCTTTGAGATTATGCCTTTTATGGCCTTTATCACGAATTTCAATATATTGTTTATGTTGAATGCTCTATGTCAAGCATTATGTAGATATTCTAGATAATTGTTTCATACGCCATTAGATTTTATGTTTGAATGCTACCTTTCAAAAATTAGATCATGTTCATTATACTCTTCCCATTTTTGTAAAGATTATGCTATATTTCATATTATGCTATAAGAGCAAGGTCAGTTCTATGAATATCTAAATATTACTATTAATCTCTGGGGTTTCTTATTTCTATCGAACCTTAATGGATGCTTCCCATAGGGATATTTGAATGACTTCTCTATGGTTTCTCTAGCCTTAATCATTCCTTCTCTTCCCAATAATCAAAGGTTTGTGGAATTTTGTGTCAATTTCATCGAGAGTAAGAAATTTTTGAAGTTTGAAATGTTGTAAAAACTTTGGCACATCACCATATTTCATTCTCTCTGCATTTATCTTTTCCCCTTTCCCCACTCACTGAATTTCCCATAAGGCTATTTAGAGAGGTGCAAGCTTTTATGATCAATAGTTCTTTTTCTGGCACATCTGGCGGGACCTAAGTTTTTCACAAACATCTGATTAGAGCTCTTTTTCAAAAACATTTTATAAATCAGACTAACTAGAGAGGATGAAAATCTCATGCCCAAAGTTCAAATGAGAGCATCTTCTAGAGGAAAATTTTAGTACTCCTAGCTACCCATTTCATCCCCTATAAGAAGACAAGTTGCAGGTTTCGTATCACCTATCATGAGCAATAGAGTGAGAAGTGTTAGCCCATAATCTAGAGCTTTATCCACTCCCCTAGGAGGTCAAACCTTCCAAATCAGAATACTCATCTACCTCATCCTTAGGATTCTATTTTCAATGGCTCATTAGGTGCTCCTGCCCCAAGAAATTTCATAACCTAGGATAGTGGTAGACCGCTACTTCCACCTACACCCCCAGATGTGTGGCTCGCCATACCTGCCAATGCTCTCAAAGAAATTCTGAGGTTTACTAGGAGGATTTTAAAACACATTCCAAATATCTCCAAGACATAGTGGAGGCTTGTAGTTTCCATAACTTCATGAAAGAAAATGTGGCCCTCAGATTACTGGCTACATCTTTCAAAGGAAAGGCTCAGGACTAGTATAGATCCTTGACCTCCAGCTCCATCTACTCTTTGGGATGAACTTAGAGAGAAACTATTCAAGTGTTTCTCAGAGAAAGGAGATCACTCCTCCTTACTATAGCAATTGATCATGATTAAGAGAGCCCCAAAAGAAGCCTTGATTGAATTCAATGTAATGAAAGCTAATGTGCGAAACTAACTCTCCTAACATCAAAACCTCAGGGAAGAATGCATAGGTGACTTTAAAATTTCTCAATTATAGTCCAATTAAGATACACTTGAAAGAAATAACACAAATAGAGAAATGAACATACACAAATGAACACCATATTTACGTGGGAAAACCCTTAGGAGAGAAAAACCCACCACACCAAGAAAAACCCCTTTGTATTATAGTAAACAAATTACATACAGAGTACAGGCTTCACTCTTTGATGTCAATTTACAACAACACAAATCCTTGATCAACCTTGTATAGAACATTCAAGTTACAATGCTCTCAGAATTAAATTCATATACACTGATATCACATTGAACTATTCATCCAACTGTTACCGAACCGATCATCATCTTCAATTCCCGAGTATAACCATGTCGCTCCTGTCTATCAATCTTCCTCACAACAATGGTCGCAATAGTCCAACTGCTAGTGGTTCCCATTCTGCTCCTTTGATTGGTCGAAGAAAAACCACGTAGGATAGTCTTCCAATCGGTCAAGGCATTCAAAAATTATTCACATGTTGGTGAGACACTGACCGTGTCTCCCCGATGCCACAAGACCTGATTGTCGTTATCACCAAGAGTCATGAACATCAGCAATATGTTATACCGAATGCCAATCCATATTGTGAAGCTCTATCGGCAAGAGTTTTCTTATCACCAAGAATCTCATATATCTTTATGTCATATCAATATCCATCGAGCAAAGCAGTCGGCGAGACTAGCCATATCGTTGAGACATCATACCGACAACCAACACATGTAGCGCTATCGGCAAGACTACTGCTATCGGTGAGACATCACACCGAGCATAGACCAATTGGTGAGACTACTACTTTCACCAAGAGGTCAAAACAAAGACACTAGTCTATTAACGAAACCACATCCATCGACGAGACAATCATCTGTCACCAAGAGATCTTACCGAGCCACCATATCACCCCGATGACTTCTAGTGAATAACCATTGGTGAGACATCTCTTGT